>JAJOZX010000649.1:70000-670000 GCA_023014485.1 Bathynomus jamesi | reverse complement strand
CCCAGCATATGCATATAAAAATTCTAAAAAAAAATTTAATGTTAGACCTAGGCCCAAGAGCAGGGGTCACCAATTAATATTTTCTTCACAGTCCAGTTAGATGTTTGTCAGGCTATCGCATTTGCATTAAAATTCACCTTATGAGTCAAGATGTGCTCATTTTATATTTTGTTTGGACCAAATGGGAGAGAGCCTTTTACTTCTATATTAGGTTAACTGAGCTAAGTTAAACTTTGTACAACCAAAAGCTACATTTAGGCACAAACAAAATGAGAAAATTTAAAAAGAAGAAAATCATTAGTTTTAAAATAAAATTTAAAGTTATGTCTATTTGAAGATTATTCGAAATTCTCAAATATATATTTTTTTTAGCATTCAATGTGTTTATATATATATATATATATATATATATAACCTTTGGTTAGCTTCCGCCTGAATTGTTCATTCTGACAAAGGTCAAGCTTTTCACCCCACCTTATACCTACAGTTTAATGTGGAATCCAAACCATGCCCCATCAGCAGCCCAGCGTCTTAACCACTAGGCCACCTAGGGTACCCATTTATCTACCAACCACTTTCTTTATTGTGTGGAAGGATGAACAGCTGGGTTTTGCTGCATGCTGGCTGCCATCAGATCTCAAACCCAGGGCCGATGGATTTGTAGTCAGCGACGCTAACCACTACACCACCGAGGCGCATGATATATATATATATTATGTGAAGAGAGACCAACGCATGAAACAACATAAGGTTCATAAGGTAAGGTATATATATATGTGTGAAGAGAGACCAACACACGAAACAACATAAGGTAAGGTGTGTGTGTGTGTGTGTGTGTGTGTGTGTATATATATATATATATATATATATCAAACTTCAAAAAATATAACTTTACTGAATAGTGAATGATGATATATAGTACATGAATGCAAAAGATTAACAATTGTATATATTAATTTCTTCTGATGTTTTCAATAGCAAAATCTAAACTAGAATGACTTTCTAACAAAAGATTTCTGAAAAAGATAACTTCATAGATGAACAAAGGAATTTTTTAAAGTACTGTATGTTAATTATACCATCATGTTATTTACAAATATTCTTACTAAATACTGGTACTCTATTGTCAAAATGATTATATTACAGAAATTGAAAGCTATCAGGTCATCCCATAAGTAACATCATTTTTTATGATAGATTAAGTTTAAACTAGTCCTACTCGGTTTAAGCATAAATTTTCCAAAGGTTAGATCTAAGAGGAGATCTATCGTGTTTCGCTACATACTTTACAGACTTTGACCAGTGAAGGTGTGTGTTTTGCTTTATGTGAACCCCTCATAAACATGGCAGTATCAGAAGAGCATATCAGGCATATCATGCTTTACGAGTTCAAAAAAGGGAATAGTGCTACTGAAGCAACGCGAAACATTCAGGTAGTTTATGGCAACGATATTCTGCATGTGAGGAAATGTCAAAGATGGTTTCAAAAGTTTAGGAATGGTGACTGCTGTTTGACAGATGCAGCATGCTCTGGACACCCTGCTGAGTTTGATGATGACCCACTGTTAGCCGCACTTGAAGAAGACTGTTCAACAACTGTTGAAGAATTGGCCCAGAAACTCTATTCATCCCCGTCCACCATCCATCAACATTTGCAACAACTCGGGAAAGTGCCTAAGTTAGGAAAATGGGTGCCACACGAAGTGTCAGTCACAATCCGAGGGTGAGCTCTTCATTCCCATGAACTCCAAGATCCGTTTTTGCACAGTTTAGTGACTGATGAAAAGTGGATACTGTACCAGAATGTTAAGCGCCGTTGACAGTGGGTTTGTGTCGGAGAACCAGCAACACCACAGCCAAAACCAAATCTTCACCCTTGGAAGGTGTTGCTTAGTGTTTGGTGGGATAAAGGTGGTGTAATACACTTTGAAACCTTACCACACAGCCAAACAATCACCGCTCAAGTCCACTGTCAACAACTGGATTGATTGAACACTGCACTAAAAGAAGAGAGACCTTCTTTGGTTAATTGGAAAGGAATCGTGTTCCACCATGACCGCACAAATTCAGGAGCTTGGGTAGGAAAAGCTTCCACATCCTCCAGACCTTGTGCCTTCAGATTATCATCTCTTCAGGAGTCTGCAAAACTATCTTGACAAGAAACAGTATACTTCTTTAGATGACCTGCACACCAGTCTTTGTACCTTTTTTGCCTCAAAACCACCTGAATTTTATAAACATGGCATTGAAAAGCTTGTAGGATGTTGGCAGAGTGTCATTGATTCCGATGGAAAATATATATTAGATTAAAAAGTTTCAGTTGAGTTTTTTTTTGTCCTTCAAATTCCCATCTAAAAAATGACATTACTCATGGGATGACCTGATATTTTATTTTTATAGATCTACATAATATATATCAGGTTGTAACATAAATTCTGCTCAGTTAGAAAATGGACAATAGAATAACCAAGATAATGTGAAATAGTTTTAGAAATGTTGCAAAATACATGCAGCAACGGGTTCGCACAGGTTTTATCACGATACAGAATGACTTAGGCTAATGAATATTTTCTCTGGTGTTTTTCACAGTTACACCACCACCCCTACGATATTATAGTAATTGAAAAAACATGGAGCCCACAAAAGAGCATATTTGACATGTGATGCTGTACGAGTTCCATAAAGGATCTAACACTAGTGAATCCGCAAAAAACACAAGAGTTTATGGAAATGATGATGTGAGCGAATGGATGTGTAGGAGATGGTTTGAGTTCAGAAATGGAGAATCCAGTCAAAGATTATCAATGAACAGGATGACCAAATGAGTTAGATGAAGAGTTGCTGAAAGCAGCAGTGGAGGAAAACCCAATGGTAACTGTAAGAGAACTTGGCCTGCAACTCAATGTTATCCATATGACCATTCATCATCATTTGAAGCTGTTAGGAAAAGTAGTGAAGGCACCATTTTTTAAGTGGATCGTCACTGGAGATGAAAAATGGGTCCTCTATAACAATATTAAGTGTTGACATCAGTGGCTTAGCCGTGAAACAAAGCCTGAACCTCAGCCAAGGATTTGGGAAGCTATCAAAAACGAAGTGATTGCTTTTTTTAACTCAAAACCAAAGGATTTTTTCGAATGTGTCATAAAAAAATATTTTCTACAGGTGGGGAGGTTATAGAAAAAAGAAGGGAATTATATTGATGATTAATTTGTCATTATGTCATTTAATTTTTGTTGTGAATAAACTAAAAATTTGAGCAAATTTGTCCTTATAAGTCCTTTAATTTTTGTTCCGAATGAACTAAAAAAATTGAACAGAATATGTGTTACAACCTTATACATATATACGGTATATACAATCTAAGAATGGGCTGATATACAGTATTAATCAATACAGGTATACCTCAGAAGTTAGCAATTTTTAAGTTAGTGAGGCTTTAATTTGTCCTATTTTTTCATAAGTTAGCTGGTTCCCTATATAAACAGTTCTGATTTAAAGGATGTGCCACTGTTACATTTAACAATGCATTGTGTCATTGGGAGTTGTACTCTTACTTAATAAAAAAAATTTTTTAGAATAAATTTGAAAAGAAAAAATATGAATAATATTTAAGTATATTAGTTATTACTAATTAGGTAGTAATTACAAAATAGCTTCAAGATAACACAAAGAAAGAAATTATTATTTTGAAGAACATTTAAATACATACCTTATTTAATACTAATTAGGTAGTAATTTCCAAATGACCAGATAGTGCTATTTTTCCTTTGCATTGGAAGTTTATTTTGTACACCGTATTATTTTGCACACCATTTTATAAGATTATTTGGGTTTAAGATCATCTTATAACACTATTTATTTTCATAATTTTTAACAACTGGTTCTAAAATACTTCAAAATTTTAACAACCAGTTCACATGAACCAGTGCAAACCAGCTCCAGCTCACCACTGGTTTTAGGGCAAAAAAAAAAGTGGGGTCAGTTTTTGGCTGATGTTAAATGTAACTCCATTTTTCCCACAAGTAGTTAAGATCTAAGTAAACAATTTCAAAATTATTGAAGTGTTTTTGAATGCATCCTTATTAACTTCATGATACCTGTATTGGTAATATCTGTAGTTTTGCCGATATATAGGTATTGGATATTGGCAGAATTTCTATATCAGCCCATCTGTATTTGCAAGTTAGGAGCAATCAGGAACAGGAAAGTATGCCATATTCAAACTCCCAACCATACCATACTGTATGCTATTTTAAAGTACTTACCAAAACTTAATTAATGTTATAAATTAAGCTACCTAATAAATTGCTCTTATCAATCAATTTTAATTAATACGGTTCTAGGAAATGGCCAAAGAAGATTTTTTGCATTAGTTGATCCCTTTGAGGTTAGTACTTTATTAAGTATTTAAATCACATCTGAATATAATTTTGGAGGTCTTGATAATGTACAGGGCTATTCAAAATGATTCATCCAATTTCAACTGAGAATACTTCCGTACCTATCAACCGTGCATACACCACATGAAAGAGGAAATCTCCGAGTTTTACAAGATCACCGCGAGAGGGCTCCAAAGTCACGCCGTGGCCTAGCCTAGCAACAAACAGTCAGTGTGAAAATGGCGTCCGCACAGCAGGTGTTTTGTGTGTTGCAGTTTTTGAGCTCCACAGCTGGCCCCCTAGGTCGCCAGATCTTACACCATGCGACTTCTTCCTTTGGGGGTACGTTAAGGATACTGTGTACGTGCCACCGTTGCCCACATCTTTGGATGAGCTCCGAACTCGCATTGTTACTGCCGTAGAGTCAGTGACAACGGACATGCTGGAGCGAGTATGGGAGGAATTCGACTATCGTGTCGATGTTGCTCGTGTAACTAGGGGAAGTCACAGAGCATTTATGAGGTGAGAGACAAAATTTGGACAGTTTTTCTTTTGGTTAATGTATCACAAATCACACTGTATTTGTAACATTAAAAAATATTCTCATTTGAAATCAGGTGAATCATTTTGAATAGCCCTGTACAGTATATTACAAATTAAATCATAATAAATTACTCTTAATATTCAACAGTAAGAATTAATGATCCTAAGAAAAGCAAAGTTTTTTTTTTTTTTTTAATATTTGATTATGTTTAGTTTGACATTTTAAACAAAATTGTTTGAGGAAGTTTCTTTAAGCATCACTAATTGTAGCTATAGGACTACAATTTGCAGTTCAAGAGAATACCAGTAACTGATTTCCTTTTTAAATATATGGAGGGTGGACAGCATATATGGTGCAAGTGGATATTTCTGCAAAATTTACTGCCTCATTTTTAAAACTAAGCACACACAAAAAGACTAACTCTGCAATACAACAAATACAATTTATTTACGTAAGTTTTCCCCAAGTACATGTAAATTTAACAATAAAAATTAGGGTAGGGATACATGTTGAATTCTTTGTAAACATTTCTATTTAAATGTTCTCTTCCTACCATAAAATATACATAGCCAATATTTATAGAGTAAAGAGTAAAACATTTGAGTGATGCATCGAGCAATATATAATTCTGAACATCTTTGTATGAACAAGCCAATGGAAAGCATGAAATTTAAGACCAATACGTTATGTACAAAAGAAAGATCAACTTTAAACAAAATAATACTCCTGTATCAAAATGCTCCCAAGTTTTTCACTTAAATAGCAATGATAAAATTTAATGGAGTGTTATTTAATCACTTAAAATTATTAACATTTAATACACGCAAATTTGTGAATAAATTTTACTAGAAACTCCACCTTTTTCTCATTAGTTACACTGCCACTACAAAGTCAACCCCACCTAATATCACACTCAATAACTAGCTTATTTCAATTGCACCTTCTAAAAAATTCTAAATTTTTAAGACTTCCTTTATCATAATTTTACTTCATTTTTCCCAAAGTAAAAAATATAAAAATATTTTAGAGTTAAAAAAAAAAAAAAAAAAGACATGTTACAAGAGTCAGAGAACCTCAAGCGGGTAGTGATCATGATCCTTTAAGGACAAATGGTACATTTAAAGTAAATGTAGCTTTGTAGTTAACCAATAATTCTTGATAAAATAAATTCTAATAATAGCTATATAGCTATTATTACTGAAATTCAAAGCTTTGCAAAAGCAAATATTTCTCATGGTTTTTTTTAATAGCTGAAGAGTAAAAACGTTATTCTTACCTTCTCCACAACTTTCTTCATCTTCTTCAACAGGTAATAAACATGTTTCCAAATCATTGTCCTCTGGCTCAGATGAATCCAAGTAATTGTCATCATCTTCCAATTCATCATCTGACTCAGTATGGCCAGAATTACCAACCAAGTTGTTAGAACTAACACTGTTTGTACATCCTTCAGGGAGCTGTGTGACATATTCCATTGTTGCAGCACAGTGAGGTGATAATCCACCATTATTTCCATTAACTGTTTCAATATTATCTACACTAATTTTCCCATAAAAATTGCCATTAACAAGTCCATTATTATGGTTCTGAAAATTTTTGCAATCCATATCTAGGATAGGTTTAGTTAAATCTACATTTTTTTCTTGATTATCACCCGGTAACACGCGTAACTTTGAATTATCTATTGGAATTTCTTGAACATCTGGCTTGGTAATATTTCTGTAATTTCTTTCACAAAGGGGACTAGGATCATTTTTAATATTAAAACACTCTGAACTGCTCCAGTTGTTATCAACAGTACCCATTAAATCTGAACCTGATTTAGTTCGTTGACGCTTATTAGTTACTGGTTTTAATGGTTCATTTTCACTTTCACTTAGAAAATTATCATGACTTAATCTTTTATTGTGTAAATTACTATTCAATGATGTTGATGTGCAGTCAGTTGATGTAGAACACTTTGTACCATTTTCATCTAATGGAGTGTCTCTGGGTTGCAAAGGTGGACGCTGTTGCGAACTACTTATAATGGGAGAAATAGCAGACATTCTACTGCATTCCTCCACGAGTTCCTGAAAAAGTTTTTAAAACATAAATAACAATTGCAGAGATTTGATTTACAAGTTATTTTAATCCATCAACCTATAACTTCTGAACAAAGATGACTAGCCAGCCAATATGCCTATATGTTGAAGTGTTCATTCAAAGATATATTCTATTTGTTAAACAAAAGAAGCCAGTTTCATTTATGCTAACTACATAAGGCAGGTTTCAGAGTTCAGTAAAACTCAAATTTCCCTTGAAATGTATGCTAAACAAAGTTTAATAGGAATAATTAATACACTGATACTCAAGAAGTTAAATGATATAAATATTTAGGAATTATATTTCCTGTAGAATATGCCTAATTTGAGTCTCTACATAACAATTCAATACTTTAAGTTATTATTTTTGCTTTCTTTATAATACATAATAATGGAATAAAACTTTTCAGTTTCACTTTACTTATCTGATAAAAGGCAAATTAAATCTGGTTTAATTATTTTACCAAGCAGATGGCTAGGATCATGCCTAAATTTTCAATACTGACTAGAAAACTGCGAAAGTGGATGAGCCAACCATGTTTAAGTCCCACATTAACATTACACACCATTACACACGCCTTCACTGAGTAGAAATTAGATATAGGGGCCTACTAATGTTCAGACATATTTTACTCTTGACAACCTATTGAAAATTTTTTTTATATTAAAAATGGTATTTATTTAAAGCAAGAATTAAAATTCAAAGTTTAAAGATCCACTTAGGAGTAAGTTGAGATGCAAGCTAAATAAAAATTGTGGAAAAATTGCATGCAAGTTCTACATTAAGAAAAAGTAAGAAAACTGTTAAAAGGACATGGTGAAAACCACAAAATTTCTTTTTTGTAGGATCTTTTATAATATGAAGGCTTCTTGAGAGTTTCCAAATTTCCCAGTAGGCCCTGCGCAGTTTCAGTAATCCCCTTAGACCCGAGCATCCTCAAAGTCAGGCTTTCAAAATTACCCCTCCCATGATTTAATAACAGTTGAAATTCTCGTAATATCTGAAAGCGTAATCTTAGCTCTGAAGCAACTGTATGTAAAGTACAAATCCAAACTGGAGAAAAGGAAGCATCTCACTTCTTCATGGTATGGTAGGTGATCATAGTTTATTTATTTTTCCCCAAATAGTGTTTTTGTATTACTTAACATTTATTGTAGTCAATATCTGAACTGTTTTTGCTTCATTTAAATTATGTAAATATCAAACATCTTTTAAATGCCCAATTTCCTTTATAAAGACCTTACTGAAATCTACCTTTAATTATTAATAATTACATTTTGATAACACTCAGGCTATTAATTGAACTATATTTTAACTGTCAGCAAAATTTTTGTGCGTATAAATTACTCCATGTTTATTTCATATATCCAAATCTTATAACCCTATTATTTTTGTCAACCTATCTCTGGCATCGCTGCACTCATGGCTTCCTGTTGACCAACTAATACCACTGTGGGATAATCCTTAGAAGTCTGTTAGATTTTTCTTTATTAGGGATTTTTTGTGGCTGGTGCCCCCATTTAGTGAACCAAACGTGAACAAAGTTTCCCTAACACTGGCGCAAATGCTGGAGCCAGTCAACACATTTTTGCTACAAACATTGCTTTTGCAGTAAACTTTAATGATTGAGATGTATAATGCCCGTGTCTGAAGTGTAAAAGATGCATCATGAACTGCCAGTTTTTTATATAGGCCTATTTTGGGTAACAATGAAACTGGCCATTATAACTGATATTCTTAATTTCACATTTTTTTATTTAATTTTTTTTTTTTTTTTTTTTTGCCTAGTAATTTTTTTTCCAACATTTTATGTACAAGACTAATAGCTGAAGGCCTACACAATGGATCATACATGTTTATTTTCATTTTTATGTATTAGACCAATGTACACTATACTTTATTGGTATAGGCCTAATGATGATTAGTACTTATAGTAAAATGTCATTTTTGGAAAAATGAAATATACAGACATACCCACAAATATATGACAATGTTGGGATTTGCTAATTTTTCCTTTTTCTTTCCAGTCATTCAGCTTTTGCAGCCTCTAGAATAAAGGCATAAAATAAAATGAACTGTCTATAATATAGTAGCTTACAAAGGTCTTGATAAAGAAAAAAAAAATACTAGGTACTCTCCAGGTCTAGCTTTAGCCCTCATATCTTGAAAACAACTTTCAAGAATCAAATCAACCCATCCCAGGGATTTTAACCATAAAAATTACATGTAGGGAGGATGCCACCAATAGGAAGGAGGGTAATAAAAAAAATCATGCTAACAATACGAGTTTGATTTGTCAGTTCCATGAAATGTCAAGAAATATCATGGAATGGTCTCGAAAGAATTAAGTGGCTGAATATTCATAGGGCTTATACGTATAAATGGGAAGGAAGTGAGCGCAACTTTGAAAAAGTTTTGAAAATCTTCAGTCTGAAATTTCTCAAAGCTACAAAACTTTCCCAAGACTCGCTTCAGGCTGAAACCAGATTACATGTCCAAGAAGTTCAAATTTCTCTTATGAAATTTAAAAAGATTACTGAAGAAATAATGAAGAGTAAAGTATTTCTGCAAAAAGATTATAGCTATATGAAGAGGAGATGGTAGACACCAATTGACCACAGAAGTACACTGAGGTTGACATTAGGCAGGAGATGGAGTGCTGGAACTCCCATTTCTCCCGTTACTGTCCCCTTTTAGCTGATCTTTTTCCGCATCTCATATACCCTGAAAGCATGCTGGACTGCTCACAAACACACACACTTCTCCCTCTATTCTTCACTACACATATGTGCATTTTACACTACACAATCTTTTCAAAATTTATAAAACAATATAGCATTAGGAGCCTTGGAGACCTTGATTTCAGCTCTCCCCTTTCTCTATAGTGGGGGTATTCTTGCAGGCATTCACCCTTGGCCCCTCCTTCCTGCATGGAAAGAAAAAGTATGAACATAAAGCGAGTCTTTTCTTTTCAAGCAGTGTAGGCAGAGGAAGATGTGCTGAGTAAAAGCTTAAATTTAGAAGACACTTTTTCATCACAAAGGACAAAATCCATTAACCAACAGACCAAGGGCAAAACATCAAGTCCTGAAAAATTTATACAACCTACACAAGATTCCAAACAGATCATTAGAGAGATTTATTATAGGATCATGGTATCTATATAACTTGTACTAAAATGGAATAGTTTCATTCAGGCTAGAACTGACTTCCAATCACTTCTGTAAGACTTATTCAATTTAACCACTTAATGCAAAATGTGCATTATATTTACAACAGTTTTTATGACATACGAGGTACAGTATGTCTGAGGAATGAAGTGGTTAAGGAAATTTTTACCTAATGTGCAAGGTATTGATATAAAAATTAAAAAGTTAACTAACATCTGGCAAGTCATAAAATGAACACTGTTCAGTAGGCTATCGGTTAAAACCATCAGTTGAAGAACTTAATAACCAGGAATTCCTTTTGGACTCAAAATTTTAAAAAACTTCAATAAGAAATTACAAGATAATGGAATAGCTTCATTGGTTGAATTAGGTCAGGTTAATTAGTTGTAGGGATGTGCTGGATAGCCAGATACCAGATATTTGGTGGGACACATTTACTAGATAAGCCAGTATCCAGTCAGATAGAGCTTTATTATAAATAAAACATACACGCTTGTTTCTATTTATATAGGGTATGAATGCACTAGTTTTATTAATATGGCATAAAAGGTATAAATTATGAAACTGGTATTTTCTAATGATAGAAAAATTTCTAAAAAATTTTATGCTGCCATTTTTCTGCTTCCCTTCGATACTTATGCTTCAAATGTGTCCCCATAAAAAATAAATAGTTAAGGCTAATCAAACTAGTATGAAAGGGCCTAGGCCTATCTATTACATACAGCCAAGTCTAGTATCTACTCACTCTACTGTCTAGGACTTAAAGTTTAGCAATAAACCTATAGACTAGGCAATAGTGGTTTAAATTTAACTCTTAGGTCTAGGCCTAGCAGTCTAAATATATTGCAAGGGCCTAAGTAATAAGTCACGAGATTTACTGTTATTTTTAAATTCGTTAATAGCTATTTCCTTTTCAAGTCAGTGTGGAATGACCTTTGTAAAGTGCACTGGCTACATTTTAAGTGACTCAAGAACATCATTATCTGGAAACTCAGTCAATAATATTTTGTTCCTAAAATCCAATGGAATTAACTGTACAGACTGAAGATAACTCTACCTAGGGGTCATTCCATGTCAGTTCATTGGAATTTTGGGTCGAAAAAATGTGACCATCACCGATTTTTTTAAAAAAAATTGCCACACTTATAGATCTTCGTGAGAAAAACAGAATGGCACTTGTTTCAACACTCTAGGTCATATGGTTCCGGAGATATGGCCCTTCAAATTTTATAAAAAAAGGTCAATTTCCACATTAAATATCTCTGCTCTTATTGCACTTACAGAGACCATTTAAACACCATTTTAAAGCTTTTAAGCAGATCTACAACTTTGTTTCTATTCATGTTTTACTTCAGTGATAAAAAAAAAAAAAAAGGATCTTATTTTTTACCTTTGACCTTGTGTAGGTCATTTGATGTCACAACCAATTTTTTTCTCCTTTCACCCAATTTTAGGTACACATGTCTACCTTAACCTAAAACAAGATTTTTAGTGTTGATTAAGTAATCAATACTAAAAATCTTGTTCTAGGTTAAGGTAGACATGTGTACCCAAAATTGGGTGAAAGGAGAAAAAAATCAGTTGTGACATCAAATGACCTACAGAAGGTCAAAGGTAAAAAATAAGAAACTTTTTTTTTTACCACTGAGGTAAAACATGAATAGAAACAAAGTTGTAGATCTGCTTAAAAGCTTTAAAATAGTGTTTAAATGGTCTCTAAGTGCAATAGGAGCTGAGATATTTCATGTTGAAATATGGTATGACCTTGGAAATTGACCTTTTTTTTATAAAATTTGAATGGTCATATCTCCGGAACCATATGACCTAGTGTTGAAACAAGCACCATTCTGTTTTTCTCACCGAGATCTATAAGTGTGCCAATTTTCAAAAAAACCTGTGATGGTCATGTTTTTTCAACCCAAAATTCCACTGAACTGACATGGAATGACCCAGAAGTCACTTCTTTTTTCAAAAAGTGAGCCAAACTTCTCATACTAGCTTTAAGTGTCTAGGCTAGCAGTTTTATCTTTAATAAAAATCTAAATCTAAGCCAAAGAATATTAAACTTCAGTACAATGATCACAGACTATATATAATATGCAAAATTCTTGTGATACAACTATTTTTAGAATTCTGTAAACTATGAAATTCTTGCACAGCATGAAAAATTCTCACTCAATATTTTGAAGTGTGGCAGTAATACACTTTGGGAAGAGGAGGGGGTGGGAAGGAGAATCTCACTAACTGAAAAATAGCCTACTGTTTCCAGGCCTGGATTAGCCATTAAGCAAAATAAGCACGTGCTTAGGGCACCAAGGGAAGGGGGCACCACAGAGTTTTAATAAAATAAAATTAATAAATAAAATTAAAAAAAAGGTTATATTTAATATAGTTGTGGGGTCTGGCCTGGGGGATGGCCTGGAAGAAAACTGAATTTTTAATCTATTATTTCACATTCAGCACTTATTGAGTCTTAATGTCTTGTCAGTTAGACAATGGAAGGGTCGAGGGGGAACCATTGTTGGGCTGTGCTTAGGGCATCAGTTGGCCTTAATCCAGCCATGACTGTTTCCTTTCTAAGCCTCTAAGGATCATACTAAAATTGTCATACTGTACATTACACGCAAGGGCTTCAATGGAAATTATCACCCTGTGCATTGAGTCAAAGCCTAAATTTCAATTAAAACTCTTGCAGTTTATACACATATACAGTCTAACAATAATATAGTCCAAGTTTTTATGAATTACAAATTTACAGGTGTTTCTCAAATTGGTAATTATACACTAAATGCCATGACCTGCATTTCTAGCAACAAATATATTTTTCTAGTGTAATTTGATGTGCTTCATTCAAATCTAAGCTTCATTTGTTGTACAAATGTTCCAAAAGGGAACCAAACCTAACTACATAGAATTACCTTTCAAATCCAAGCTTAATTTGTTGTACAAATGCTCCAAAATGGAACCTAATCTAACATTACATTCTATTTGGAATGAAGCCAATGGGGCCTATCAAGGGGTTATCCGAGTCAAGCTATATTTTATAATAATAATCAAATCTTGCAAAATGGCAATCTCAAATCAGCTAATTAACATTTTCTAAGCAGTGCTTAGAGAGAAGAAATAAAGTAAATAAAATGTTAGGTATTATTAAGAGGAATATTAGTTACAAGAGTAAGGAAGTTATCTGTAAATCATACAATTCTTATGTTAAGCCTCACTTAGAATACTGCATTCAAGCTTGGTCCCCTCACCTTAGACATAATATTAATATGCTTGAAGGTATGTACACCCGCCGCAAAATGACTTCAGACCATCTACCATTTTGGAGGAAAAGCACAAACATCATTATAAAAAACTAAATATATTTAAAAATTTAGTTACATCAATATGAAGTCATGGCTCCCTTGTTTTTGAGGACCCCCTGGAGCCATTTGGGCATGGAATCACTGAGCTTCCTGAAGTAGTCCAATGTCATCTCCTTGCACCACACCTTTATCAGCTCCATCTTGAGGTTCGCAAGGTTAGGAGTCTTCTTCTCTGCCATGATCTTCATGTAATGCCAACAGTTCTCGATGGGGTTGAGATCGGGGCTATTGCCAGGCCACTCTAACACCTTAATCTTCTGCTCATTAAGCCACTTCATCACCTTCTTGGCCTTGTGACAGGGGGCACTGTCGTGCATAAAAATCTCACTGCCGTGAATGGCGAAGTGGTTCAACAAATGGTCGTTAAGAATGTCAATATAACGGTCACCATTCATAATCACATTCTTGGGAAGGAAGTACAGACCCCCATTTCCCTTCTCACCAGAAAAACACCCCCACACCATCACTGACAGTCAGTACTGTGTAGGCCAGGTGGTACCGACTAGCAGATGACGGGCATCACACCTTGGCAGATCGAATCTGGAACACCTGGAACATGCTTTCATCTGAAAACATCACCTTCCTCCACTGTGCCAATGTCCAATGAATGTATTTCTTTGCAAAGGCAACACGCTGCTTCATGTGGTCGGTGATAAGTGGCTTCTTGGCGGTGGTACGGCATGGTAACCCCAAGTCCTTTTGCAGCTGGTGCTGGATCGTTCAAACAGACATGGCTTCCAGCAGCTTGGGATGGTTCTTTTTCAATTGAGACGCTGTAAGTCGAGGGTTCTTCAACACTTCTCTCTTTATGAGGTTATCCGTGGCCTTAGACGTCTTCCTTCGCCTTCCACCACCGAAATTGTGCTTCGGTACGACGTTGGGTGGTAGGCCTCTAGCCGCCACCAGCAGCTTCATGATGGTCAACTTCGCCCGACCAGTATGCTCGCATATCGTCTTTATCGGGACATTTTCTTGCCTCCACGCAAGAATACAGGCCTTCTCCTCAACAGAACAATACTTCCCAGACATGTCCACTGCACTTTAAGAAAAATAAAAAACACACACGACTGCACACAAAAATCCAAGAATTCTGGACACGGTACGGCAGAAACACAACACCCCCACGTCACCTCTATCTAAACACTGACGAGTTTCGCCTCTGCGGTAGCATAAAGGGATCGACTAACAACATGCCAGATACTTCCAGACAAAATATTTTACTCGGTAGCGTGAGAAAGGCAAATCAATTTCAGACCACTTTCTCAGCGGAATATCGCATGAAGGTCCGAAGTCATTTTGCGGCGGGTGTATAACATAACCTAAGATTGGAATACAGCAGTAGATTAAAGGAACTAGGTATGTTTAGTTTTGAGAGACATTGTATGAAGGGAGATATGACATTGATGTTCAAAATACTTTCAGGTTTGGACAATTTGTATGTACATAACTTTTTCTCACAAGAAGCTGATGGGATAACTCATGGCATAAAAAATTAGAAAACAGACTTGTAGACTTGATCTCCAAACATACTTTTTCAATCATAGAGTAGTAGACTTTTGGAATGACTTGCCATATGATGTGGTAAACAGCAGCTCATTAATTAATTTTAAGAAAAATTTACACTCTTTCATGAGTGAGAGATGTAGTTTGTAGATTATATATAGTGTACATTCTTAGCTTCAGTTTTGTAGCCTACTTTGGTGGTAGTAGATAGTTGCATATAAATTAGCTAACTTGAGATTGACATTTTGCAAGATTTTATTATTATTAAAATGTAGCTCATGACCTGGATTACCTCAATAAGCCCTAGTGACTATGTTTTCCAAATGAAATGTAAAAAATGTAATGTACCATAGGGTAATTCCAGGACAGAGCAACCAATAAAACTGGTACAGATTTCAGAAAGTTGGTCGGGTGACCATCTCCGATTTTCTTCAAATTTTCAGGGTTGATTCATACACCATTCAAAAAATGCCCATGTTAGGCTTGATCAGCCAACGCCCTCATTTTGAGAGGCCTTGGAAAGTGTCTTCTAATAGGAGTAGAAGCTTCAAATTTGTCATGCCAATACAACTTCTGGTGGGCTTTTCAATTTTGCAAGCTAAAAGGCTGTGGAACAAATAGTTTCTGAGTTACAAGGGCTTAAACATGGCTCCATTTTGAAGCTTGCATCAATTCCTCCCACTTTTACGACTACCATTTTCAAAAGTTTTAGTTCTACATCAATCACAGCTGTTTTAATACTCCTAATAGTCTCTATGGGTTGTAAATTTATGAGTGAAATAATAAAAAAACCAAAAAAGGATTTATTTTTATTTTTAAATTTCCAAAAGTTGATATTTTCACAAAATTTGCAAAATTAACATCAACTTTGGGGCTTAATATAAAGGTGTCCAAAATTAGTCAGGGAGTTGATACTTCTAGTAAAGAAAGATACATGTGTGTACAAAAACATATATTAAAGGAATAGATCTCAACTCAACTCCTTCATATAGTTTTGGCTATTCAAAGAAAAGTACTTTATGAAAAATTCCAAATTTTTTCAAAATTTTGAAATGTTTAAATTTCTTTTTACAACATTGAATTGCAATTTTACTTCCATTTTATTACTTGGTAAGTTAATTCACAAATGTTAAATTATCTAAATAAGTTTTACTCATAAAAAAGACAATATATACCTAGATTATTACTATATTTGCAGTTAACACAACAGATGGACCAGCTTGTAGGCTCAATACTTGGATCTACCTAAGTAAATCATGTAGAACCGTGTTCTACTGCTCTTTCAGCACTTCCTAGTAATTTAAATTATGCAGTTAGTACAGATAAACTAGCAGTAACCACCATTTTCAGTACAAAACCTTAAATTTAAGTAGCTTTGTTGTATTACTTCCCTTAATACAAGTGTACAGTACTTAGCATGTGAATTATTGGCTATAAGTTCATAATTCTTTTTTTAATGTGTGTTGTTTTATGTAAATTTGTATGTAAACTTATATATAGCTAATAACTCTTATGTTTAGACACTGACTCAGGAATTTATTAATGTACTCAGGCTTTAAGTCTGATTGTCTTCAACACTCCATGGCCTCTCAGCCATAAATTGGCAATTTATTATTCAGCTTGATACAGGTCTGTAGTTACTTAGGCTTTTTTTAAAATACTCCTCAATTTTAGATAAACAATCATTTGATAACTTGTACTGTCTCCCCATTTTCCCAGCAACTGTAGGTGGTTCAATTGAACACAAAACATGTTGGAATGGAATCTAGCAAACATCCTCTTTGGTTACTGAGATACAAGGTCACAAAGTTGTGACATTTTTACCTTTTTTGCGTTAAATGACATATTTTCAAAACGGTGTAACTAAAAAACTATTAAAGCTAGAGCATTGATTTTGGTCTCATTTTAAAGCTCTTTAGTAGCCCCTTGTTTATTGTCTCTTGTTAAATATCTCTACTGTGAAAAATAAAAAAATCCCTTCAAAAGTTGACCTTTGACCTTGAATAAAAAAAAAATACCTTCTAAAAAATTCAATTTTTTTACATTAATACCTTGAGTCATGTACAACAAAATCCCAAGAAGCTGTAAGTGGCTGATAACTAGTTCAATGTATAAAAAATAAATGAAGTTGGCATCATTCTTCAATTTTAGATTTTTTTTGTCAGTTCATTTACTTAAAGTTCTGTTCTGATATAGTGTCAGTGAAGACTTAGTTCAACTTAACATTATTAGTTCAAAAACCTTTTTGTGACCTGTGCCAAAAGAAGTCTTTTAAAAGACAACCAGGGTTAAACCCCTCGACAGCCCCAAATCTACTGGAGTAGCGCTGATCCAAAGGCCCAACTAGTATATAAGTACTGTCAACTTTACAGAGTTGACTCCTGACCAAGTTAAAGTTAATTTATTTTTACTAAATACATGTATAAAAATTTATTTAATAATTCATTAATTGTTCATTGTTTTCTTTTCAGGATTTTCTTTGTGCTTTTGTGATTTCAGAGTACAAACATGGAACATTTAAAACTGAAACAGAAGTGTGCTGATCCTTTGCTGCGTCACAAAGGTCAGTGTCGAAAGAAGAGTTTGAGAATTGTACCACAGGAACTTGTAAATAAGTTTCCCGATCTGCACTAACACATCACAGACTTTGTAAGCAGTGTAGAGAACATCTTAAGTCCTTGCCTGAGAAAGGAATAGGCACTTTGAATTCAGACATAAATGATGATTCTTCTTGTAGTAGTGAACCACCTGAAGATCTTGAGAAAATTGAAAATGTTGACAATAGTGATGCATCAACTTCAGAGCAAAACCATGAGATGTGTACTTTGAATGCTTCTTTTGTTTCAATTGGTGAATCACCCATAAAAAAGAGAAAGCTTGTAGAGCAAAAGTCATATGGAGCTAAAAAACTAAGCAAGGTGACAGAGACAGTTAAGAAGAAAATGGAAACAGTTGCAGGAAGAGAGATTTCTGACTCACAATTTAAGGAGCCATCTGGAGATGTAGACTGTTTAGAAATAATAAATCAACAAGGAAAAATTCAAAAATGAAAATGTAGTATAAGATGTTGCCACATAAGTCTTCTATGCGTTTAGTAGTGTTCCGAGAAGATGTTTTCATCACTTCATAAACAGCAGCTCTTTGATGATGCTGAAGTTTAATTAAATGTCTCTTCAGGTGGGTTTTCAGATTTCTAAACCATCTCTCTTGATTTTCTCCTTGTTTGCATACATAGGTTAAATCTTTAACATTGAAGTAACCTTTTATGGTAGAATGTTTGTCTGAAGCACATGCTTTGGGGTCTGTGCAAGCTATGCAATATAATGTAAACATTTTATCATCAGAAGCATCATCAATATCTTCTTGATTATCATCATCTTCATCCTCAACAGCTATATCTACATCAGGCATATTAGTGTCACTATTTGCAATGTTTTCCATTATATCACTTGGTACTGAAAATGAATCATCAGCATGCCCTAGATCCTTCTTTTCCACCAATTTGAATGTAGATTTGATCAAATCATTGTTCAGGATTTCTTGTATTGATTTACACTTGCTTAAATGGGCTATGGAAATGTCAAATTTGTTGCTTTTTGCTTTATTAGATTTGGATGCAACACTTGAACTTGAAGGCATATTTTGACTCTTCTCTTTATTAACCACAACAGCTTGGTGAGTTTCTTTTGTTAGGCGCAAAATTGCATTCAATGTCTTCTGGATTCGGGAATTTTCAAATTCCTCTAAAGCAGTTTTGTTAGTCTGATGCACAGATTCCTCACTTACCTTTTGTTTCTTAGGTGGAGGAGAAGCACTTTCTTCAGTCTGTGAAACATCTAGTGAAAAAGTTTCATTTTCTAGATTAGCAGTTGATGAAGTTGGTTCATTTTTCTGAGGTCTAGCACTAGCACATTTTGTGAACAAACTAAATGACTGCTTTGCCGTATCTCTTTGCTGCACTTCATCCTGGTATTTCTTTACTGCAATATCTAAGCTGTGGGCCCAAACTCTGGGACCTCTTGTATTGTAACAAATATTTTTTTTGGAATTAAAATGTTCCTCCCAGTTTTGCTGTAATTGTTGAGTACCTTTGATAGAAGTAATAGGTTCACTCAGACATTTTTGCAAAGAAAGCTCTATATCAAGGGTCCCCAACCCTGTGCCCGCGAGCACCATAGCGCCCACCAACCCTTTTGCATGTGCCCGCCACTGACTGACTACGATTGATAAGTTTTTATTTAAATTTTTAATAAAATGTTAAGTATGTGTTACATATTTAGTTACTAAATATTTAAAATATGTAACATACTTAACATTTTATTAAATTTTAGTAGTTAATTACGGAAACAGATGCTCATTTATTTGAAAATAATTATTTCTTTATAAATAAATTAAGTTATCAGTTTGATAATTTTTCTAAGATTCTTAGTTAGCCCATCCTTGTTTTTTTTTGTGAATTATGTTCATTATTTTACATAGGAATTAAATGTTTTTTTTGTGTATTATATTCATTATTAAGTCCAACTATAAATTTGCCTTGAAAAAGTAAATGGTGCTGCCGCACTACCGGCAATCTTGAATGTGCTCTTCTGCACAAAAAGGTTGGGGACCCCTGCTCTACATCTACAACTTCTGCCTCAGAGACGTAAAAAAAGTCAATAGCGGTTAGGAATTCTTGAGAGCAGAAATTGTAGAAGTCCTCAGCTGTTAAGATTTGATGGTCGAGAGGCCGTCGTAAGCTTTCTCTGGCAACTGCTCTTTTTACCGTTCCGCCAATACCGTCGCAAGCATTCTTCCCATGGGATGTTGCGAAAAAATTCCACTCAGCATGAATTTTGAAGTCTTCGAAATGGCATAAATTTAGAAAATTTATTTTATTCTTATACTGAGCCGCGCATCCATCTGTTAAATAATGAATTTTGTTGTTGGATGCACAGGATTAATTTTTTGAGAAAACTATGAACCAGAATTGTATCATGCCTGCGACAGTTTGAAACGAAGCAGTAACTTTTGCAAATTAGCTTACCTGCATTGTTTTTAGAATAATAAACGAATGGGTGCACTGTACATTGCGAATTCTCCCAATGAAACCCCTGGGCACAATCTTATACGATGAATGAGAAGTTTTCCGCGAAATCACCCACCAAAACACCTTCATTTTCGGGCAGAGTTTCTTTTAGATTTTTGAAGTAACTCGACTGACATTTATTCGTGAAGTGGTGTCTTGTCAGTTGTGCAATTTTTTTGGTGAGCGATTCCACGTATTCCTCTGGAGTTTTGGTGATATCTTTTAACACACAGTGATTGATGGATACCCATTGTTTATATTTTCTCTCTTCCATCACCATGAAGTCCAAACTTTCCAAATAATTTTTGATTCCAACCTCTCGCAGGCATCTTTTGCATTGGTGCATCATACAATCTTCATTGTCCATGCCACAGATGGATAAAGACATTAATTTTTTGTAGTCTAAATCTTTAATGCCTAATGCTGATATTTGTAGTTTCAGATTTTGGTGATGTGTACATACGCAGACACTGAGTTCCACTTTGTCCCGCAAGCACGCACCACGACGGTCGAAGATGAGCAAAAGGTACTAAAGCCTATTTTGAGATTTTCATAATTTTTTGCATATTCAGCATATAACTCTTTCAAGTTACACAATACCAGTCTCTCTTGTTTTTTTATTTTTTCACCCTCTTCATTTATTGCAAACTTATAATCTTTGATTCCCGGGCACATCCTACTATATTCGTCATTTTCATAAAACTCCCAAATGATTTTTTTTCATTTCGGCTGTGACAACCTTCTCTTTCATCATGTTTGGAATGTTAGGAAGAATCCCAAACTGTTTTTGAAGATTGCGGCTCTTACGCACCATATACTTTGTTGCTCCAAAGAAGTCAGCAGTTTTTTCAATGGGATAGGGATACAATGATAGTATTTGTGACCTAAGATTGCGATCGTTACTTGCTTGAAATTTCTCCTTTAATTCTTCCATAACCTTTTGATACCTGAAATAAAGTGTATTTGACATTAAGTTTAATTAGTATATTTTTAATTAAACTTTTCATAAAATAAATGTATATGTATTATATTGTCCGATTATAAAAATGTAAACAGATAAAACTTAATTTAGTATATACTTCGATGACTGTATTAAATTTAATTTAAAATGACAAATTTCAATAACTATGTCCGAAAAGTAGTCTTGCCTCTCTAAATCATCTTCCAAACAACTTTTTTTGGACGGACCAGCTTCAGAATAGTCAATAGGAGCCCCATAAGCAGCTTCAAAACTTCGTTTAACCTTTTCCATTGTCAATCTGAATTTTGTAGAAGCCTTTATCTGTTTTTGTCCCGGCTTCAATCCAGCTGTAAAACAAATTCATAAATTTAGGTTGCATGAAATAATCAAATATCAAATATTTTGTATATATGTATTCAAGTGCTGATGCTAATATTTAAAAACAGAAAACTACGAATTTGGCATTAAGAAACAAATGTCCTGAACGGAGTCTCTCTTGTTTTATTACCTGTTTTAATAGGGCTTTCATCAAATAAAGGTAAAATATTATCGCTGAGCAAATCTTTAT
This sequence comes from Bathynomus jamesi, assembly GCA_023014485.1. Lineage (NCBI taxonomy): Eukaryota > Metazoa > Arthropoda > Malacostraca > Isopoda > Cirolanidae > Bathynomus > Bathynomus jamesi. The sequence continues at coordinate 648,351 of JAJOZX010000649.1, read as the reverse complement.
TGAATTGCCTGTCTTGAATGACAAATTCTTCCAATGGTGGTAGATTCGTGGAATCGCTACTGCTTTGCTCCATACATTCGTTAAGTATGTCTGGCTCAGGTATTGGTGCAGGTTCCGGCTCTCTGGATGAACGTTGAACATGTTCTAATACAATTAGCTTCTTTTTAATTGTGACATAGCAATTGCTGCATAGTAATTGATTTTCTTCCAAAATTCCATAGCTTGCAGCTGCCATGGCAGAGTTTACTTTTTTGATGTTGGGTCATTCTCTGTCAGATCAACCAGTGCCTAACACCCTCATCTCTCAGATTTTGCTGAAATTTGGTTTATAGGGAGTTTGTGGGCCCTGAATCCATTTCTGAAATTATAAGGTCAATCCGACCAACGGTTCAAGAGATATGACCTCGGGAAATTTGAGGTCACTTGCGAGGTCACTAACATTTGGCGACCCATAACTTGGGTAATAATGGTCACAATTATATAAAAGTATATATATTTAGAATCAGAAAACGACAAGGAATCCAAATATGCAAGTTTTAGAACTCTAGGTTGAAAAATAAAAAAGTTACACTGTAACCAAAATTTGAGGTCACGATTTGACCTCTGGGGTATCAAATGAGAATTTTTTTTTAAATGTAAAAAATGAAGGCATAGGCATTGGCTATTAGAATCAGCAAAAAAAAGTTTGTTTATGTTAGTATTTTTCATGTAACTAACATATAAGTGAACACCATATTCATAAGTTGTGCGTCAATTCTACCTATTTTTTCACACTTAAGCTCATAATTTGACCTATAGAAATTAAAATTACATTTTTTTATAGATATAAAAACAAAGGCAAAAAATGTAAAATTGTATTTCACTGCTAATCTACACTGGCAATAATAGTTATAATAGTGAAAGGGGAAGACCTACTTAGAGGATTCATGTGCTAGCCTAATACAATTTTTGCATGCTCGATGCTCTCATCAATTTCTTTTTGTGGAAAAATGTATTGAATTCTGCTGCCTCCTCTTAGGGTAGGACAACTCATTACAGTTAATATATGTCCTGGCACTGCACATGAATCCTTGTTTGATGGATAATAATATGCACTTGATCCTGATGACCCAGAGGGATGTAGAAAGTTCACAGTGAAATCATCAAACTCTTCACAATATTCCTCCACAATTCCATACCAAACTTGCATGTCATAAATGCAGCCAACATACTCTCCTGGTTTGACACATTTTAGGTTACCAAGCATTGCAGGTTCATTAGTAAAATGACTTTTCCTTATTCTTTTCTTTTCTCCAATGCCACTTGAAATGGGATACACCATCAGTTCTTCCTTGTTTAGGGGAACAAATCTATGATATTTCTGAGTTCCAGGAATAGCCCTACTATCCTTGAATCGATGTTCCAACCGTTCTTCTGCATCTTTCAAATCAGCTGTAGTTACAAAGAAAAAATTTATCTTCTTGCTCAAGTTTTCTTCACAAAACTGAAACATGTGTTCTGGTGTAAGAATTTGCCTCTCTGTAGTTCTCTGCAAACTGGCACGAGCAGTAGCTCTTTTCACTGTTCCTCCAATCCCATCACATGCATTTTTGCCATGGGATGTAGCAAAGAAGTGCCATTCACAAGACAGACCAAAATCCTCTTCATGGTAACAGAGATTTGTGAAGTTGTATCTGTTCTTATATTGGCCAGCACATCCATCTGAGAAATAGTGCACCTTCTTCAATTGTGGGCATCTGAATTTAACATATGTCATAAGCTTCAATATGAATGAGTAAACCATTATAGTGTTGTGTTTTAGTGATGCAGATAAGAAACAGACACTAAAATGGCTAAGTTCCTGGTCTGCAGATGATCTATAATAGATGACAAAAGGGTGAACTGTACACTGTGAATTGTCCCAGTGAAACCCTTGGGCAGCATCCTGGACAATGAAAGAATAATTCTCAGAGAAATCACCTACTATAACTACCTCGCTCTGAGGTGGTAGTGTTTCTTTCAACTGCTTGAAGTACTGTGATTGTTGCTGAGCAACAAAGTGATGACGAACCATGCGGGATATTTTCATGCTTAGGGATGATAAGTATTCATGAAGTGGCTCCACCTTATCAACCATTGTACAACGGTCAACAGTCACCCATTGCTTGTAAGATATTTCATTTGGAGCTGATTTCACACTGTCAAGTAACTCAAGAAAATCCAGGACACCCTCTTCTCTTGGGCAATCATTGCAAAGTCATCTCTTTCTGTACTGCAGACACTGTAATCCATAAGATCCTTGTATGAAAGACCTCTTTCTCCCAATGCAGCCAGCTGCAATTTTGGATTTTGATGGTATGTGCAGACACAGACAGAATGAGTCCCACCACTACCGGCAAGCACACAATATGATGGCCGTAATTTTGCAAATGTGGAAAATCCTATTTTGGGATTCTTTTCATCATTTTTATAGTTCAAACATCTCTCTTAAATTCCCAGGACCAATCGTTTTTGCACCTTCAGCACTGATAACTTTCACGCAATCCTTTTGGCCAGGACACATACGACTAACCTCTTCTGACTCATAGAATCTTCTAACTATATCTTTGTGTTCTTCAGATATCACTTTTCCTTTGCTCATTAGTGGAATCTTCGGAAGGATTCCATGTTCTGATTTAAGTGAACGGCTTCTTTTCACCATGTATGTTGTAGTTTGAAAGAAACTAGCTGTTTTTTCAATTGTGTATGGTGAGTGTCAATATTTGTAGTTTGTGATGGTGACATTTGCTCTCCAGGAATGACTGTTTCAATTCATTCATTAATTTGTCTAGATGTTTTTCAGATTTAGTTTCAGGTTTTGAAGTATCACTTACCTCCTCGGTAATTTGAACACCATAACTGAGTTCTAGCCTCTCCTTCAGGTGTTTCTGAGCAGATGATAGCTTACCACGAGCCTTGCGCTTTTTCTGGCTTAATGACAGCCCTTCTGAAAAGAACAGAAAAAAAGGTTTCACACACCTGAATATTAGTAATTAAATATTAATTATAGTACCTTAAATGCTATATAATTGGCTATATAGTAGATCAAACAGACCTTGTAGTAAAGTATAAGTTATTATATTAATTTATTACTTACTTTTTTTAACTGGTGTTTGGTCCAGAAATGCTAGAACTGGTTCAACTGAAGTTGAAGGATTTTCCTTTATCAAGCAATCACTGTCATTGTCCAGATCTTGAATTGAAGAGATGTTACTCAAGCCACTGATAGTAGATGATTCATTTGAATCCTGCTCAGACTCGTTGTTTTCAGTGGTACTAAGTATAGTGGGGTTTTTCATTATCAGTGTCCAGCAGTTCACACACAACAATGAGTCTTTTTTCACTCTTCCAGCACATTTTTCAACAAGTACATCAGTCACTTTTCTAAGATTGATTGTTATGCGTTTCTTGTGTTTTTGAATAGGGTCCTGGCAGTATTTCAAGTGCCGAACCATTGTATTTTGATCTGTAAAGATATAGGATTTACAATTAGGTAATATATATTTTTTAGAAAATATATAGCTATACACACTTAATATTTTAGGCCTTGATAGTCTCTGAGGCTCATTAAAACACCATACCCACCAGCCACCCACAGTGCTGGCTGGAACTGTACTAACCTGTAGACAAGGAATTTTGCAACTATCTGTGTTGATTCTGCACTTAGACAAGTAGCAACATGTTTCAACAGGTTTGTTTAGGCTACATGTGAGCTTAGTCTTCCCCTTTCACTATTATAACTATTATTGCCAGTGTAGATTAGCAGTGAAATACAATTTTTATTAAATTCTTGGAGCTTGAGGTCAAATTGATAGCTAAGATATAAAAATTCCTTGAAATGACAAGCAATTTATAAATATGGTGTTCACTTATAAGTTAGTTACATGAAAAGTACCAACATAAACAAACTTTTTATGATTGTTTCTATTAGTCAAGAACTCTGACTTTGTTTTTTATATCTATAAAAAATGTAATTTTAATTTCTATAGGTCAAATTATGAGCTTAAGTGTGAAAAAATAGGTAGAATTGACGCACAACTTATGAATATGGTGTTCACTTATATGTTAGTTACATGAAAAATACTAAACAAACTTTTTTTTGCTGATTCTAATAGCCAATGCCTATGCCTTCATTTTTTACATTTAAAAAAAAATTCTCATTTGATACCCCAGAGGTCAAATCGTGACCTCAAATTTTGGTTACAGTGTAACTTTTTTATTTTTCAACCTAGAGTTCTAAAACTTGCATATTTGGATTCCTTGTCGTTTTCTGATTCTAAATATATATACTTTTATATAATTATGACAATTATTACCCAAGTTATGGCTCGCCAAATGTTAGTAACCTCGCGAGTGACCTCAAATTGCCCGAGGTCATATCTCTTGAACCGTTGGTCGGATTGACCTTATAATTTCAGAAATGGATTCAGGGCTCACAAACTCCCTATAAACCAAATTTCAGCAAAATATGAGAGATGAGGGTGTTAATTTCAATTTTTTTTGGTTGATCTGACAGAGAATGACCCTTTAGACTTATTTACATATTATTACAATTGTAAATCAACTTAAGTAATAAAATGGAAGTAAAATTACAATTCAATGTCATAAATAGAAATTGAAAAATTTACAAATTTTGCAAAAATATTTTTCATAAAAAGCACTTTTCTTTGAATAGCCAAAACTATATGAAGGAGTTGAGTTGAGATCTATTCCTTAATATATGTTTTTGTACACATATTATTTTCTTTACTAGAAGTATCAACTCCCTGACTAATTTCGGACACCTTTATATTAAGCCCCAAAGTTGATATTAATTTTGCAAATTTTGTGAAAATATCAACTTTTGGAAATTTTAAAAAATAAAAATAAATCCTTTTTTGGTTATTTTTTTATTTCACTCATAAATTTACAACCCATAGAGACTATTAGGAGTATTAAAACAGCTGTGATTGATGTAGAACTAAAACTTTTGAAAATGAGTCATAAAAGTGGGAGGAATTGATGCAAGCTTCAAAATAGAGCCATATTTAAGCCCTTGTAACTTAGAAACTATTTGTTCCACAGCCTTTTTGCTTGCAAAATTGAAAAGCCCACCAGAAGTTGTATTGGCATGACAAATTTGAAGCTTCTACTCCTATTAGAAGACAAAATTAAAAGTTTTTGACTGAGGAAGCTAAAATTTTAGATTTAAGCTATTGAATGGTGTATGAATCAACCCTGAAAATTTGAAGAAAATGGTCACCCAACCACCCCTGTACCAATTGAGCTGGAATGACCCAAATACCACCACCACCACCTCTCCAATTTTGCTGAAACTTGATACAGGGGGTAGATTTTAGCCAAAAAATATGATTCCCAAGTTTTTAGCTTGATCTGACCAACAGTTCAAAAGTTATGAGCAACATCATTTTGAGGTCAAGCGTTAACCTTGCATTTTTCAAACTGCCATAACTTTCCTCCTGTTGGTCATAGCCCTATAAAAGTATACATATTTGGAATCAGAATGATCTGTAAATTCCAAAAATGACAATTTTTGATGTAGGATGAAAAATAAAATTTTTACTTATAAATGAATATTTGAGGTTATCATTTGACCTCTCGGATACTGAATTTCAGAAAAATTCATTGATGAGAAAAATGTTCCCCTATCATTTATCTATCATTATCAGCTTTAAAAAGTTTGTGTATAGGCCATTATACATGTCAAAACACAATTTAAGTAATACTAACTTCCTGTATTTTTTCACTATAAACATCTAATTTTGCCTCATTTCATGATCTAGACCAGTGGTTCCCAACCTTTTCACCATAAAGGACCCCTTTTATTTTTATGAAAGATTCCATCTACCAAATAAACTGTTTTTATTAACTAATAATTAACTCATTTTCCCATTGTTCACTATCAAATAAAGGACATATAAGAGTATGCAATTAAAATAAAGCGTATTAAAAAAGTATTAATAATTCTAGCCAAGAGTAAGGAAATTAAATTTTAGCCTAAGTGCCCTTATCGTGGGTAAATCTACAATTTCCATTGGAGCCTCTCGAAATATTGAAGGCTCACGGACCCCCAGTACTACCTTTGCGGACCCCTAGGGGTCCAGGGACCCCAGGTTGGGAACCACTGATCTAGACATCCTGAGAGCTAGATAGCTATAGGTGCTTGAATATAGAGAATAGTGATGGGACGATTAATCGGAATTGGAATTGAGAATCGGAAGAATCAAGCATTTTTCAGGAATCGGAATCGAGAATCGGAAGAATCAAGCATTTTTCAGGAATCGGAATCGAGAGAATTGTACCATGATTTCCGATTCTTAAAACGATTCTTTAACTTTTAATTGAACCAGTTTTGCAATGTAAACTTTAACATTTAAATGAAAGAGGATAACAAATTTTATTTTTATTGTATTGTAGCTATACATTAAAACATGTATATCCATGATGTGTAATCAAGAAGATTAAAATGAATTGTTACAACTTACAGTTGATTTTTATTTTTAAACCAATCTATTATAATTTATATTACCATACTCAATGTAAATAGTTAATCTTACCAGAGTAAAATATGACAATTTCCAGAAAAACAAGTATAGAATTATATTTAAAAATATTGAGAATCGGAATCAGAATCGAGAATCATATCAGAATCAAGACTTTTTAGTGGTATCGGAATCGGAATCGTTAAAAATTTTGGTATCGTCCCATCACTAATAGAGAAGTATATAAAAGAGTGCTACACATGGTGTATATACTGTATATATAGGCCAACTGAATGCCCGCTTAGGCCAACTGTATGCCCTTGATGATTGGTTAGGTTAAGTCGTGATATTTTCATTAGTTTAAATGAAAAATGACGAGAGCAAACTTTTCTGGTTAATGTTGAGGTGTTTTGAACATTTCCTGTGGTAATGCATCATTTACGAGATGTCGTAACATGAACATCATGTTATACTTTATTCTATAAAATGTAGTCAAAAATACATTTTTCAAGTGTATTTTGTTCGAATATAACCTTCATTTCTTGTGCAAATGAACAGAAATACAGTTGTCATTGCATGGCCCAAACACACATTTCAGTAAAAATTTGTTTCAATACCCATTTGAGTATGTGTTTGAAAATATGTTTTTCTGGTGTTATTCAATGCATACTATTTGAATCAAACTTCCAATTTCCCGGGAAATGAATAGTTTAACCTAACCTAACCACCTAAAAGTACCTAACCTAACCAACCTAAAAGTACCTAACCTAACCAACCTAAAAGTACCTAACCTAACCAACCTAAAAGTACCTAACCTAACCAACCTAAAAGTACCTAACCTAACCAACCTAAAAGTACCTAACCTAACCAACCTAAAAGTACCTAACCTAACCAACCTAAAAGTACCTAACCTAACCAACCTAAAAGTACCTAACCTAACCAACCTAAAAGTACCTAACCTAACCAACCTAAAAGTACCTAACCTAACCAACCTAAAAGTACCTAACCTAACCAACCTAAAAGTACCTAACCTAACCCTAAAAGTACCTAACCTAACCACCTAAAAGTACCTAACCTAACCAACCTAAAAGTACCTAACCTAACCAACCTAAAAGTACCTAACCTAACCAACCTAAAAGTACCTAACCTAACCAACCTAAAAGTACCTAACCTAACCTCAAATCTAACCAAATCTAAGCACCAACCTGTTTTAATCCATGACCCTGTGAGGGTACAGAAAGGCTACACATTTGAGGAAATGGTGAAACTATTCTTGTGGCTTCTAAGCTCTATTGAAAAGGTACTGAGCAAAATACTAGGGGTAATGTTTCTTTTGTTTCCTGCCCTCAGTACCCAACTCTTGATATCTTTCCAAATATATTCAATGTTTTGTGTATGAATGCCTATTTCAGGATCTACAAAAGGTAAAAATTTAGGTATTATTATAGTATTACACCCGTCTAACGTCCAGCAATTATTATATATTCATTAGGTAGATTTTTTAATTCTAAGACACTTTTCTTCTATAGCGTTTCCGTCGCAAATGCTTCATTTTCGAGATATAAACATTTTTTTAGTGTGTATCTAATGTGTTCCAATTTTGAAAGTGAAATTTATATTTTTCCTATGGTTTTTGATATGTTTTAAACAAACATTCCTATTTTTCTTTTAGGTTAAGATAGGTTAGGTTAAGTCAATTTTGAAGGTGAAATTTATATTTTTTCTATGGTTTTTGAAGTTTTGAACGAATCTGACCTTCAAAACCATCGGAAATGACTCATTTTCGATTGCTGGCTAGGGGAAGGAGGGGGATTATCTCAAAAATGAGTCATTTCCAACAGCTTTGAAGGTCAGATTCGTTCAAAACATCAAAAACCATAGGAAAAATATAAATTTCACCTCCAAAGGGAGACGGGTATAATACTATAAATTTACCAAAATTTATTTTGGGCATTAAAACGAATATTATCCCATATTTCTGTTCATTTGCACAAGAAATAAAGGTTATATTTGAACAGAGCATACCACAATACACTAGAAAAATTTATTTTTAAATTCAACTTCAGGCCATGTCATTTTCTGCATAATGACCTTTACCTACAGAATTACTAACCCTATATTTACTATTCTGCTGATGGAATGAGTGCAGTCATTGATCCAGAGAATGGTCCTGAATAAACAACCATCTGGCAAAGTACTGAGAGGAGTGATATTTTTTGTTGCCTGCACAGAGCAAAATTTACATTTTAATCATATTTTAAGAAATTTGCACCACAAATGAAGCTCAGATTTGAATAAAGCACATCAAATTACATTAAGAATATATTTCTTGCTAAAAAGGCAGGTCATGGCATTTACTGCATATTAACCCTCAAATTTCCCAAGTCTGGAATCTAATTTTCAAATTCGAGACTCGCTAATCCTTAAGTTTACGAGAATGTCTCTAAGTTAGGCCCCAAGTTAAGCTCCGCTTAGCCCTCTAGATTCATTTGGCTAAGTTCGCTAAGGTTTAGAAACTTAAGCTGGCCTACTTCTCAGCAACCTAAGTTCCTAATTATGGATTAACAGTTTAGTAGTCCTAACCTGGGTCTTAGCTTTAAATTCAGAATTATGGCTACCTATGGCGGCTTAAGTTACACCGTAGTTGCACACCAGCATTGAACACTAAATATCACAAAGAATATTGTGTTAATCTTTGTTTTTAAACTTACAGTTAATCCTTCCACTATCTCTTTGTTAGTGACATATATAAATATTAAATAATTTAATTAAATTAAAGAAGAAACTCACTGAAACTCAAGTACGCGAATAAAATTACATCTAAACTCAGAAAACCTCCATATTTAAGAACTATTATCGTTGTTGTTGTTTTGCAGACAGCCCTCTGGGGCGCCATCACAACATAAGAACATAAGAAAGAACATAAGAATTTTTATAGTGGGCACACGAGGGGCCACTTCGGCCCATCGAGGTGGCTCCACTATGTAAAAACTACCTGTACATTGGCAATAACCAATTTTTACAAAACCAATTAAGTATAAATTTAAAACTAATTAATTATCAATTTCAAACTAAAGACAGAATCTCTAGATCCAGAGGATCAAAGTCATAATAGGCTACTATCCACAAATATGTTACACACTATATCTATTTATAACTGACATGCAAATATATCAGATCCAAAGAATCCAGTCAATTTCATTATAGTACCCATCAATACCAGTACCGTGCCAACCAAAATTAAGTCACGGTCCATATCAATTGCGGACCAAGTCACAATTTACATCCATATACATTACAATATATATACTTAGGAGGAAAAGTGTAGGTGTGGCTGTAAAGACTGTACAGTAATGTAGAAATGTGTGTGCACCCATTTTGGGTCTCCCATTTAAAGGTGTTTGTGGGGCAAGTGAAGATCATGAATTTTTCAATACCTCACAGTACTATTGGGGGCACCGCTCGGCAGAGAATCTCTTTAAATAGGGTGTGTAAGGACAGAGAGTATCCCCTAACCCAAGATGCTGCCTCCCTATATCCCACAACACCTGTGTTGAGCTGTGGATCTATCACCCAAATGCACATATATATGAAATAAACTAGTACTATTCATGCAATAAAAATGGGCTTAAACACCATCACCAGATGTCCCTTGCAGACATCAAACTATCCAACCTTCTTTTGAAAGAATCAAGTGTATCTGAAGTCACCACTTCTTCTGTCAGACTGTTCCAAAATTTAATTACTCTGTTTGTAAAACTATGTTTTCTTAAATTTGTTCTACATCTTGGCTTAAATAATTTCATACTATGACCTCTAGTCTGATTATTGTGATCTTTAATGAAAAGAGACTCAAAATCTATCTTATCCAACCCTTTTATCATTTTATACACCTCTATCATATCGCCCCTTAACCTCCTCCTTTTTAATGAGAACATGCTTAGATACGCCAGTCTTTCCTTATATGTCAATTGTCTTAGAGATGGGATCATTCTTGTTGCTCGTTTCTGTACTTTTTCCAGTTTTTCAATATCTTGTATCAAATAGGGACTATTAAATTGAATGCAGTATTCGAGGAGGGGTCTCACATATGAAATGTAAAGTTGCTTTATAATATTGGGTGATTTGTATTCAATGTGTCTCTGCATGAGATTGAGTCTAGCATTTGCTTTATTTCTGATTACCATACAGTGATTTGAGGGTTTAAGGGTTTAAGTTCATTTGTCACAGTGACACCCAAGTCTTTCTCTTTATCATCATTTTTAATCCAAAGTCCATTCATATTGTATTCAAATTCTGGATTTTTTGGCCCAATATGCATACCCTTGCACTTATCAACATTAAATTTCATCTCCCACTTATCTGCCCAGGCTGTTACTCTGTCTAAGTCTTTTTGTATGGTCATTGCTCCTGCTACTGATTTAACATTATGGCCTAATTTTGTATCATCAGCAAATTTTGAGGTTTTACATGATATGCCCTTCTCTAGATCATTTATATAGACAACAAAAAGCAGAGGTCCCAGAACAGACCCCTGTGGGACTCCGCTCAATACGGGTCTCCAAGTAGACTTATTTCCATTTAGATGAACTCTCTGTTTTCTATTTCTCAGCCATTCTTCTATCCAATCAGCTATATGACCTCTTATACCATGGGCTCTAACTTTTACCAACAATCTTGTATGAGGAACAGTATCAAATGCCTTTGCAAAATATAAGTATACTATATCTACTGGCTCTTTATTGTCCAAATGCAATAGGACTCCATCATAAAATTCAATCAAGTTGGTTAGACAGGACCTTCCATTTCGAAAGCCATGCTGGCTATCATTTATATGGTTGCACTCTTCAAGGAACTCAGTAACTTTACCTCTAATGATACTTTCGAGTAATTTGCAAATAATGGAGGTGAGGTTGATGGGTCTGTAGTTTTTTGCCAAGTTTCTATTTCCTTTTTTAAAGATTGGAGCCACATTTGCTTTCTTCCAATCCTCTGGAATTTCAGTACATATCAATGATTTATTAAAAATAATTTCTAGTGCCTGTGCTATATTCTTTTTGGCAGCTTTTATGACTATTGGATGCATTTCATCTGGCCCTGGAGATTTTTCCATTTTTAATTTATCTATTGCTTTTAGGATATCTAGTTTTGTTACCCTTAATTCATTTATTTCTCTATCTTGTCCTGGTAGTATAAGATCAGGAATATTATTTAAATTTTCATTTGTGAATACTGATGAGAAGTATTTGTTTAGTTCTTCAGTTATTTCAAGATCATCATCTATAGTTTTATCATATATATGACGCGTTCGGTGGAGAAGGGCGAACGCCACAAAATTCGAAAAATGAGTTTTTTGTCGTATAATTATCCTTTAAAACCTTTGCTTTACCTATGCAAAAAATTAGATGTTAGTCTGCACTCTTTCACGGTAAAATTTAGGTTTTAATGTATCTCAGAGAAATTCACTCCGCATCATTGCTTCACATTGAACACATCTATCTACTTTCTGGTCACTCGACAATGCCCCGTGATGCTCAATTTGGCCAAATTGAACAAAATATAAAAAATAATTACAGCAATATTATTTACACCAAAAAAGATTATGTTACGGCCATAACTACAGCCGTTTCGCAGCGCTTCCTAGTTGTAGAAATGAAACAGGCTGATTTTCTCGATTTTGACGTCCTAAAAACGTGCATTGTCATTAGGAAATCAACAACTACTAAATTTACAGATGCAAGAAAGTTAATATTTTACTTTCAACACAAAGAAGGCTACGTAATATCTACTGCATACCGCACAACCCCAGATAATAGCCATCCCGTCAGACTGCAGAAAGGGAAAAAATCCTACAGTGTCAGTTTATTCAATCTAGCCCAGCAGACACTGCAACAAAAGTATTTCCAATTGCTGCCAATAACTAAGGAAAAATAAAAGATCTCAAAGAATTATCAGACCTAATGCCTGCAACTGCAGTGAACTATTATACAAGATTGTTAAAGGAACTGGAAGAAACCGAAACAGTTGAAGCAGGTAATACAACATTCGACGAAGAGGACCAAATAATGGATTACACCAGTTAACATCAGAAGCTATCAATAAATAATATTGTAAAATTTCTTGGCGTTTTATTATATCGACATATTACACAACAATATTTTACTCAAATATGTGTTCAAATTCATACAACATTTCAATAAACCGGAAAAATACAAAGGTTTAAAGTTTACAAACTTTAACTGCATTTTGTGGCATAATTCGAAAATGTTGCGTTCGCCCCTTCTCCACCGAACGCGTCATATGGAGAGGGCCAATTTTCCTTTTCACTCTACTTTTCAAATTGAAGTGACTGAAAAACTTCTTAGGATTGTTTTTCGAATTCTTGGCTAGGCTTTTTTCCAGGTCTCGTTTGCTATCTCTAATTACTTTCTTGCAAATGCTTCTTTTACTTTTATATATTTCGGAGTGTGTGCCATTTTTAGTTCTTTTGAATTTATGAAATGCTTTTGTTTTTTTTCTCTGATTTCTCTCCAACATTTACAAGTTTGCCTAAATACTAGTATCTAGTCGGTCGACGCTCCACTTAACATGTAAATAATTTCATACAAACAATTTTGAATAGAAATTTTTAAGCCAGTGAGGGCGTAACATTTACTTTAAGCTCACGAGCCATTTACATTTTCAGTGCAGCTTCGCAAATTTGGGCACACTGGCTTTGGATGTGACGCTCAAAATTTTGATGGGTGTGGTACTTTCGTAAAAATATGGCCTCACCATAGAATATGATTACCAAGTCTCCTCATAAACATTCACTTCTTTCAAAAACGTTCATACTAAAAGTGACTCGCAGTGCCATCCCATGTAAGTAGTACAAATTACGGATCACCTGAAGATCAGGGCCTTTAGCCTACTTTAGTTAGCCTTATAAGGCTAACTAACGAAAATATCACGACCTAACCTAACCAATCATTAGGTCAACTGTACACCCTTGACGACTGGTTAGGTTAGGTCGTGATATTTTGGTACTTACGTATTATCGGGACTATCAAACTGTTTATTATGTATTTTTGGTCTCGTCATTTTCGTTTAAACTAACGAAAATATAACAACTTAACCTAACCAATCATCAAGGGCGTACAGTTGACCTAACCTGTTAGGTTAATTGAATGCCAGGTTAGGTCAACTGAATGCCCTAGATGACTGGTTAGGTTAAGTTGCGATATTTTCGTTAGTTTAAACGAAAATGACAAGAAAAAAATACATAATAAACAGTTTGGTAGTCCCGATAATACGTAAGTACTGATATTTTCGTTAGTTAGCGTTATGAAGCTAATTAAAGAAGGCAGGGGGCCCTGATCTTCAGGTAATCCCAAATTACAAATGCTATTCAACATTGTCAGCTATGGACTTGAGCTGGGTGGACGTCAGTCCGGAATGGCTACTAATTTTGGATTAGGGCCAGGATTTGTTATACTGTAGTTCTCATGGTTGTAACAATGTCCAGTGAAACAAGGACACTATAACTTTTCATTATTTTCCAAGATATAGAAGTTCTGTGGAATATAGCTTATAAAATGAAGGAATGCATTTCAGTTTTCTTCGTTTTCCCGTTTTCTTTTGTCAATCATAAACAGTAAGCGTAAGTTGTAGATTTCATTTTAGTATAACACCTTATGAATGAGATGAGGAGACTTGGCAAATATACTAGGTTATGGTATCGCTGGCTTTTCGTCGATCTCACAAAAGTGTATGAAATTTTGTACGAGCGTGGCCTAACTAGTAGTAAGAAGGAAGGAATAACAGTGCTTCACCAGAGCTTCGACTGCCGAGGTCATATCGCACCGAAACTAAACTAGAGAGAGAACGCAAGGAAATAGTAAGAGAGGAACACGAGAGAAGGGTTAGCTCAAGAGAGAACGTGAGAAAAGGAACTAAGAATAACAAAGACGGGGGAGAAATTATACCTGAAACACACTAGATAGAGAGCAGGAGTCCAGTCTGACGGAGAAAGAAGGGAGTGTCATCGGTATGGGCGTGGAGTCACGTCACTCAACAAATGAGTAAGAGTAAAAGTGGAGCCTGAAGGGCAAAAAAGGAGGAACTGAGAGCGAGCAACTGCAAAGGCAGGACGAACTAAAAGTAAATGTGAAACGGAGAGAGGAGTGCTGCAAAAGCATAAGGGAACAAGATACCCGTCATACGATGGCTATACATGAGGCAAGTATGACGACCAATACGCAGGCGCACCAGAACGGTCTCAAAACGTCGATCACGCTGACAGGAGGAAGATCACAATCGAATCGAGGGCTCCAAGGCCCTCAGGAAATTCCCGGACACATCTTCCCACTGGCGTTGCCACCGGTAGAGGGATGCATCTCGGAAAACCCGACGCCGAGAGAAGTGTGTTCGGGTCGAAAAACAGGGATGACACCTCCCTAGTCGCAGTGTCCGCGCGTTCGTTGCTCAGAACACCGACGTGGGAAGGTATCCAACAAAAGGCGACCAACTTACGGCGTGATGAAAGAAGGACAAGCCAGTCCTGGATCTGTCGCACCAGTGGGTGCGGGGAGACAAAAGAGGACAGGGCCTCAAGGGCGCTACGGGAGTCGGAATAAATGACAAAAGACACAAAGGAGAGTTGAGAGAAAAATCGAAGGGTCAACTGAATAGCCGAGAATTCCGCCATGAGTGTGGAAGCTGCTGGGGAGAGGGATAATAATTTAATCACCGACGGGAAGGCTGCCGGGCAACCCATTCCAAGTGGCGAACGAGAGTGAGTCGTCAGTGAACACGGCGATAGAATCAGAATGGGGTAAAAACACTTGTCGGAAAGTGAGAGGGTGGAATTGTAACTTCGGTGTAGTCAGAGCTGGGCAGTATTTAAATACATTTGTATTTAAATATGTATTTAAATACATTTGTGTATTTAGAACTGTATTTATAAATACATTGTTTTTCATGTATTTAAATATAGTATTTAAATACTTTAATGAGTATTTAAATACAATGTATTTAAATACTCAAAATATAAAAATGTAAATACTTTTACTGGTTTAATACACGTTCTGTACTAGCACAGTACGATGCGTCGACAGTGTAGTACAGCATGGTTCATGTTTCAACAGTTTGGGAAAACATCCTCTCATAAAAAGACTGTTCCTCCGCTATAACACGACATTACCATCTTCGGCACCGGTAGAGCGAATATTCTCATTCGCGGGAATCACTTTGACTCCCAAAAGAAACTCTCTTTCAGACAAAACTTTTGAAAGATTGGTTTTGATCCGCAGCAACCATGAAATAAAAGAGAATTCGTAAGGTGCCTTATGTTTATGTTTACGTCTTATGTTTACGTTTATGTCTCATCTACTCATTAATTGTTACTAATTTTGCAATGATATAATGAGTATAATATGTCACTGGTTGAACATCGTAAGTTCTAAGTTCTTTTGTTTTGTTTTAAAAAGGGAAATATATAATCGGAAATTAGATTGTATTATTTCTTTATCCTTTATCAAGCATTTTATATTGTTGTTACTCATGAATTAGTGAATGCATATGTTAAAATTTGTATGTATTTAAAATGTATTTACAAATGTATTTAAATACAATTGATGTATTTTGTATTTAGTATCTAAATACATTCGTAAAATGTATTTAGTATCTAAATACATTCGTAAAATGTATTTAGTATTAGTATTTAAATATATTTCTCCCATGTATTTAGTATTTAGTATTTAAATACATCCAATGTATTTATTGCCCAGCTCTGGGTGTAGTAGAGAGGAAGGAACATATACGGAATGGAGAAAGGCTCCACGGAGGGAAATATAGACGGAAGCACTCGCCCCTCCACCCCTAGAGAAGACAGGACGGGGCCATCCGAAGGTCAAACAGTCGAACCAGTTGGGGACGGCGGTCAAAGCAGCAGTATTATTATAGTATTACACCCGTCTAACGCCCAGCAATTATTATATATTCATTAGGTAGATTTTGTAATTCTAAGACACCTTTCTTCTATAGCGTTTCCGTCGCAAATGCTTCGTTTTCGAGATATAAACTTTTTTGGTGTGTATCTAGTGTGTGTTCGTATTCGTGTGTTCGTACGTTCGTTTGTGTGTTCGTTTGTGTTGACGTCACATGTCTGCCCAATCAGAGCGCTCCATCCATTTCGAATTTGAATTAGTTTGCTACTGGAATGGCTTCGTGTGATATGTGTTCGTTCGATTATTACCGCTGTATTGTCGCTTTCTATGAAAATTTAGAAAAAAGTGTTGAGTTTCTGCGTGCTCACGGTGTTCTACCGACAGTAGTGAAGTGTCCACATTGTAAAACGGAGTGTACATATCGTCAAGACCAGAAACTGTGGCATTGTAGAAAAAGCTACGTTGTGCTTAAAACGAAGAAAAGACGGTACTGTGATTATTCTGTCTTAGATTTTAAAGGTAATTCCTGTTTTTCTTTTAGGTTAAGATACAGTAGGTTAGGTTTAGTTAAGTTGATAGGTTAGGCTAGGTTGTTAGGTTAGGTCAGGATAGGTTAGGTTAGGTCAATTTTGAAGGTGAAATTTGTTTTTCCTATGGTTTTTGATGTGTTTTGAACGAATCTGACCTTCAAAACCGTCGGAAATGACTCGTTTTCTGTGATTTCCCCACATTGCTGGCTGGGGGGGGGGGTATCTCAAAAACGAGTCATTTCCGACGGTTTTGAAGGTCAGATTCGTTCAAAACACATCAAAAACCATAGGAAAAACATAAATTTCACCTCCAAAGGGAGACGGGTGTAATACTATAAATTTACCAAAGCAGCTTGAAGTAGAAGGATTGAAGAGGGATTGGAAGATCGGGATGGAAGAAAACTGTCGAACACGAAAGAGGTATTTTAAGCCATCTGAGGTATGGGTGATGGTCACTTTCCGTATAGACATGAGCAATAGGAGAGGACGGAAAGCGCCAGTGCTGATGCGTACACCCAAGGAGCGGATACGGTCCAGCATGTGCAGGGCGGAAGCAGGAACGGAGGAATAGGCCCGACAGCCATAATCCAACTTACAATACTTTGGACCAGGTAGCGGTTGAGCCGCCAAAAGGTGTGGCGGTCTACACCCAAATTATTATGGGAAAAGCACTTGAGGAGGGTGTAAGTCTGAAAGCACAAAGCCTTCAGAGACTTCAGGTGGGGAATCCAGGAGAGGCGGGAATCAAGAATGAGACCCAGAAATCTAGTTTCGGGGGCAACAGGGAGCGGCAATCCATTTTGCGAGAGGGAAGGGACGGCAGTGCAGCGGCATCACCATCGTCTTCGAAGGAGAAAATCGAAACCCGTGGGCTGTGGTCCATCTGGAGAACTCATCCGGGATTTATTGGAGGAGACGTTTAAGGAAGGCGGATAGGAAACCGGCAATTAAAATCGTCAACATAGAGGATGGCTGTAATCCCCGAGAGCAGGGCCGTCACCACACCATCGATCACCAAAGCAAAGCAGATGACACTCTGGACGCTACCCTGGGAACCCCTTTCTCCTGCGAGTGCGCAGAAGAGAAGAATGTACCCACCTTAACACGAAAGGAGCGGGAAGAAAAAAGTTGGAGATGAAGGAAGGGAGGAAACCTCGGGAACCCAGGAGATAACGTTTACGGCAGATCTACCACCACCACCAGGTAGTGTCATATGCTTTCTTCAAGTCAAAGAAAACTGCATAGAGTTGACGCCGCTCTGCAAACAATACACGAACCGCAGTCTCCAGCTGAGCCAAAATTTCAGTGGTGCTACGACCTCTGCGAAAACCGGTCTGCATGGGAGAAAGTAAATTGTGGCGTTCGAGGTGTCACACCAGCGAAAAATCATCTTTTTGAGGAGTTTCGAGAAGCAGCTGGTGAGGACTATTGGTCGGTAGTTAAGGGGAGACGTCGGGTCCTTACCGTGCTTAGGAAAGAGAAGTACCACTGCCTCCACCAAGCAGGAAGGGGACGTACCATCCACCCAAGTGCAATTATAGAGTACGAGTAGGAAGAAAAGAACCGACGAGTGTAGGTGGCGAATCATTTCAAAATGAATGCCGTCGGGGCCGGGAGCAGACTTGCCGCAAGAAGCCAGTGTGCAGAATGCAGTTCCGACATGGAAAAGAGACAGTCGTAAGGGAAATTATTAAGAGTCTGGAGAAGATGAGGGGAACGAATAAGCAAAGCCTGACGCCACAGAAAAGTGGAATCACGGTGATCGTGTTGCGAGATTGAAGCAATAGCCAAGGCCAAGACTTTGACGACCGCAGTATTGGACGAAACTGGGTATCCGTCTATAATAAGGACCCGAGGAGGGTGAGTGGGAGGAAAGTTTATTGGAGATCTTCCGATTCTTGTTCCAGTTTCGGGAAGAGGGAGTGTGGGAAGTGAAGGAAGAAACGTAGGTTTACCAGGAAAAGCGGCGGGCTTTACGGACCGTGTGATGGGCCTGAGCTCGCGTACGCTTGAAAGTTATTGAGTTAGCAAGCAATGGGTAGCGCTGAAGTCGGCGAAAGGACGACTTCTTAACACGAACGGCCAGAGTATATGCCAGGGTCCACGAAGAAACCGAAGAGGTGGTGGAACGGGGAAATTCTGACTTGGGAATGGAGGACAGAACGGCACAAGTGATGTGATCGGTGAGGTAGGTGGTGGCAGCATCGACCGACTTAAGGTTATTTGGAATTTTTATTCAGCCTGGAAAAGAGGCCAGTCAGCCTTGGCGGGAGGCCAACAGGTAGGAAGAGTGGAGGAGCCAAGGGCCCGAGACATACAGAGGAGGAGGAGAAAATGGTCATCACCATAGAGGTCTGGAGTGACAGACCAAGAGAAATCAAGGACAGCGGAAGGAGAAGCAAGCGAAAGATCTATGGAGGAAAACGTGTGGGTCCAGAGATGAAAAGCTGTGGACTAGACGGTATTAAGAAGACAGACAGAAGGAGTCGAGAGAAAGGAGACCACAACGCCATCCCACTGATTGGTGACAGTATCGCCTCACAGAGTATAGCGCGCGTTGAAGTCTCTCAGAAGGAGGAAGTGGGAGGGAGCTGCAAAATTAGAGCAGAAAGATCATTAACAGAAAGTTCCTGTGACGGGGAAGATATAAGGGACAAATCGTATAGAAGCGAACAAGGAAAACGTGGGCCGCGACGGCCTGGATAGGAGGGCGGAGAGGAAAGGGAGCAGATGGCACGTTGGATCGGACGAAGACGACCGTGTCCCCACGTGGGGCCACATTGGGGGAAGTAGGAAGAAGTACGAAGAGAACCTTCGAAGAGGGTGCAAGGGGCAAGCCCCCAGTAGGGTCTTCTGAAGGCAGAGGCATATCGGAGAAAAATCACGGATGAGGATAAGGAAGTCCTCCCAATTGAGGAAGAGGAAGGCGAAAAGTGAATAGAAAGGGGCGGAGGGAGTTTGGGTTTCGGGGGGGATCGAGGAATGTGAGAATGGGGGTACGAAGCGGGGCGGGGTGAATCCGATTTCCGGGATGGAGGTGGAGGAGAGAATGCCGAGGACATCGGGAGGGCAAGGAAGGAGCGGGGCGGAGGAGCTAGGGTAGAGGGTGGATGTTAACTTGAACTCTAAGTACAGAAGCCGCATGATCACAGTCAGGAATGAAATAGGGAAGGGGACGGCAAAACGGGAGGGATCACTGGAGGCGGGAGGGATGTGGAAATGGGATGGAAAGAACACGCGGAGGAAGGAAAGAGAAGAGAGGACGAGGGGACGGAGGACCAGAATAGGGAAACTTGGCAGAAGGGACCAAACGCTGGGGGCTGGCAATGGGCCGTTTAAGGGAAGAACGAGGAGAAGAGGGGCCAGAGGAGGTAGCTGTTGCGGATACATAGGCCGAAATTAGTGATTGGCCGATACCGATTCAGATACTTCAATTTTGCCCATACTTTGGCCGATACCGATACATCAATACATCACTAATCTACATCATTCCCATTATCAACCTGTTCAGTTACAAACTCTAAAAAGTCTAAGGGATTAGACAAACAAGACCTTCCTGATCTAAATCAATATTGGGAACTTGAAATAAGATTTAAAATTTTCCACACTTTCTAGTATCTTTTCTACCAATGATGTTAAACTAACAATAATGTTAAACTAATTTCCTACCACATCTTTAGTATCCTTTTTTGTAAATGGGTACATGTGCTCTTATCAATCTTCAGGTATTTCTGCATAATTAATACACGTAGATGTACCAGTAACAAACAAAATAGTGACTCAGTTAAGCTATCCTCCCGGGACTTCTTTGAGAATCCTAACATAACTATTATTGGGACCAGCAGCTTTATTTGGTTTCAATGTGTAATTACTAATCATCCTTTATCTGAATCTTATCAAGAATACCAGAGTTTAGAGAATCTAAAGGATCAAAATTGAATATTTTTATAAGTTGAATATTTTTTTAGGGTATCGGTGGTATCGGTAGTATCGGCCACAATTTCACCAATACTGATACATCAGCAAAACAGGCCGATACCGCCGATACTGATACCGATAAATCGGTACATCACTAGCCGAAGTGGCAGCAAGGGCTTCGGGAGGATGGGTAGACGGACAAGAGGCTACAGAAGTGGAGCATATGGGAACAGTGGTAGTGAAAATTCGGTTCAGGATGACCAGAAAAGTTTTTGGCAGATGGGCGGATGGAGAAGAGAACACGGGGAATGAGGACGACGTAGAGGGCGGAAGAGGGGAGTGGGTAAACGAGGCCCAAACAAGCCTTGAGCGAAAGGATGACGAAGGGGACGGAACAGAAGGGACAGGAGAAATTAGAGGCGGAAAGGAGGTAGCGGATCGGAAAGGGCGTATAGTGCAAGCAAAGGTAACTCCTGGACGAACGAACCGGGACTGGACACAAGCTCTCGCTTCCTGGAGGATGATCTTGTCAGACTCTCGGACAGATAGGACCTCTCGCTGAAATAAATAGGTCGGAGAGGAGGAAGAAGAGGCGACATGGTCACTTCCACAGTTGGCACAACGGGGAGGATTAGAGCAGGAAGAACCATGTGTCGGGAATGCGCAATTAACGCAAATATCAGGTGTACTGCGACTCGTCTTACTGACGTGTTCGAACCTCTAGCAAGTGAAACACCGACGTGGCTAGGAACATAACGGCGGACTGGGAATCGTAGGTAACCGGCTATAATTTTCTCAGGTAAATTGGAACTGGCAAAAGTCAGGATAAACAAGGAGGATAGAACCTTTGCCCTCTGGACAATACTGGGGGCACAGTAAACACAGGTCACCTTCTGAGAAGAGAAGCATGAAAGGAAGGGTGGGGAAGCAGTCCAGAGATGCAGAAGCCATGACCGAAAGGGACGAAACCTTCTGGTACTGGGACTTGGAGGAGACTTCTACAGAAAGGGCGCCATCATTCTGGGACCACATCTGACTGGGGTCACCACAACGGGAAGTGAAGTCATTATAGACTTCACAAACGTCATGCTGCGAGATGGGAGGAGAGGTGGAAGAACGGAGAACCAGAAATCGAGGGTAGTCAGGATCAGAGCCGTCGGCCCCCGCGAAGGGGACGAGAGGCCTGTAAGAACAAGACGTACGAGAAGTCTTAGAACGAGGACAACGTGAGTGATCCGCAGCCAGAGGGGGACGACCCCAAGACGAGGGCTTCCAGTGGTAGAGGACTCGAGGGCCTGGTCTTCCACAACCCGAGTGCTAGTGGAAGAGTTAACCGATTCCATGAAAATAGAAAAATAAAGAAAACGGACCCAGGGGACGCGATGAACTGCCTACCGGTAAGAAAGGGGGAGCCTCTATCCGCGCAATGACCCAACCCCTCCTAATCCCACCGGCCCAGACACCCAACCAGCCAAACAATTGGTCGTTTAACAGCCTAAGGGCGCCACCTCAGAAGGACAGCCCTGGAGACCCGTACTGGGAGCCAAAGTGCTGATTGCTTAGTCCGGCTCCTCCAGCAGCCTTTCCGGCATGGATGACCCTCCCGGGTTCTGACTCCCCGCCGACGTAGCCCACTGAGTCAGAACACGCAAGTTCCCTCCACCACGACAAGGTGACCATCCGGGGTTGTGATTGAAAGTTGTTACCTTTCGTTTTGGAAATCGAGGTGGTGGCTGGTTGTCGAGCTCCGTCGATTATTGGTTTAGTAGTAATAGACGTATGGGCTACAGATAATCACAGTTTTGATTTGGGTATTGTTTATGCAACAGTGTTGCTGCGTTTTATTTTTTTTCGGGGCGGGAGAGTTGAGAATTGTTTCTCAAGTTTTGGTGAGCCTCGTTTCTTTTTTTCTTTTTTGTTGATACCTTTGAGATGTCGTGGAAATTTATTATGTTTTATTTGGAAATGTAAGCAGTAGTAGTTAAGGGATGGCAGTCCATGGAATTGTGGTTATGGTCGCCATTATTTTATGATGGTTGTTCTGAAAGTTCGGTGATGTTTGTTCTAAATTTTATTTATTTTATTTTTCTTACAGTTGAGGTTCGCTAACCACCCTGTGTGAGGATTTATTCCAACATTTTTTTTCTCGTTTTTTTGGGGGGGCTAGCCTATTTTCCAGCAGATTGGTTAAGAAAGATTGTGCTCTCCAGCAATGGGTTAGAAAGAATTTTTTTTTTTGTGTGTGTGCGTGTTTCAGCAATCTCGTTGGTGAGAACAGCGGTAAAACCGTTTCTGTCTATCAGTCTATTCTTGCTCTCACTTTCATGAATATTGAGTCCCTCTTGTGGTCAACTTTCCGACTCTTCCTAGAACGTACAAAAATGGAGCAGACGAATGATTTCTTCCATCCACTCTGGGACCTCCTACCTAGGGCCTCACGTAGCGCATATGACCAAAATCAAATGGAACTGTCCATCTTTTCTTTACGATCGCCTGTTGATTACGATGGCAACAAAGACTTCATACAGCATATACTCGTATATCCTATTCATACGAGATACAAAATTTTTATTTCAAAATTTATTAACTTCACAATTTTAGTTTTAAAAAAATTCTTTAGAAACGAAAATCATAATAATAATAATAATAATAAACTTTAAATTTGTTAAACTTGCCGTTGAAAAGGATTTCTCCAGTTTGTTAACTCTTTGGAACTTGCAATTTCCTTAACTTGGTACTTTTAACTTGCCGTTTCTTTTACTTTCAATTGTGATATCTTTAATTTTTATTGTATTTTGTTTTAAATATTTTCACTTACAATGATATAAATTTCGACTTTCAGTTCGACTCACATTTCACTTTCATTTGTTTAAAACATTCGGATTTTTAAACTTTGAAATGGTAGTTTAGCTTTCGTTTTCATCGTAAGTTCTTATCAGTTCGTTTTTTTTTTTTTTTTTACTTTCCCCATTTTTGTCTTTCGTTCTACTTTCAGTTTCCATTTTACTTACAAGTTCTTTTAACCAAGAAATTCTTACATTGTGATTTTTTCCAACTTGCAAATTTTATTTTATCTACTTGCCTTTTCTTTCATCTTTTTTTTATTTTTTTTATTTGTTTAGTTTGAGCCGCACATCGCTTAATATCGGAGTGGTTTAATTTCCCATTGGTTTAACTCTAAATCGTGTTAACGCCATATTTGTAAACCACACTTTTAGCTTCGCAATTTTTTTTTTCGTTTTTACCTAAACACGGAAAGAAATGTTTTGGGATGATAACTCGCCTTTGGCGAATTGACAGTTCGCGTAAAATTTTTCATATAAAATTTTAAACTTTAACTATAAAGAACTATAATCTAAATAACACTAATTAAAACGTTTCGTGATTTATTCGGTTCATTGTCACAGAACGAGAACTTGTGTAATAAGAGTTACTTTAAAATTTAACTTCGTCCGAACCCTTTCAATGACTAATTTTTTTTAGCCGTTTATAAAACTTTAAGTTTCAATAAACTTGTAAGTTTACCATCAATGTCCCTCCATCCTTATTTGGAATGTATACTAGCCGGGTATACCTTGAATATGTAACATTTTAATACATGTAATACCCACCCTTTTGATTATTCTTTGTCTATGGATGAAGTCCCGAATCTTTGTACCTAAACGCTTAATTTCCAATATCGTTATTTCACCATCCTACTCTTAATAGAGATTTACATGCTAACGACTCAAAATTTCGGTAAATTTTTACAAGTGTACATTACAGGCTTTGTAAATCAAAACTCTGTTTTTCTGATGGTTTTTGATGCGGTTTGAAGAAGGTTAATTTCGTTCAAACAACATCAAAAACAATCGGAAAAACATAGTTTTAATATATAACCTAACCTAAAATTCCAAAATTCCTCAAAAGCCTGTAATATACTCTTGTAAAAAAAATACCAAAATTTCTAGGTATAAATATAAATATTAAATTTCCTTCCCTTTAACCCTGAATATACATTTAAATTTGAAATGTTCTCAAAAAATCAGAATTAGTTATATCCTTTGTTAATATAAATTTCGAGGGAAATTAAAATTAGGACGCGGCAATGGTTTTTATCACATGTAAATGTCGGAACAAGAATTAGTTACTAAATTAACATCATCATAAATAATATATCCTTGCATTTCTCCTCGCTTCCTTAATTCGAGTGATAGGTTAAGACCCCGTTAGGTATTAGGTTATTAAATAGACAATAAAAGGTACTTATAGGTGCTTTGATTTAGATCTTCTTTAGGGACTAACTTAGGTGCCAGCGTCCCATAAACGACCTACTTAATATTTCTAACTTTACTAATTTTAGAAGCTATAGGCATTACCCCAAACTGATATAATAATTAGACAACTTCCTGCTTTCCTTATGCACTTTAGAACAGGGATGCCACTCAGAAATTTAAAAAAAAACCAAGGTCCACTATTAAAAAATCCCAAGAAATCCCAAGGTATATATATATTATATATATATATATATATATATATATAATCTTTGCTACATTACATAAGGTACATTACATTAGGCTTCATAGCGCGTAATTTCGAATTTAAATCGAAGGATATTATATTGCCCCTTTACAAGTCCCTAGTCAGGCCTCATTTAGAATATGCCGTTCAGTTTTGGTGCCCGTACTTGCGTGAGGATATTGATAGGTTAGAAAGGGTTCAGGGTCGTGCCACGAAACTTATTCCGTCATTGCAATAAGCCTTATGAAGATAGGATTAAAGAGTTAGACCTGTATTCACTCGAAAATAGAAGATTAAGGGGGGAGCTTATTGAAGTTTTCAAGATCGTTAATAACATCGATAACGTAAATTTTGACAAATTGTTCACTTTCGATAATAGTAATACTCGCAATAACGGATTTAAGTTGCGTGGCAGACGTTTCATTACTAATATCGCTAAAAACTTCTTTACGTTTAAAGTAATTGATAAATGGAATAATCTTCCCGCGTCAGTCGTTCATTCTACCAGCGTTAATATGTTTAAGAACCGTCTTGACAGACATTTTAAAAATATTAACGTTGTTTAAAATTAAAAAAGAAAGTTAACAACAGGAGCTCTGGTGGTGGTGCTCGAGGATGAGTCTGTTGACGATGAATGCCAGCTTGTGATGCCAGCAATAAAATTATTATTAAAAAAAAAAAAAAAAATTAGACTAACATGAACGTAGATGTAGCTCGTAGAGTAAACTAACCCACTTTTTGTTTAACTGTATCTACTTTTTTTTTTTTTTTTTTCTCCTTACTTTGCATGTCTGTAACTCTCTCTACTTGCATGTTTGTAGTTTGCATGGTATGGCAGTGAGTTAAGACTGTGTTGCATGGTTTGTAAGCGTTCTTATTTTACTTCTTTTCATCTTTCACCCCTCTCCTATTCTCTCCGACTATTTTCTGACTTGTCGGCAGTGGCCGGCGGATGATGATGGTGAATCTTTTTTCTCTTTTTCTGAATGAATGTTAACCCACGAGTGATAGGTGTTGCTTCTTACTTAACCCCTTATTCTCTTCTCTTCTCTTAACCCCCTACTCTTTCCTTTCTCTCGGGCTAACCTTAGAGTGGATCTTAGGGTCTTTGTTAGCCTTAGCTTCTGTAGATCTGTAGATTTCTTCAAACTCTTCATCTTCAAGTGGGTAAAGATTTGGCAGTTGTTTTTGATATTTGCATCTCCACATACCGTTTATGGCAAAGGTTATTTTTCACATCTTTTGTGAGTGATGTTGATGGTTCCCAATTGTGACAAGCAACACCTTGTCTGGTAATTGCTTGTTTAGCAAGTATACGATTAGCAACTGTAGAAACAAGGAGCCTGTTAGTTTGTTTTGTTTTGATGGAAGTGACTTGAGAAAAAATTCTCTCAACATATGCTGAGGAATGTGGGAGTGTCAGAAGACTGCACATAAGTTTGAAAGGAGAGAAAATGTTTCTTGGTTATTCCAGTTTTTAATTGATTTGAGCTCCTGCCAAAAGCTTGTGGCTAGTTCACTCATGCCTTTGAGATATTCTTTTGCATAAAGTAAATCCCTCCATTCCTCCTGCAGTTTGTCCAAATCATCTTCCCTTACTATAGATGGAAAATGAACTGCTAGATTTACAATGGATGTTAAACATCGTTCAGTAGAACTAGCTTCTTTAGGATCTGAAATTTTCAACATTGCAAGAACACCATCATCATTAAATGGAAATCTTTTTCTTATCTGCACACACAATTGTACTAGAAATTGTAAACAGTCACTCCTAAATATCTTTTTCCATGTTTCCAAGTGGTTCTTTCAAGAGCAAAGCTAAACATCTACCACCAAGTTCTATTTGATTTAAACATTTGTGTAAATTTGCATTTTGTGGATCTATGACATTCAGTTTCTCAAAATCCATTATGTGAATGATGTCAGGAGTAATAGTGTTACATGCCCCAATAATGCGCTGCCGCAAATGTTCAACACTCCTAATTTTCTCTGCGTATACCAGCGCTTTCAAGGCGGCCCCAGAGATAAAAATCTAGTGGCGTGAGATCCGGGCTTCTAGCTGGCGATTCCACAGGCCCTCGACGTCCTATCCAATGACCAGGGAATTGTTGGTACAGGTATTCCCTTACTTGGGTGCTGTAATGTGCAGGAGCGCCGTCTTGCTGGAACCATGTTGGGAAATTTCCTTCTTCGTTCAAGACACTGGGAAATGCTTCTTCCTTGAGCATACGTAGGTAGGTGCCTCCAGTGACATGTTCATCGTAAAAGAGGGGGCCTATGATGCGGTCATTCCAAATGCTACACCATACCATCACCCGAGATGCACCTTTTTTCTTTGAAGAGGTATACCAGTGAGGGTTGTTTTGAGACCAGTAGCGGGTGTTCTGTTGATTTACATCACCATATCCATAAAAAACAGCCTCGTCACTGAACAGAATGGTGGACGGGAAATTGGCATCCCGAGCATATTGTCCCGTAGCCCATTCACAAAATTCCATCCGCCGGTCGGGATCATCTTCGCTTAATTTCTGTAGGATCTGAAATTTATATGGATGCCATTTGTGAGCCTGAAGAATGCGATGGATGCTACTTTTTGACACTCCTCTCTCGGCGGACAATCGCCGAAGAGACTTATTGGGACTTCTGTTAAAATGAACCAGGATAGCAGTCGCTGTATCATCGTCAGTGGACCTCCTTGAAGGTCCACTGCGTGGTTTATCTTCTATGGATCCTCTTTCCTTAAACTTTGCAACAAGTCTGCTAACATAACTCTGTGTTATTGGCTCGCGGTCTGGATGCAGTCTGTTAAATTCAGCAGCGGCCTCTCTCTGACTCCGATTTCCTATGAGTAGAATTATCTGGATTCGTTCTTCCTTGCTCACAGATATTATGGCCTGTAGAAAGAGAAAAATATGAATTTCTCCTATGATGCCGGACTTATGGGATACCCTGTATATATATACTTTGTTCTACTGCGCAAAACACTAAACTCACACGTAATCGAGTCTACAATCACATCGTCATTGCTTTGCACTACACAGTATACGCTGTTTAATATTATTTCACCGCTCAAGTTATAGGGAAACCTGTACTCTATATAAAGGGCATTCATATCGTTCAGTACTATTTTTGTGCCCACTTTACATTCGGCTGGCAAGTTCTTTTTAAATACGGCTAGAATACAATCAAAAGCACGCACAAAGAGGTTATCGTTAGCCACAACACCATTATTAAATACAAGTTTATAAACACGCCTTTCTAATCGAGGGTTTATTTCTACCGACCCGAGCTTTTCAATCGTAAACTCTTCTTCACACTGCATAGCGACAGTTGAAATAATCTTCTAAGTCGTTACGACAGCTGCTCGTTATATAAAGAAATAGTTCTTCAGGGTGAACGGTGTAGGTGAGCTCAGCCCTGTACCGCTCAAGTGCTTTGTACCAACGTTCATGATATTTCAAAGAGTCTAAACTTTTTAAATAAGTATCCACCTCTAGACCAATCTCACCTTGTTCAGCCCTACACTCGGTAAACCCATCGAGCAGAGCGGTGTATGCGTATTCAAGAACCGTATCAAAATAAAGCATATCCGTAACACGGGCGTCTAATATAGGCTTGTCGTGTAGGGACAAGAGCGTTATTATCAGAAGCAGTCTTCCACATCAGCCGTATATCAATGCATGGCCGATCGTTATTTATACACAACGTACAAACAACGGCATATGAGGGGGCGTCACTAATCTCTCTTCTTGTACCTACACCTGTAGGAATTTTATAACGATCCTCGCTCCACTTCTCAACTATCACGAAGATTCTATTCATCTCCTCGACACTTAAATAAACAACATTCCGTTTGTTTGTTTGTCTACAAGCCGTTTCCAGTACATAGTTAACGACACCGGATTTACGCCTGAACACGCGCAACGACTTCGTCACGACCACATCGTTCACGGCGTTGAGAATGCTGCTCAAAGGAAGTTCTATCGTATTCGAGGAGCGCACGTTCAGTCAGCTTAAGCTCTGAGATGACTATGAGCCACATGCAACGGATCGGCTCGACGGGAGGAGTGAGTCACATCATAAGCTAATGAAACGTGTACGGCGCTGTTCGAATAGTTGTATCCCATTATATTGGGTAGATGTTTTGAGAAATTTTCCGATACATGAAGTAATATCGGTTTTAATGTTTTATCACTACCACTCCCCAGAATACGCACCAGACATTTTTGCATAGGGGGGATTTTCACGAACTAAACACATTTTATATCGGTTTTAATGTTTTCTCACTCACCAGACGTTCATTTCCACAAACTAAACATCCTCACAATCCGGCGCACTATTTGAGAGAAACATATGCCCATATTTCTCCTTTTTGTTTAACAATCGATACTCGTCTCTAAAGTCTGTTAAAAACTCACACAGGCCATTAGCCACAACCTCACTACAAACCTCGTCATGATATATATTAATATAGTGATAAAAATACTTAAGATTCTCCATGATGACAAGATTTACATTCTCAGTCGCAGGGTACGAGTAATCGGTATGATGCAACATGACATAATATCGCTTGTCACACCATTCATCAACAAGGCTCACTATCCATATCCGTTGCTTCTCTTCTGCGCGTGTTGTTTCTCCTACCTCACGGTATATGTAAGCTTTTATAAAGGTTAGGTCTATAACATACTTCAGTACATCGTCTGTACTACGAAATCCTACAACGTTCTCGCCAGAATAGCCATAGAGTATTTGAACATCTTGATCCTTCGCATGGCTCAATGCAGCTTTAAAAGTGGCAGAGGAGGGTGGAATAGGGAGTCTTTCAGTATCCACCACATCTTGACACTTAGCCGAATACCATTTCATAAAACGTCGAACACGCAATATTAAAGGTTGTCATTACTACTTTTCTTCTACGCTGGAGAATACACGTCTGAGGTCCAGAGCTTACTGCGATCAACTGAGCACGCAGGGAAGCCCAGATAGTAGCAGGAATCACGTGATCATTCTTACAGTGGGCGGAGCTTAGAACTTTCTCCTATACACACACACACACAAAGGAGAAAGTAAAACGCTAATTGAAGCACGATTTATTTAATAAAAGAAATATTCAAGGTATATATATTTACAAATACGTGTAATAAATAAGTTAACAATAGATACATCAAAGATTATGGTATCCAAAGGGTACGGTATCATAGGTACCAGGTACATGGTAACGTTTCCTATAGGTATTACAACACACCTTTGTACCCCTAAGTTCCTTCACGCCCCACAGCTTCTGCGCCCGAAAATTGTGAGTGCCTACAGTTAGTTGGGGCGACCGGTCGCCCTCATCATCATCATCCAAGCACACTAGATCCTTCAACAATTCAAAGTTAACGACCCGCCGATTCGCCTGGGAGCACGTCTACGAAAGAAAGGCCGAAATAGTACCCGTTCAAATTTGTTGAGAACTCCTCGATGGTGGGTAGGTCAGGCCCCACCAGTTTCTCAGGCGCACCTACGGGATACGGATTGTTCTTCATCACGTAGGGGTATAAAGAACAGAAGTCGTAGTAATGGAGTTTCGCACCCTCCGTAGGCGGAAAGTATAGCTTGAAGGGATTTGTACGCCCTCCGAACAAACTATCACCGCATTTGAGAGGATCCAGCACCATTGAACGTTTGATCGTGTTTATTTCTTCACGGTACTGCCCATCTGTCTCCATCCGTGCATCATACTCATGCTCCCACAAGACCTTGTGAGTGAACTGGGATACTATAAGTTGATCGCGGGTGCGGATCCACGCAAGAAAGTCGGCAGGAGATCTACCGTGGATATCTCCTGCGATTCCACACTCAGGACGGGGCATCCGTGCCACCAGCAACCGTTAAAGGAGTACACAGTCTTCTCATCAGTGGCACGGTTTTCACTTAGACCATCAACCCAAAAAACACGACCATTAACCTTAATGGGTACTTCACCCGTGTTGCGGGCATGCTTTATGTATACACCTGTCTGCTGCTGTAGGTGTATGAGCCAGTAAATAGCCTTGTGCCCATAACTGCGGGGATTGTTTCTGTGAATAATGGCTAAGGTGTCTTTAGGCATGAAGTTATTCTTGAACACCGTAAAACATAATGAGGCGATGGTGGTTGCGACTTGCAACGGATCGCATTTGAAACGGCCTATGTACATCCTTCTAAAGGCCTGGAAACATACTCTAAGCACGCGCACATCATTCACGCAATAACGCTCACATTCATCAGCTATATTATAAGGACTAGATTCATTAAAACTGTTGTAGTATCGGTCAAAATCTTCACGTTCATCTGTACTCATACATTCATAGTTAAAGTAATGTTTGGTGGAGGTAGTCCTACGTAATTTAAAGTTTCGCTAGTGAGGAACGTGTAAGGGAAATATCCTTTTGAAACTTCAGCGGCTACGCCCATCACCTTGGGTAGCTTTGCTAATTTACAAGGTGTGAATAATAAAGTGTCTTTAAACTGTACATTACCTCTTATTTGCATCTGTATTAGCTTGTTGCCTCTTTTCAAGGGATCACCTGTAAATATCTCAGATGACTCGTGCTCAAGCAACTCCTTATAAAGGAACTGTGTGTCAAATTTTGCCCCGTTATGGGCGAGAATATACAGTCTTTTTTTAACTTGTCCGCTAACTTGACAATATAGGACACAAAGAGTTTCACAGGGCTATCGTGGGCATTCGTTTTAAAAACGTTTGTCCGTTTACCACATTTGTGACACTCATCACACTCGATCTCCATACACTCATCACAGATAGTCTGGCTTACAAGTAAATGTGGAATAACCTCTTTGGTTTCAGCGTTCGTGTATGTTTCTATATCGTAGTACACAGTTATACAAGGGCTATTTTTAGGCTTAGCGTCTTTCATATAACATACATGCTTTACTCCATCCGCCTTATATTTCTCATGGCATGTAGAACAGTGAATTTCATCACATTTATACCTGAAATTTCCCCAATTATCCATCATATGAAACATACCACATTCACACATTCTCATTTTCCTGCACGTGCCGATTGATTTATGGAGCTCAAAACAGATATTATCGAAAAATGTGCGTCTACACATACCACAATCCCTCTTCTCAGCTTCAACTACACGGCTATCACATTTGGAGCTTTTACACTGCTTACATACCATGTGGCAATCTTTACAATGTTTCACTATATCATCCGCAAACTCGATACAGCCCTTACACAAATCATGATGTCGCCCATATTTTCGACTTTTATCATAACTCGCGTAAAGGTCCCTTATATTACGGATGGGGAGACACGTTGTCCCTGACAGTCCTAAAATAAGTAGGGGCCTTGTATGATCTCTCACACTGCTTTTAAAAACATACACAGTCCTACGACGATCATCCATTCCAAATACAACTATACGAACATTTTCCTGTTCTACCCTTCTCAGCTCTTCAGGACCCATATTACAGCTAGTTTACGGGCACGCTCCACTACCGTAGGCAACCAAATGTTTTTGACCCGTGTATTTAGTACAGTAAACATACGGGCCAAGACTACTGCTATAAAGCCGCAACCACGATCGGTGTTTATATGCCGTCTATAAATAGCCTGAGAATTGAAGTTAAGAGTATAAGGTGTGGCAATATGACCCGCAACACGGAATACACCGTCAATATTTACCGTGAAGTTATCCATATTGAAGACTATACTACTTTGAGAGGCCTGCATTATACGGCCTAATATATACTCTATATCTTCAGCTGCCAAACGTCCGAACGGTATTACTACCCAAAAATCATCTACATCTCCGTCATCTGACCCGAATCCGAAGGACAGCCTCGTCCTGACTTCACGTTCGTCGCGGTTCTGAAGGGCAAACTCTACAATACGTTCAACTATGCGGCGTAGTCCGTGTTCAACACCATTGCTATACATGGATCTAGGATCAACCCTGACTATATACCAATTTCTAGTCAATGCTGGGGTGGGGGTAGCGGTGCGCACCAACTCGAATGTTATACCATCCTCAACAAAGTGAGAAGCTGCTGTGGAGGATGTACCCGGAATTGAATAAGGTGGTATATTTGCGGAAGGAACCATTGTGTTGGTTGTGTCGTAAGACGTAGAAGGTTGGGGCTCTATTACTGGTCTAACAACCGGCACAATCCTGGCGCGCTTTATACCTGACGTGGTGGGCTCTTCATCGTGCCTCCGCTTTGAACTGGCGCGTGCTACAGGTATCGCTGGTGAGGATTCGTCGGCGGGGAAGGATTCTGTGATCACAACTACACTGTCGTCGGGTCATCTGTATATCGATGATGGGTGCTGTACCTCATCGTCATTCACGGTTCTGTGGGAGAAGGAAAAGCAAGACTGTAGAATATAAGGGTCACACTTAAATATTTATTATATTTGTAAATGACCCACTTAGGAGTGTGACGTGTTAGAAATGGATTCTGTAGAAAAATTCAGGTTCACGAGCCCATCCACATGTATTATATCTGGACCTACAGGATGTGGTAAAACTGTGTTTATGCTTAAAATCATTAAAGAAAAGGGAGAGATGTTCTCAAAATTTGTGCATAAAGTTATATGGTGCTATTCGACGTATCAATCAGTGTTCAACGAGTACCAAGATGATATTTTGTTCCACAAAGGTGTATATGATGTTAATTCGTTAAAGGGAAATGAACATACAGTCATTGTAATTGACGATCTCATGTTGGAGATGGATAAAACGTTTGCCGAGACATTTACAGTATTCTCCACCATCTTAACATAAGCGTGTTCTTCATCAATCAGAATCTATTTTTCAAAAATAGATACATGCGCGATGTGTCGTTAAATACACAATATCTAGTCTTATTCGCGCAACGTAGAGATGTATCACAAATTGGGGTATTAGCCAATCAAATGTTCCCGAATCAGCGTAAGGAGTTTTTGGAAGTTTATAAAGAAGCTACAACCGCGTTACGGATATTTGCTTTGCGACCTTCATCCGCGAAACACGTTTAGGGTGCTTCTAAGAACGAATATATTTCCAAACGAGCCTGAAACGGTGTATATTCCAGAATGACAAAGAGGCTAAAGAAATACCATGAATTAATAAAAATCTATCATCGACTGCCGGGCAATGCAGCAGATGTTTGCTAAAAATATCGACTCCGACTTTTTAAAATGCATCTGTGAAATCTGTCTTAACGTTATAAATTGCAATGTATCAATGAAACCACCTCAGAAGGCTCGCCTACGCCGTTACAAGAACATAATACGTGCACTCGCTCGTAAAAGTCAAACTGTAGAAGAAAAAACGAATTATTGTACAAAGAGGAGGGTCATTCCTCCCCATCTTATTTTCAGTTTTGGGTCCTTTACTGACTAGATTAATATAATGAAGAAAGTGGTAGTGATTCCACACGAGGTGTATGCTTCACTGCAAAGTTCAAAGAATCCAGACACGGATCTAGATCCCCGTAAAAGCAGGCTTAAAAGAATGGAAAGCGAATTGCTAGCCCTATTAAACAGTGAAAAAACACCTGATGAGAAAAGAATCTTATACCAAGAAGCTCTGCAGAAATTTCTTCACGAGTACGAAAATTATAAGAACCCGACAGAGATTCCCGTGGTTATTAGGCACAGCACGGGGAACGATGGACATGGTGACATAGGACCTGTGTCCGACGATAGAGCTGACCAACCAAAGATTAATGGGTCGGCCACACAACATATCGAGCATGTATTAAAAAGCACCCTCCCACATACATTGAGGAATAAAGGTTTAAGTCTTTATAATCTATTGAATGAGGACCCCCATACAATGGACCGATACAGGTGAGATCATTGTGGAAGGAGCAAAGGTACAGGGATCGAATATCGTAGACATCGTCCATGATCTGGTGAGAAAGTGGGATAGGCCCTCACCATCAGGATGGAAGCATATTAAAGCAAGACTACAACAAATAAATGTCCCCAAAACAATGATAGGAAATCTGAACAGGTTAAAAGACTTGGAACATGCATCGCACGTGACACAATTGAAGACGCCATCACCCCCGGCGGTAACACCTTTGAAGAGGAGAAAGAAGAGGTTAAACAACGGTCAACCCTACCCACGTGCCTCTAAAATACGCAAATGGCTAACATATTAAGAAGACGTTATTATGACATTTCTAACCCAGCCTCCTACGGAGGCGTAGATAGACTGTACAGAAGTGTTTACGGAGTAGGAAAAAAGATGTTGAGAGATTTTTGCGGGAGCAGGACGCTTATACACTTCATAAGCCTGTGAGAAAAAGGTTTAAAACAGCCAAGACAACAGCTGCTTCGATTGACTATTTGGCAAGCAGATTTAACAGACATGCAAAGATATTCTGTGTATAACGATGGTTACCGCTACATTCTATTCATAATAGATGTATTCTCTAGATATCTGTGGCTAATTCCTCTGAAAAATAAATCACCTGAAACAGTTGCTAAAGCTACCAAAACGCTGATGTTAAAAGAAAACAGGGTTCCTGGACACCCTCTTTTTAAATATTGATTTTAAAGATACCGTTTTTACAATTCTTAGAGACATTGATGAGTGTGAAAAAGCCGGGGTAACTCGGGATGAAACTATACGTATCGTCCGGAGTGAGGTTGCACGGTATTACAGTACAGTAGTAACACTAGGTCCGGGCCGTTATGGTTCGGCTGAGGATGTTGTGAGACTTAAACGTAAGTTTAAAAAACTAAAATCTTACGACTGATTTAGTATGCGAAATCATAAACAAAGGAACCCTACACATACTCTAATCCTAAAATCAAAGGCTAACAGAAATATTAGAGACCAAAGAGTGTTCAAAATTATGACCGAGGGGCGATATCGATCAGCCTTCCAAAGAGATACATTTCACGATGTACAACATGACTTGTCCAACCTAATGTATCAGATGAAATTGGAGAAATTGGATGCTGGCTGTACACCCCCAGACATGTGCCATATTTACAGTAATATAGTGGAGCACCAGTTTGTTGGGGATACCCAGGCACGCCTGCTGCGCATTGCTCACATTCCCAACCATAGAGGAAGGAGTTTGAGTATTACATATGACAGACCCCATTATGTGAATGTCGCAACTAATCTAATAACCAATATCTCAATATATATATATAAGAACGATTGAGGGAAAAAATTTCCCATTCGGTGATGGGAGCTTAACAGTGAAGCTGCACTTTCGACGCACTGAGTTATAATGGACAGAAAGCCTTTCACCGTCTATCGAGGGGTGAGATACCAGCGTGGTAGTGGACTTGGATCCATTTTTTCAACCATACTACGTACGGCTGTTCCTTTGCTGAAGAGGGGTGCCAGATACCTCGGAAGGAAAGCGCTACAATCAGGTCTTAACACTGCAGAAGACATATTGGCTGGGGCTAAACCTAAAGAAGCTCTAAAAAAAACACTTAAAACGTCAAAGATGCAAAGAGAAAAATGCGTGGTGGTGGGAAGAAGAAGAGGGCTGGCCGGAAGAAGGGATTACCACCACGTGGCATTAAACGTAAAAGGATATAAAAAAAGAAGTGTTCTAAGCGAATGAAACCTATGGCTGACCATTTTTTTGACTGATATAAGCTAAGGACATTGATCTCATGAATCATAGTTTGTTTACTACTTGTCGAGA
The DNA here is from genome assembly GCA_023014485.1 of Bathynomus jamesi. NCBI lineage: Eukaryota > Metazoa > Arthropoda > Malacostraca > Isopoda > Cirolanidae > Bathynomus > Bathynomus jamesi. The sequence continues at coordinate 611,310 of JAJOZX010000649.1, read as the reverse complement.
GAGGAGGCACTATTTCTAACTCGTTATGGCACGCTTCATCCATCCGTGTAGTTCACAATGCTGTAAATCGGAGCTGTCCCTCTTTGACATGCCCCCAACTCAAGTTTCTATTGAACACATTGACTTTATTACAATTAACCCTTTAAACGCAATTAGTTCCCCGAGTGCCCCTATAGAATTCGTGATGCCCAGCTGAGGCCCTTACTTTTTTTATCCAAGCTGTGTGCATATGTACGCTAAACTACGTATAGTCCATTCTGATGGAACGGATTGCGATGACAAATATGCTGTATACCCTGAAACAAACTTTCTGCACTCCATATTCAACCAGTGTGACGTATATTTAAATCAGGTCAACATATCGGCAGGCACGGAGTACTATCACCTACGAGCCTATCTGGAAAATGTCCTCAACTTTTCAAAAGAAGCGAAGGATACCTTTTTAAGTGCCGAGGGATATTATCAAACTAAAGACGAAAGTAGTATAAAGGACAAATTTAAAAATTCTAAAAAGAAGATATACGAGTGTTTTGGACGCCTGCATACAGATTTCACATTCCAGAAGTTGCTTGTGAATGGGGTGGATATGAAAATAAAGCTCATTCGCACGAATCGTGAGATCTGTTTAAATCTGGATGCTGATCAGAAGAGGGAGCAAAACCCGTTGTGGTTCACATTATGGAGACATACCTCCGCGTACGGCGAGTGAAATTAAGTTCACCAAAACAACTAGAAATTGAGAAAAATTTACTAAACGCCACAGTAAAATACTCTATTAACAGAGTACAAATCAAACTATACACGGCGCCAGCAGGGTTGGCATAAACAGATAGAAAACATCGCCCTGGGAAATCTTCCTGAAAGGATATTAATTGGAATGCAGAACCATGCTTCGGTGAATGGAAAATATAAAAAGAGTGCCTTTAAATTCGAGAATTTCGGACTTAAAAATATAACTCTATACGTTAATGGCATTGCGTTGGGAGGAACATTGGATACGGACTATTCATCAGATACTGTGTTACCTCTTTGCGCGAGAGCATATAGTAATCTGGCCCATATTGCAGGTGATTGTGATGATCTCGGGAATGGAGTAACGCAGAAAGAATTCATTGATCAATTTAACCTTTATCCGTTTGACATCATACTTGACTTATCTGCTAGCGTAAATACACATTTGAGTCCACAACAGAGTGGAAACATCTCAGTCAGGTTGGAATTCACCAAGCCTATAGACGCGCCTATTAGTGTACTAGTATACCTCGAGTCACAAGCCCTAATAGAAGTAGACAGATTTAGGGGCGTTATCACTGACTTTTAAAAAGGATGCGAATAAACTTCAGAGAGTAATGAATAGTGAATGACTCACACGTTCCAAATTTATCGGTGTGTTTGCGAAGAATGAAACACTGAATTTGCCAACTACGCGAGATTGCGGTAGTCTTATTGTGAACACAGATGTCATTGGTAATGAAGGGATTCATTGGTTTGCTATCTATTTTAAAAATAGGGACCGCCTGTACTATTTTGATTCACTCGGGACTCAACCCTGGAGTGACCCTGTTATTGTAAAATTTCTCGATCAGTTGCATATCCCCGAAGTTGTATGGAACCCATTCCGGCTACACGGATATTTTAGTAATACGTGTGGAATGTACTGCCTTTCATTTCTTATGCATATGTCACGTGGTAAAGAATTTATAAATTTTTTAAAATTATTCGACCCGTGTCACACTCAACGAAACGATGAAATGGTATGCAGACAGATAAAAAGCCGTTTTCCGATAGTGCGTATTCGTTGTATAGTATGATGTTTTGTTCGGGTGTGTATATATATATATATATATATATATATATATATATATATCGTAAAGAACGACGCTTGTATAGGAGATATTCCGCGCAAGACGAGAGAGAGAAAAACAAATGAAAAAAATGAGGTAACCACCCGGGAATCGAACCCGGGATCTTCCGATTGCCGGTCAGATGCGACCGGCAATCGGAAGATCCCGGGTTCGATTCCCGGGTGGTTACCTCATTTTTTCATTTGTTTCGTTCTCTCTCTCTCGTCTTGCGCGGAATATCTCCTATACAAGCGTCGTTCTTTACGTTATTTATACTGCGTGTTCTTTGCAGTTGAATGTGTATATATATATATATATATATAAAACTAATAATGTTAGTTTGTATATTCTATAGTTTAAGATGGTTATTGTACTAAAAACATGATTTCTTTCATTCAATAAATTGATGAAAATACATTGTGTCTTCTTCCCCCCCAAAAAGATCGAAAAAAAACAACCTTACATTATTTCGTTAATGATGTGACATTCGTTGGGCTGATTGCTCGGTAAATCTTCTACCTCCGACCTCCGTATTCAGGGCCATGACATGAGATTCTTCAAAACGAAAAGATTGTATAACACGTGTTAAGTCCTCATCGGACCTTAAAGGAGAAAGAATAATTCATTAGTTCATACTGAATCTTTTTTAATAAAAACCCAAAACATATGCAGAGTATACATATAGTAAAAGTATTAGAATGTGAAGATATCTTTGAACCGCTGAGAAAAATTCCTTTAAGAGATAATTCCGAATAACATTTGAATTTATAAAAAAACATGCAAAAGATTGCTATAAAAAAATTCAATGAATCAAAACAGGATTTTAGCATAATTGCAAACTAATCTATAATTGCGGTTACCTAAACGAAGTATTTTCATGTGATGAGGTGAATTCCTACAACCCTCCATATATATGAAATAATCCAGAACAGTGCTCTTTCTGACACGCACATTAAATAAGTTTGTGAATAATTGGCTACAAAAAATAAAATTACATGCACTTACATTTCTACGGCAGTCCCTTGCGTCGGATCGTAAGGAGCGTCATTGCAAATATCATCAACGGTTTGCGTTGGAAATAATCCATCCCGGTCAGCGGCGTTAAAATGATTAATTGTGGACAACGAAACAATGTGACCATCTTGATATAAATCCAGTAAACTGTAAAGTTCTTGATTCATGGCGGAGGGAATGTTTATTCACTGGTAAAAAATAACTACTGTGACTCCCAGCTGAAAATATTTCCTTTTATACGCATGATCCCAAGCACCGCTTCAAAAGACTAATGAATGGTTGTCAATGTAACTGGGCGGGACTATGATAAAATTGCGTAACATTCGTAACACATATTATGGGTCCGTGCTTTGGACGTCCTGATTGGTCGATTAATGGTGTCTTTATATTCTCTCCGTAGATTTAATGCTCACATCGTGTATTACGACTTGCAGTCTCTACCACGACAAAATTTGCATTTGCGCCCATACTTTTCTCGGTTTTCCCATTTTAGAACCCACCCCTTTATGCAATATCCCTCGCAACATTGATCAACCATCTCTATCACAACTTTGAAAAAACTATATAGGGCTATGGGTTGATTGCCTGATACCCTCATCCGTTGGAAATTTCCAGCAGATTTCAGTGGAGAGTTAACGACAAAAGCCCTGTTTTTTCGTTAGAGAGTCATGTATATGTACAGAGTCATGCAAGAAGTAAATAGACACCCTTAATTTTATGGTAAAATGTATGCATCCAAATTTTTTTGCCATTATTATGACTAATATTCGTTTCCTACATTTCTATCTTTGAAGAAGGACTTATGCCAATATTCTCAAGTGGTCAAGTTGAAAAAGACAGCTGCCTGTTCATGGAAGATGGAGCCCCATGCCACACTGCAAAAAAGACGAAAGAATGGGAGGAGCGAAATGGTATCAAACGACTTCCTTGGCCGAGTCAGTCCCCTGACATGAACCCCATAGAACACGTGTGGGCAATACTAGACAAGACTTTACGTAAAAAGCCCAAAAAACCAGCAACACGATCAGAATTGTTGAATCTTTTACGCCAAACATGGTTAGAAATACCTCAAGCTACAATTTCAGAACTCATTAATTCTATGCCTAGGCGAGTTGCTGCTCTTAAAGCAGCTAAAGGAATGTCAACAAAGTATTAATAGCTAAATCTTAATTGTTCAAAAATTAAAATTTATTGGTACTCTAATTTTCAAATAAAATTGTTACAGCAAAATCTGGGCTGTCTATTTACTTCTTACATGACTCTGTAGGTCTTCAAAGGACCTCTGTTTATTTGCCTTCGGTATTTGCGCTGCCTAATGGTAAAGAAAAGAATTGCCTTACCTTATTATTTCGTTGGGCCTCGCTTCTGTTTCGATGTAGGGCGCGACGATCTTTTTCGATGTCGGGCCGTGGTACGATGGAGCTACACAATGAGTTGACTCGATGTAACTAATACAGGCAGTCACTATTTAAACACCTGAAGGAACAAGCTTATCCTTCTTATAGTTATTAAGTTTTATATCAGGAGGACCTCACTCAGAAATTATAGGAAGACAAAGCACATCTTCCTTGCTTAAAGCAACGCTGTAACATAAGCAGCTCCGAGCGAGCCGCTATAATATCGTTAGGAATCTGCTGATTCTTCAAAGTTCGTTGACTCGTCTCTCGATGTAATTTTCATGAGTCGGAAGTGGAAAATTTTGAACACGAAATAATAAATTTGGTTTTCTTGTTGTTATGCAGGCCCGATGCCTACATATGGGTTGTATGTACGTATGGCAATTATTTCATTCCCAATAGGCTATGTCGCCAATCCCGAGGCAATTTTGTAGATATTTAATTCAATTAATTAATAATTTATATTTAATTAAGAAGTAAAGGTACTACATACGATACCATGTTGTAAGCGTGTATAGTTTTTCCATAACAACAATATTTTACATTATTATTTTTTGCGGTCATACTATTTGATCCTCAATTTTTCCCAGTTCGGATGCAAGTCGTTACAGGAATATCTCCATCAGAGTCGCTCAGCTCAGTACCACAGGAAACCAAATTAGCGCCGCCACTCTTCATAATCCTGACTTAGATCATTACCAGAAACAGCACAGTAACATCCGATGACACAAATATCATTAGGAAATAAGAAATCTAGATTGTTTTGGTGCATTATTTTTTTTTGCGGTCATACTCTTCTCAGCATTCCCAAGATTCCTGACTTGTGGAATTGGTTATATATTATGTGTGTGTGTGTGTGTGTGTGTGTGTGAGAATTGCCTTTTACAGTCTCTGCCACGATGGTTTCAAATATTTGCAAAACATATGTTTGCGGTCATACTGTTCGATCCTCAACTTTGATTAATGTATTCGGCTTGACTTTCTACTTGCCAATTCTCGCGTAGGAATGTGATCAAATTGCGTTTAACTCATGAAAATGAATGTCTGCTTGGGTTGGTAGATAAATGGGCGCCCAAGGTATCCTAGTGGTTAAGACGCTGGGGTGCTGGTTGAGAGTCCGGGCGATGACATTGTTCTGAAAATTAATGCTATGAATATTATATCCATATAGAATAAACAAAACTTTCTTTATGTGTGTGTGTGTGTGTGTGTGTGTGTGTGTGTGTGTGTGTGTGTGGTCTTCAGTTTTTCGATTCTGTGTATATATATATATATATATTTATATATATATATATATAGTGGACCTAGTTTTTGCCGTTTAAGGTGATAATGATTTAATTGTATGCAATGATTAATTGATGCAATGACTGATTGCTTATTAATGAAAGGCTATTTGAGTAGGTCCACCATACTATTGGAAGTGACCGAAATGGCAGCGAGGGTCACCAGCTTGGTTTACCCCCAAGCAAATTAATATTAAGGTTATAAAAGACATCTTATAGTTTGTTTTGTATTTTATTATGAAAATAAAGCCGTTATTTATTCACTGTGATATAACAAAGAATTGACAGTAATTAATTGGTACTTTTACGTTATGCTTATGGCATAGACTTAGCTAATAAGATGAAATGTTAATAGCTTAATTGACACGTAATAAATAATGTACTCATTGATGGTATGTAAATGGCATGCGACATGGAACATTGAATGGGCCTAGTAAATGATATAAACAATGCACGTGCGTTTGGTACATTGAATAGAATACTTGACACTGATTAAGTAGGCTAAATGATTGCATGGATGCACATAGAATAATTGATGCGGCCTAATAATAATGGATTGAAATGCTTGCACAAATATCATTTATATATAAGAACATTATGTGATGTTAAATGATTACGTCAAGAGAATATTTAGTTAACACACAAATATATGAATTGAACATAATGACGGATGATACGCGGAATTACGGTATTGAAATGACACTTGAATTGGATGACAGGCCTACTGCGTTCTTTCACGAGTCAGTTGGAACGCTTAATTACACACTTTGGGAGTATAGCCTACCGTTCGGCGGTAGGCTAATGTAGGCTTCACAAGAGTACTTAGAATAGGAGGTACTTATCTTAGGACGATGTAAACTCTTGAAGGCGGGTTGAAGAAAGATCTATTACCGAAAACTCGAGTTGTCGTTGTCCGTTAAGCTTCTTGACATGATGGATGTAGGCTTCGTTCGGAAGCCTGAGGTGATGTTACTTCTCGAGGTGCAGGTTGGCCTTATGATCTTGCAGGCGTAGGCCTGTGGTGCTGAATATATATCGAGGAATGTGGAGAAACTTGAAGGCCGACCCGGCAAACTGCAGGCCCGAAGCGATTCCGGTTGGGCCTCGAAGGATTGCTTCTGCAGGCGGTCTGTAGATCTTACTTGATAAATTGTAGGCCTTGAAGGAAGCAGCAGGCCTCGCCTCCGGCCGAAGAGATGATATCGTACAGAGTAGTCTAACGAAATGGAAGCGCTAACGAAGTGAGAGGAGTAAGAGTGGGTGCTCGCTTTTATACGTAGTTCCTGTGACGTAGGACTTCGCACCAAATCTTAAGACGCTTTGTCCGCGCGTCCTTTAGTTGATAAATGTTTGCGTTCGCGCCCTTTGGGAAGAAACAGACTCTCCATTGTTTGCCCACGTGTGTTTACCAAGACTCTTTGACGATATGTCTGTCTATTTGTTGGTCTATTTCTTGTCGATCCGATAGATAGATAGATAGATATATATATATATATATAGTTGCATTGGAAATATGATAAGGAAACTTATTACTTAATCAAAGGCTAATTTATTCTATTGGAAAACAATCACGTGATGCTTATGTACATATTTATGTTGTTTAAACTTCATTATGATAATAACAGTGATGCTAACAATAATAGGAGTTGAGAGAGGTTTCCTAAAGCTGTATGGTTGAATTTAGGCCAAATGATCCTTTGCGGTCAGCCCAAAGGTTCAACTGTTTCGAATTTATACATTTTCAAATAAAGGAAAGAAAGTAAATAGACAGAACGACGTTTAAATAATTAGCTCTTTTGCTGTTTATTGTTTATCTTATATATATGTGTATTGTTATTTTTCTGATGTAGTTTGATTTTTCATTCACTTCGGATAATATGCAGAAAGGATTGTCAAAAGTAAATAGACAGAACGACGTTTAAATAAATTACTTCTTTTACTGAACAATTTTAAGGAGAAAGTCGGTCATTATTTAATACAATTGTGTGTGTATATATTTCGCCTGAACTATTATTTTGATGATTATACGTTTCATATTTCTTATATTATTTTTTATTTTATTTTTTGATCATTCCATCGTATGTATAGGAGTGTATATTTATCTTCTATATATTTCCAATAAATTGTCTGAACAAACAGAATGATGTAATGGTGTTTAATTTAATTCGGTTTAATTGTATTTCTTTTACTGTTAATATTGAATTTCGTTTAAATAATTAGTTCTTTTTCTGAACAACTTTAAGGAGAAAGTCGGTCTTGTCTTTAATAAATAAAAACATTATTTGGCAACTCGTGTGAATTAAGATAAATGGTGGCATCTGCCAACTCAACCTAATAAGATACATCTCAATATAATTAAAATAAATGCTGGCATCTGGTAATCTCTTCATATAAATAAAAACACTATTTGGCAACTCACGATCCTCTATATAACCGCTGTTTGGCCCCTGGACGCTCATAATGCTGCGGACTCCGGTGGAATAAAGAACACTACTTCCTTCTTAGGTTAGGTTTCCCTTTTGGGGGGTGAGGACATCCCACCTTCTCCCCCAAAGACCTCCTCCGTCTCTCCTTTCTTAGGTTAAGGCTACCCCTTTGGGGGGAGGTCATCCTCCCCTCTCCCCCTTGGCAACATTGAGTTGTTGCATTACCCTACCTCTTTTTGCAACATCTTGCAAATTGATCATTATCTCATTGCAATATTCTTGCACTCGTCCACTTTGTGCCCATACTACTAACGGCCAAGCTCTCTAAAGGGTCAGTTTAACCTACAGCACAAGTTAAGCTAGACTAAAAACTTACGGACTTGGAGGGCCTATTAGGTCCTACCTCAGGGTTGCTGACTCGTTATGGGCCTACCTTAGGCCTCGGTTGCATAAAATTAAGATTAAAAACAAAAGGGGCACGATTTATGGTCTTCCTTCTTAATCTTGCAACAACAACACAACCTGCACCATTGCACGATGCAACAATCTAAACAACCAAATTGAATTGCGAGAGCTCTCTATAAGACCACTCCCTGTAAGTGCCGCATTCAACAAACGAGTAGGAGGGACGCGCAGTGCCCCCAAAAAATTATGCCACAAGTGCCCAAACAATGATGCCACGAGTGCCCAAAAATACTAACTCTAAATTAAGTGAATATTTCGCTAACCACAATTATGAAATGGATATATATACACACCTTAACTTATTATATACAAGCAATGCTGCATCAATCAGCTGTCATCATATCGCCTTGGGACAACAATGGCTCTTCCTCTTCTAGATTTTCTAACAAGGAGCAACTAGGTCCATAACTAAGCCAAATGTTTTAGGTCCTATTATAGTTAGGAAGGTAGGTACTTCCTTAGCACCAGGAATGGAAATTGCCTCGAAAAACAACCTCACCCTAGTGGCATAAGCTTCGAAGTCCTCCCCAGTCTTCGTAGGGGATTATATGGCCAATCACCTACATGCTAGAACAAAACCGATTTAGGCCAAATAACGTGAAGTAGGTTAGGTAGGGTTTAAAATTTGATGTAGTTATTCCCCCTTTAGGGTTCAATAGGAATTAGTATTAGAGTTAGGCCAGCGGGACCTAAGCTATAGTACGTAGCTTACCAACACAAGCCAACCAAATCGAACGAACCACACTAGGCTAGGCTACATCCAATTTTCCAAACCATCAAAAATAAATCCCATCCTCGTCGCCAAATGTAATAACGTGGGGATATTGACCTTGTTAGGTATTAGGTTATTAAATAGACAATAAAGGTACTTACTGGTGCTTTGATTTAGATCTTCTTTAGGGGCTACCTTAGGTGCTAGCGTCCCACAAACGACCTACCTCATATTTCTAACTTTACTAATTTTAGAAGCTAGACATTACCCCTAACTGATACAATAATTAGACAACTTCTCTTCTTTCCTTTACACTTTAGCAGCACCAACGATTTAGTCAGATACAAAAATATATGCGGTTTAGTTCAGCCCAATAAACGAACAGACCGCGTTTCGCTGTTTATACATACATACATACATACATACATACATACATACATACATACGTACGTACGTACGTACGCGTACACTTCACGCTCGTTAGTCAAATTCTATTTGTAATTTTATTTCTGGTTTTAGCATTTGTTTCTTGTGTAATCAAAATTACGAGCATTGTGCATAAACTGTGTATGATAGTGTCGAGAACAACAACTTGAAATTGGAGGACTCTTAACATGCTGCAAAATCTAATGTTTTTTCTTCCGAAGAATAAATTTAATTTGACATTATACCTATTACAGTCCCGTACCAAAGACTTAGCAGGGAGGGGAGGGGGGGGGGGGGGGGGTCGAAATTGTAGAAAGGCGGACCTTTTAGTGCAACAACCGTGTCACGTCAATGCGGAGGGGGGCTTCAGAGTTGTTAAATTTATAGTAGTTTGTGAAGTTTCAAAGAAAAAATGCAAGCATTTCTTTACTAAATGTTATATATTATATCATATCATATATATAAGTTATAACTATGGTTACAAAAGTTTTAAATGTACACTTTGGCTAAAGGGGGAAGCTATATCCAGTGGTGTAGTGCAAATAAAGAAGTGAGGGAACGCATTTTGAAAGTGTTACTCAGATGCGGGGGGGGGGGGGGGGGGGGGGGGCAATGGCGAGCGCGGCGAGCCCATACAGCGGGGGTCCGGGGGCACTGTAAGCCCCCGGGAAATCTTTTGAAATCTGACCAATTTCAGGGATATTTTGAGGTCATATGCACTGGATATTAGGATATATTCCAAGGTTGAAGATGCAGTATTTCCAGTGTCATTAGATATACGACATCCAGTACGATCAATAAAAATAGCTAAATACAGCGGGGGGTCCGGGGGCACTGTAAGCCCCCCGGGAAATCTTTTGAAATCTGACCAATTTCAGGGATATTTTGAGGTCATATGCACTGGATATTAGGATATATTCCAAGGTTGAAGATGCAGTATTTCCAGTGTCATTAGATATACGACATCCAGTACGATCAATAAAAATAGCTAACGACTGGAATGATTAACTAAAAAAAAGTTAACTGGTACGCCGTGGTGACTTTCACCAGATCTTTATAGGCTAGCATTGCCTCAGTCGAAGCTAAAAGAAATGAAGCAGTTAATGATTCTTTCTCATATTTCTTCTAGGGGTGGGAATTAAAATTTCATGACGTTAGAGATTTGTAAGTTCGGATTTATTTGAAATAGTGAGGGAACGCCGTTCCGTCTACCAAAAAGAGTAAGAGAACGCCGTTCCCACGCGTTCCCACAGCACTACACCACTGGCTATATCCGCCCGATGGGTCGAACATAAGGAAACCCATTTAAACAAAATAGATAAGAATATTAAAAGTACTGTATAAAACGCTTATTTATTTATTTTTTATTTCATTGGGTTCAGAATCCCAGCTGAGCCCTGAACGGCCAGTTCAACCTACAGCACAAGTTAAGCTAGACTAAAACTTACGGACTTGGAGGTCCTTCTAGGTCCTACCTCAGGGTTGCTGACTCGATGTGAGCCTACTTAGGCCTCAGTTACATAAAATTAAGATAAAAAACAAAAGGGGCACTATTTATGGTCTTCTTTCTAAACCTTGCAACAACACAACCTGCACCATTGCACGATGCAACAATCTTGTATCCAAACAACCAAATTGAATTGCAAGAGAGCTCTCTAAGACCACACCCTGTAAGTGCCGCATTCAACAAACGAGTAGAAAGGACGCGCCAGTGCCCAAAAAAATGATGCCAAGAGTGCCCAAACAATGCCACAATGGCACTATTTATGGTCTTTCTAAACCTTGCAACACACAACCTGCACCATCGCACGATGCAACAATCTTGTATCTAAACAACCAAATTGAATTGCAAGAGAGCTCTCTATAAGACCACACCCTGTAAGTGCCGCATTCAACAAACGAGTAGAAAGGACGCGCCAGTGCCTAAAAAAATGATGCCACAAGAGTGCTCAAACAATGCCACAAGAGCCCAAAAATGCTAACTAAATTAAGTGAATTTTTCACTAACCTCACAATTATGAGATGGATATATATACACCTTAACTTAATATATACAAGCAATGCTGCATTAATCAGCTTAGTCATCATATCGCCTTGGGACAACAATGGCTCTTCCTCTTCTAGATTTTCTAACAACGCTAATCAAAATGACGTCAATCTAAATGCTCTTACATTTCCTCCTTTCATGTAGCTACCGCATAACACAAACATCTTGGTAGTTTTAATCGTTCCGAAGTCTTTCCATTTCTTTATAACTGCAGCAACCATCGCAAAAGGAATTCCAAGTTCTTCTCTCATCTTCTTATAATTCTTTCCAGACGTGTGCAGCAATAACATATCTATTTAGACCTGTAGACAGCTCTTTAGCACAACCTATTGCTTACTAATAGTTTGTACAGTCATCTACCTTTTACGAAGATTCATGAGAAAATTCTAGAATTCAGCCTCTAATCAATAAATAGCCAACTACTGATAAAAAATTTAAATTCTTGTAGCCTAAAGTGGACACACAAAGTATTAAATAATTTTGTAAATGTACAAAAAATTTTGCATTTTAACTTTTTCTCAAATTCTTTGACGTTTTACATTATATGTTGGAGTTAAACTAATCTTTTTTTGTTAAGTTTCCCAAACTTTTTATAACTATCTTATGCATAGTACAAAAGATGAGGGCGAACATAACCGAAATATTTGTCTGTAGAAATACGTATGAGCGCAACTGTGTGTGTGTGTGTGTGTGTGTGTGTGTGTGTGTGTGTGTGTGTGTGTGTGTGTGTGTGTGTGAACCTTAGTTTTGTTTCTTCCCGAATTGTTTATTCTGACGAAGGTCAAGCTTGTTACCCCACCTTAGACCTACAGTTTATCGTGGAATCCGGACCACGACTCACCAAGGATATCGCAAATTACAAATCTCGCGTCCTCCCGATCAACTCAACAGCTCAGCGTCTTAAATATTAGGCTACCCAGGGTATCGATTAATCTTCCAAAGAACTTTTTTTTAACAGAAGGATGTTCCGTTTCGGAAAGGTTGGGCTAAAAAACAAAAATTTTGTCAGCAGCATAAAAAATTACTAATTTGTAATCATCTGTTTCTGTTTGGATATTTTATTCTTTTGGTCACAGTAATAAAATTTAAAAAAAAACCCAGTCATTATCGATTAGTAACTTATGGTTTTTCGAAATTTTATTTCTAAGCAAACTTTTTTCCAAAACTGTACGTCTGAGGGCATGAGGAACAGCTATTTTTTATTAAAATATAATTTATTTAAAGATAAATAAAATGTAATACTATTATAAATTAGTTTAGCCACGTTACGCATCTGTTACTGCATATCTTGGTCATTTCTGTCCCTGGATCTGTGTCACAATCCGTTTCATCAACTCTAACTTGAAGAATTGAAGTGAGAAATTTGGTGTCAATATCTTGCGAGGTTCCCAACAGATAATCTGGTTGCTCAGGTACAACTGAGAACTGAGCTTCACCCAATTCTTCCATTGTAGCCATGTCCATTGGTTCAACATTTGCCTCGATACCCGCTTCTTCTTTAATTTTCTTGTTTCTCACCAGATTCACCATTGACGATTTTTCCTCAGTCAACTGAGATATATTTGCTATAGTTGAAATCGCTTCCATAACTTCCATATTTTCAGACGTTTCTAATTGAGCGGACTCAAAGTTATCATCAACTGTTTGGATATTGTGTCCTTTCTCTAAATGTTTTATCAAACTTACTCTCTGGAAGTAACCCTTGTTGCATATTTCACATCGGAAGGGATGTGCTCCAGTGTGAAGGCTAACGTGTCTTTCCAACTGAAGTTGCGTTGATAATCCTTTGTTGCACACTGAACACAGATAAGGATACTCCCCTGTATGTCTCATTTTATGATTAATTAAATTCACTTTGCTTCTAAACTCTTTTTTACAAATTTCACAAGGATACGGGCGTTCTCCAGTGTGTTTGATCTTGTGCACTGCAACTTCAAACTTCTGAGCGAACCTTTTACCACAAATGTCGCAGGGATGAGGCTTTATTTCTCTGTGTCTGTACTTATGTTTCGTCAGATATTGTTTCTTCGCGAAATATTTGAAGCAAACATCGCACTGATGAGGCTTATCTACGTCCCTCTCTTCAACCATAGAGGGAACTGCGGGTTCAGAAATTTTATCTGGAAGAATAAATGCGGGTGGCGTCTCCTGATCTAATTCTTCATCATTGGATGAAAGCGGAGGTGAAGGTGGGACCGGCTCTGATTCTTCAGTTTTGTCGGGTTCTGAAGTGTGTGCAGGAATCTCTGTGTAAGCGTCATTTGTTGATTCCGGGAAGACAAGAAGGGATTGCTGGTTGTCAACTAAAAACTGCTGCTGAGAGTTTTCAACAATTAGCTGTTGAGTTGGATCCATGGTTTCGTTCATACTATCGTCAACTGCATCGAACACGTATAACTGTTGACTCACTCCCGTACTCACACTTCCAACTTCCGAGTTCATCATCATTAAATTGACGTGTACTTGTTTATGTTCATTTAGTTGATCCAAGCTGTAAAGCGTCTCGCCGCAAACTTCACAAGTGAAGATTTCCTGATTATAATGAACCTTTTCGTGTCTTTTCAAATTTGAAAGACTTCGAAATTCTTTTTCGCAGTAGTTACACTTATGAGGCATTTCGCCCGTATGAATCATTAAATGATTTTTGAGAGCCAGCCTAGAGGCAAGATGTTTCCCGCAGATTGAGCATGAAAAGAGTCTTTGGCGGGAGTGAACGTTATGGTGAGTATAGAGGTATTTCTTCTTTTCAAATACCCTTCCACATACTTCGCACATGTAGAGAGAATTTTCAATATTAGTATCCGCTTCCAGTCCCATGTCAGCGTTTTTCTGGAACTGATGTTGCATTTTGTGGAACAATTTATGTTTCTCTAAATGTTCATTTCTTCTGAATTTATGCGGGCACTGGTCACACTTGTACATTTCTTCTTTAACATGATCTCGCATATGTTGATTTAAACTTGTGCTGTTTGTGAATGACTTGTGACAGTTACCGCATCGGAATGGCCGTTCCCCTGTATGCACTCTCTGATGAGACTTGAGAGATTCAGTATTCGAGAAACTCTTACGACAAATGGCGCACAAAGCTGATTTCTCTCCCGTGTGCATACGTTTATGTTTCAGAAGACGACCACTCTGAGAACATCTATAGTTACACATGTTACAGTGATAAGGTTTCTCACCGCTATGGATACGTTGATGAATTTTGAAGTTCCCGCTTGAAGCAAAACCTTTGTCACACTTCTCGCACTTAAAAGGTTTGGCGTCCATGTGTTTTTTCATATGCAAAATGTAAAGCGATCTTTTATGGAAGTTTCTACTACATACATTGCAAGTAAACATGAACGAATGCATAACTTTATGGCGAATGATATCGCTTTTGTGGACAAACATTTTGTCACACAGACCACATTTTAATAATGGAATACCAGAATGCAAAAGTTTGTGTCTCACATAGTGGCTCTTATGAACGAATTCGAGATTACAATCATCGCACTTCAACTCATTAGGAAGAGTACTAGCAGACACCATCAAGGAATCGTCGCCTTCATTCGTGATTAAACATGTTTTAGGGTCAGGTTTAAGAGCTTCGCGAAGATGAACGTGAGAATGACGGATGAGAGTGAGCTTCGTCGCAAACGCCTTCTTACAAATATCACACTTCCAGATTTTTAATCCTTTGTGAGTTAGTTTATGTTTCTTCAAATATCGTTTTTCTCTAAAGGTCCGATGACAAAGGTCGCACTTGTAAGAGGCAGAAAGCTTGTGAGTGATCTTATGAGTAAGAAGAGCGACTAGGGATGGGCACTCTTTATTACAATATTCACAAATCCTTTTTTTATTATTTCCCTCACACGACTTCAGTTCAATCCCTTCACCTTGTATCAATTCTCTTTCTTCCCTGACAGAAATTTCTTCCTTTGAATTTTTACTATTGCTAAGACGATTCTTAAGTTCGGAAGCTTCTTCTCCATGAGAATCTAAATGGTAAAGGAGGAGACTTTGGGTGAAAAACGTTTTTCCGCATATTTTGCATTTGTTTTGGTTTTTCAATCTGTGTGTCCACAATTTGTGTCTTACTAACGCTGCACTTTGACGGAAACTTTTAAGGCAAATATCACAGACATAGGGTCTTTGGCCAGTATGGACTAAAATGTGTTTATCTAACGCCGACTTAATAAGGAATGAAGCGCTGCAGAAACTACACTTAAACTGCTTGTCCTGTGTATGAACCTTTGAATGCTTTGCAGATTCTTGCGCAGTTTTAAAACCTTTTCCACACAAGGAACATAAATATGGTGTATCTTTAGAATCTGCCACAAAGAGAGCGAGCTTTTCTTCTTTGGTGTGTATCAATTTGTGCCTTTCCAACTGGTAATCAAATGCACAACCAACGCTGCAAAGATTGCAATAGAGGACTTGATCTCCCATATGACAACTCGAATAATGATCGCATAAGATATCAATGTCTTTAAACGGATCATCACAAATACCACATGTAAATGGGTCATTGGAAGAATGTTCTAATGTCTCCCCAACATCAGGTTCATCATAAAGCTCTGAAGTTTTAGGCGCATAACCCTCATTCAACTTCTCTTGAAGCTGTTCTATTACGAAATTCTCTTTTGAATAAGAGTTCTGTAAAGGTGGTTTCGAATCTACGTCCATGGACACATCATGAACGAGTCTGACGTGTTTCAGTAAACTAATCTCAAAGGAAAAACTTGCTTGACAAGTTGAACAACGAAATCCAGGTTCCTCTGATCCCGGATGGCTCGACCTATTATGGACTTTCCTATGCCTGTTCAAACCACTACTCGATACAAACTGTAGTTTACATATATCACACACGAACGATTTTGTGGAATCGTAGCAATTAGAATGGTGACTGGCGAGTTCTTCCGAAGGAAAAATTTTGTTACATCTAAAGCATTTGTGTTCATTAAAACCTTCATCTAATGAAATATGTGACTGCAGTGCCGATAAAGTGGAAAACGTTTTCCCACAATGATCGCAGTCATACAAGGAGCCTTTCGAGTGTCCGAGTGTGTGCTGCTTCAGTTGAGACCCCGTATCGAACCCTTTGCCACAATGATTGCACCGATGCGGTTTCTCCAAGTCGTGTATTAAGGTGTGATGCTGAAGAGAAAGCTTTGATGTAAAAGTTTTCCTACACTGTTCACACTCGTAAGGTCTCAAATTATGTTTGAGGCGCAGATGTCGAATGTGATCGCGTTTATATTGAGTCGTTTCTCCGCATTCATTACACTGAAAGCCCTCTTCATAATGACCATTTTCTGCGGAATAAATTACATGAAATGAAGAAAATATTAAAATACAAATAAATAAAAACTTACAAACAAATGGAATACGAATTCATATCTAGATCGGCTCCATTTAAAATGGGTCTACAACTGGATCGACTCAGCAACAGCGTTCGGTTAACCACTATTTGCATAAGGTTTCGTATTTATTTTTATGTTCTTTATACCCGATTCACACAAGGCAATTTTAAGGAAACGAAAACGGAAACTACCCAATAGTTTACAAACTGCCTGTAGTGCGGACAGTTTGGTAACAAACACCGTTAACGAATAGTTTCCAAAACTCTCTCTCCAACTGTTTTGGAAACTGAAAAGGAAACTGCTGCGTTTGTTGAATACAATGCATGCCACCTATTTCAGTAATTTTTCTTTCATTTGGGCATTGATCATCAATAATTACAAACTTATTATACAGTTATAAGTAGAGCTCGGATGTTCAGGCAAAATGCCATAAATGCCTTTTTTGCGTTCACAGGAAAAAGTGCCTAATTTTCCTTTTCATCATTTTCTAGTATTATTCCATTAAAGTCCCAAAATAGGTGACAAATAGGACAGGAAATTCAGAGAAATTCTAGAGCAAAAGATTTAGGGGTTGTAATGTCTGATGATATGAAATTTGAAACACAAAATAAGATAGCAGTAACTAGAGCAAAGAGAATAACTGGGTAGATACTGAGAACCTTTAAACGAAGGGATAGGAATATAATGATTCCTCTACTGAAAACACTGATCATACCCAAATTGGAATACTGCTCGGTCCTAACATACCCATATAAAAAAGAACACATTAGACAGCTGGAAGGGATTCAGAGAAGCTTCACAGCCAAGATCAAGAGGCGCAAAGAACTAAATTACTGGGAAAGGTTACGCGAACTAGACCTATATTCACTGGAAAGGAGGAGAGAGAGATACACCATCATTTACAATTGGAAAATAATGGAGAAACGAGTCTCTAAGCTTACTCTGAACCCTGTAACTTCCCAAACAACGGTGGAAAGTAGAAAAGGAAGACTGTGTCGTGTTCCCAAATTAAAGGCGAGACAGGGAACATCCTTAACCCTGAAAGAAAATAGTTTTATTGCGAGAGGACAAAAACTGTTTAATCAGCTGCCCAAAGACCTAAGGAACACGAATGGTGTTGCAGTGGACAATAAATTAATGGACATCTTCAAAAGAAGATTAGATGCCTGGCTCAGAACAATCTCCGATAAGTCGGGCGTACCTGGCTATGTAAGGTGGAGAGTACAAGAAACCAACTCACTACTTCATCAGGCCAACTCGAGAGGAGAGGCGACAAGCTTGACCTTCGTGAAATGAGGAATCATCGCATGGAACCTTTGAAAGGTTGTATGTAGTACCCTTCCAAGAGGCAAGATTTTTATAGTACGAGTAATTTCTGTACCTAGCCTGGGTATAAATTTTTATTTTTACAATGTTAATTTAGTAAAATAACATCATTTAAACCCATTTAATTTCCTGGTTAAATTTGTAAGATACGTCGCCTATTACAAATAACCATAATTTTCTATGAATACCAATTTATTTTAATTAAGAATCATTCGGCTAACTTAGTTTAAAAATGAAGTTGGAGCTCTTAAATTCTCTGTAGTTTTTAAATATATAAGAAATTAGTAATACCTAAATTAAAATGAAATATCAGCTGCACCCTTCTTATAAAGGTTGCTAAAAAATATTTTAGTTCACCTTAAAATTGCACTACAGAGAATGGGGGGGTCTCGCGTCTTAAGGTACCTAAGCGCCAAAATTAAAATTCGTCAGAAATCGCCTCCAAAGTTCAGCAATATTCTGGCAATAGTATCTGTGTTATTAATTGAGCTAGAACGTTCATTTTTGGCTAAATCAGAGTTCTAAGTATGCTAATGAAGATGTTGACGAGTTTTTGGAATAGATTTTCATATTTTATATTTTATATACAGGGTGTACATAAAGTCAGGATCTATTTTTGTGAAGCACTTGGAAATTATATGGAATTCAATCATAAAATGATAAAGTGGTAACATTTATTAAATAATTAAGAGTAGGATTCGACGTGACGCCCATCAGTATCCCTGCACAGCTCAAATCGTTCCGCAGCATTTCTAAACACATTCTGGAGCATTTGCGGGGTTATGTTATCTGCAGCAGTTCGTATACGTAAGTTTTCAAGACTCGTAATCTTCGTCTGATAGACGTGCGATTTGATAAAGCCCCATGCAAAGAAATCTAAAGGGGTTAAATCTGGTGATCTCGCTGGCCAAGGTCTGTTGCTTCCGCGTCCGATCCAGCGATTTGGAAAACGTCCATTTAAATAATCCTGAACAATTTTGGCATAGTGACAAGGAGCACCATCATGTTGATAGACGACGGTACTAACAATCCTATCCCCGTCGTCTATCAACATGATGGTGCTCCTTGTCACTATGCCAAAATTGTTCAGGATTATCTAAATGGACGTTTTCCAAATCGCTGGATCGGACGCGGAAGCAACAGATCTTGGCCAGCGAGATCACCAGATTTAACCCCTTTAGATTTCTTTGCATGGGGCTTTATCAAATCGCACGTCTATCAGACGAAGATTACGAGTCTTGAAAACTTACGTACACGTATACGAACTGCTGCAGATAACATAACCCCGCAAATGCTCCAGAATGTGTTTAGAAATGCTGCGGAACGATTTGAGCTGTGCAGGGATACTGATGGGCATCACGTCGAATCCTACTCTTAATTATTTAATAAATATTACCACTTTATCATTTTATGATTGAATTCCATATAATTTCCAAGTGCTTCACAAAAATAGATCCTGACTTTATGTACACCCTGTATATATTTTTTAATTTTCTTATTATGTCGAACTTTGGGTGAGCTTTTGGCTGGCGATAGAGGTGAAAAAAGTAGTTCGCTTCGTAAGGTTTTCAACCATACTTCGTGTCGGTCATTATAACCCAAACCACGCGATAGAGGAAAGGTGAAAATAGTGATATCCATCAAAAACACGTTTTCACCTGTGGCGCCGCTTAGGTACCTTAAGACGCGCGACCCCTCATGTACACTCACCGTTTCTGAAATATAATGTGGATGCTCACGCTAAAAAAAAACTCCCGTTATAGTTTCCATTCCCGTTTCAGTGTTTAGTTTTCATTTGAAGAAGCCAAGTGTGAATTTGGTATTAGATTATGCAACCTTTAACAGTTTACTGAGCTACGAATAATAATTATGCGACATTATACCGCAAATTAAATGGTCTACAATTTGTCCATCCAAATGTTAAAACCCGTTTTGGCTTTTAGCTTTGGAGTTGTCAATTCTAAAATTAATACCATCTGATTATACAACAGAATACAACCATAAAAAGTACAAAAGTATTTGGTGAACTGCTTTTAGAATCCAGAAACTCTTTGAAAGAAAGGTAACAATTTCTTTTAGATCTCCGTAATCATTCTAATAATAATAATAATAATAATAATAATAATAAATAATAATAATAATAAATAATAATAATGTAAATTAAATTCATTATTGTAAGATGTAAATATTGTTTATTCACTTCAAATATATATACCATATTCTTACTGGATGTAGATTACTGATTGCAGTCAAAAACTCTATATGAAAACAATTTTAAATACGCATAAAAACACTCGACCATAATTTGTGTTCAAACATTTTTGAAGTGCGAGCTGCCAAAGTACACTTAAACATTACAAAAAGAAACAAACTTACCTTCAACGAAGATAGTTGCATTTTCTTCCTCCAAAGCATCTAATGAAAAAGAAAGGAAATAGCGACAATAGTTTGTGAACCATGACTAGAAATAGGCTTTGCTGCCACACTAACCCAAATACTGAACATAGTTTCAAAAAAGGCAGGAAGCAAATAAAATGTTTGAATTTAGTTTTATGTGCAACTTCTTTCTTCTCCAACCAAAACTATCTTACCATCATTTGATGGCACGATGACGATGTCTGTACTGAGGTCTTGCCCACCAGGTGGATCTGGTGCCATCTTATGTTTGTTTTCGCTCGGTGGTTGAATAGCGATGTGCTGCATCACCATTTCACCCGTCTCAGGTTGCTCGAACGTAATCACCAATTTGTGCTGTAAATGGGAAGCATCTCCTTCTGAAGCGGTGTTTTCGTCTTTAATTAAAACTGAAGGGGAATTCATCGAGTGAATTGGCTTCAGAGTCTCGCTCAACTGAATGATTTTCGTACCTCCGATTTCAAATGCGTAAGGGGCAGGCAGGCTCGAATCTCTGTTCACGTGTTTTCTAGGTCGACCTTCGGAGATAAGTTCCATAAAATACTTACACTAAATGCGTTCTCCCTCCCCATCACTAATTTCAGTATTTCACAAATACTGTAAACAGGAACTATCAAGTACTGTAACTACTATCAAAGGGGGTAATAGAATTATTAACTAAGCGATTAATTTTTTATATTGAAATAATGGGCCGGGTAAGTTAGCCTTGCATTTTTATATTTATTATTATTATATATATATATATATATACAGGGTGTCCGAGAATTATCTGTACAATTTTTGGCTGTTATTAAAAGTCAACCATGAAGTGTAGAAATTCCAGTGTTGTCCCATTTTACAGAGAATCTCATTAAGTTTTTTCTGATACCAAGTTTTGACAAGTTTTTTAGAAATTCCAGTGTGTCCGACAATTATCTGTACAATTTCATCTTTTAATAAAATTCTTGATAACACACGTAAAATTCTTAAACAAAATTATTTAGAATCTGTATTTTCAAGTTTCTTTTATTAAAGTAACGTTGTTACAAACATTCGATATGTGCACCATTAGTGATTCGCAAAACATCCAATCGATAATCCAAATGTTGCCATGTACGCTGCAGCATATGCACATCAATTCGCTCAATAGCAGCTGTGATTCTTGCTTTTAAATCATCAATGTCTGTCACCCGCGTACAAAAAAGAAAAAACTTGTCAAAACTTGTTATCAGAAAAAACTTAATGAGATTCTCTGTAAAATGGGACAACACTGGAATTTCTACACTTCATGGTTGACTTTTAATAACAGCCAAAAATTGTACCGCCCATTCGAGATACACTATGAAAAGTGAATCAGGCGGAGGCACAAACTTCTGCAATATCGTGGCCTTTTGTCAAATTTTCAATCTGTTGTCCACCACCTCTCCTTTAAACCAAATTATCTTTTTCTCACTGAAACTCGGGTGTCTGGGACGACTGACAGTAACCCCTTTTCTGTGCCCTCTTACTTTCTCTATACTCAATTTCACCCCAAAGGTAGATGTTGCGTATATGTACGCAATGACCTAACTTGTTCTCGTATTCCTGAACTCGAATCTTCCTTATTTTATACCCTCTGGCTACGGCTTACATGCCAATCTCAAACTAAATACATCTGCGCTGTTTACCTCTCCCCCCTAATTCTAGTGACTATCCAAATTCTTTGAGTACCTCACTTCGAAAGAGGAATACATTCTATAGCGCTCTCCCTTTGCTGAAATCTCCATTTATTCGAGTCAGTCTTAAATTAGTTTCAAACGAGTCTTCAGTTCAATTTTAAATTTAAATTAGCTACAGGTTTTAAGATGACATTTCAAAACTTTATTTTGTGCATGGGGCATTTCTGTTATTTAACTCTTAGCAAACTAATTTGCATTACTAACCTAACCTTCAGGTTAATCAGACTTACCTAACATAAGAAAGAACCCGCGCTTGCATCACTGACCTCTCTTTCCTGGTCCAGACGTTCCCTTGGGCTTTAAGGGCGTAGCATTGCGGCGTTCATGGGATAAGAAATTGTTTGAAGAGTCTTCCGATTCATTTTCATCAACAGAATCGAAATCATCGTCCTCATATTCCTGTTTTTTCAATGCTTGAATAAGTTTCTTATACCTTAAAAACAGATTCAATACATGCAAAACAGCGCATTATTAGAGCTTCCCAGTAGAAAAACACTTGATAATTTTGAACTTCGTACCGTATCGAGGCAAATCATTGATTGAATTCAAGTACTGATAAAATATCTGTAATTACAAAAAAACATGAATGCAATTCAAGGTGAGTGAAGGCATCATTTATGTTATTTGCAATTAACAAAATTAAAAAATGTATAGGTGGTATTCTATAACTAAGACAAGAAATAATAAAGCACAAGCAAACTGCGAGCTAACAAGCTCTTCGCTTTTACGTTTCTTTATATGACTAATTGGAATACACCTGTACATCACAAATTCATAGACTACTTGAAACTCAAGTGCAGAAAATAATTCTTCCCTCGCTCTTATAATGTTCTATTTCAATCCCAGTAGCTATGTTTCTACTGAAAACCTAACTTTCACATTTACTTGGGCGTTCATGGTATTGTCACTTGCAGTTAGTAACTAAGGTAGGGGTCCCCAACCTGTTGCTCACGAGCGCCACTGTGCTCTTGGACAGTCTGATAGTGCTCTTCTACAATGCTTAAAATCGTGCTCGCGAGCAACAGTTTTAGTTTTAGCGAATCACCTTGTACATTTATTTCGGTTCATTTTGGCAGTAATGTGAAAATATGTCACCTGACCTCAGAACAATTGCGTGTCGGTTATCGGTTGCAGTACTGTAAAAACTTTTGTAATGTCTTGTTTGCAAATATTTTGTAAAAGGAATTTAAATTTTTTTTAAATTGTTTTCTTCTTGAATGTATTAAAAACACACGTCTGTTTTCTCATTGTATCAGTTGTGAGAAATTTATTTCTCAGAGATATTTGCAATAACTGACATTGGTTTGTTTTTATTTCCGATTCTTCTTTATTTTTGTAAAAATATGAAGGATATTCTAGAAAATAACTTTGTGCTTGCTACATTAAAAAGGTTGGGGACCCCTGCTCTAAGGCAACCTCTAGCAGAATGTCTGGAAAGTAGGACAAGTGCATATTGCACATTATGAATTCCTGTAATTGCTGAAAGCCAAACCAAATTCCAAAAACGTGAGAGAGAGGACAGGAGAATAACCAATAGACCTAAAACAAATCACTGACCAAATCATGAATTAGGTACCAAAGGAAAGACTACTACTGGTGGAAATCAAATCTGAACACCAAATCCCATTACAGATCACAAAACAAGCAGAAAATAGTTAAAATACCAGTAAACCATCCATCTACAGCACTGGTCCGCAGAAGACAAGGGGTATACAGTATTTCTAATTCACACAAAATTAGAATATACAAATTATTTTTGGTAAGGGTCCTCAAAAATAATCAATATTCTTTTATGGGTCCACAAGTGAGAAAAAGTTGCAGACCACTGATCTAGAGAGTAGGCTTCTATGGATAGGTCCCCATTGTCAAATTTTCCTTTCAAAGCAGTATCTCACCTCCACCTAACTGCAGCTTCATTGCAACCCTTTTATCGTTTTACAGCGTGAAAAAGAACTTTCACTATTAAAATCTCTAAATCTGCATTCAACAAAAACACTGAATAGAATAAGTATTAAAAAGAAAGACTTACTTTGAACCTCTATTTCGTGGAGGCAATTTTCTTTTCTTCTCTTCTTGTCCGATGTCCTCTAATTTAATTATGTTTATTTCCATGTCTGAGTGATCAAAATCCTTGATGATGAGAGATTCATTAATGGGAGTGGATTGCATGGTTTTCACTTTTACTTTTCCATTCATGTCCTCATTGTTTTCTTTTTCTTCTTCTTGTTGTTGCTTGAATTCAGCATCAACTTTGGGATTGCAAAGTTAATCAAAATGAGTCCTATTATTTGCATGAAATGAAAGTAAACCATTATTCCAGAATTCAGATAAAATACTTTTCAATAAAATAACCATTCCAATTTAGGGGATGGAAATCAACACTGGTTTGAGCATTTGGTGTTGATTGCTAATCCTACAAATAACAAAATAATCCATAAATACTTTTAAATATGTTTCAGTCTTATGTAAAATAATAAAACACAGCATGATGCAGTTGTAAAAAAATTACCTTAAAACAAATTTAGAAAATCAATAAAACCCTGAGATGGTGTGATTAAAACCACAAATGTTTTGTACAAGTTTGTATGGTTAGGAAGTATTCCTGAGAGTTCAAATCCCTCAGTAGGGCATGGAAAGGGTCAATAATCCCATTGGGCGCCTGAACCTTTTCAGAAAGCCAGGCCTTCAGAATTACTAAAACTGTTTTTCTTGTTTTCTTTAATCAATTATAACAGATTTGAAACACACTCAATATAGATAATCTGAACTCTGAACTAATTACATGTACATTACACAATCAAACAGAGAAAAGAAAGCATCTAAAAAATTAGGGCCATTTGTTTGAATCATTTAAAATTATCATGTAAATATCATAATCATCTTTTGAATGCCTGATTTCCATTATAAAGACCTTATTGAAAAACCTAACTTCTGTTATCAATATACACCCTATCACAATGAATTCTGAGCATTCTCAAGCTATGAACTAAATTGTATTTTTAACTGTCTCATTAGCAAAATATTAAGGCAATCACATATTCACAATTTTAGAACCTTAATTATTATTATTATTATTATTATTGTTAACTTCTCTCCCCTTTTCTGGCATCACTGTGTACTCATGAATTCATGTGGGTCCACTGATACCAGTGTGGGGAACAATCCCTAAGTGTTTGTTGATTTTTTTTTGTTGGCTGGGATGCTTGCTCACTGAAGTGTATTTGGACAAAACATTTTCTCCCTCAATACCTGTACAAAGACTGAACCCAGAGTTAGCACATTTTTTTTTTGGTTATAAACATTGCTTTTGCACTGATTGGGCCAAGAATACCTTTAATGACTGTTATATGAATGATATTGTGTTTAGAGTATAAAATGACATATCTTAGACTTATCAGGTTTACATAATTTGGGAAACTAATATTCTTTGTTTTGCATTAGTTTAGGAAGTCCCTTTTATTTATAAATCTTGTTTCCTTGGTCTGGCAATTGGCTGGTGATCAGACATGGGGTTATTACAAGGTTTATCATTATCAGAAATTTTTCATCATCATCATCATTACAGCATTTTTGTTTCATTATCATTACATCATCATTACAAGCCCTTCATTATCATTGTAATAATCATTACAATACTGAATATATTGAATAAGCACTCCACCAGTGCACTGGAAGCAGGGATGCAAAGATGCTTTGTAGCAAGAACAGAACACGTCAGGGCACAGCTGTGCAATGTCCCTCCTCCATGTCAGGGGATTGCAGTCCTCATCAATGCAGGGCTGGTCAAGGTAGCTGTCCACCTGGCTGACAATAGGGTTCTGAGAAGCTGTAGAGGGAGCTAGAGCAGCCATGAAATTGAACAACTTGCACTGCTTTGGTGCTGGCTGGGACTGGGAGGAATCAGAAGCCACATATTATATATACAACCTTCAGGGATGGGGAGTCGGCCAAAAACAACCGACTCCCGAGTCGGTATTTTAAAAAACCGACTCCGACTCCCGACTCTTTCCTTATCATGCTGATCTACAACCTTATAAATATTGGGATGTTTGTTTCGTAGATGGCGTTTCAAGTTTGAGGCTCTAGTTGGAGCATTAGCATGTTCCCCAGTGTAAGCACTAATTTTTGCATTACACTCTTTACCATCCTTTTCTACTTGACAAATAAAAATACTTTCATCCTCATTTAGCTTAAAATATTGAAAGACTGCTGATTTTCTACTAGGCCCACGACTCATTACTAATAGGGGCTAAATTAATAATTAATATATTGCTAATTTTTATATGGTACCTAGTAACCTAAAATAAAAATATGAAATTCATTTGCTAAGATTTACCAGAACAATAAATCAAATGTGGAAATGTGAATCTAGAATTAGTTCAGGAAGATATTTATTTAGGGCAGAGTAGTATTCTGGTAAATTGTTGGCATATAGAAATTGAATCAGAGTCTGGAGTCAGTCATTTTTACCGACTCCCGACTCCCCACCTCTGACAACCTTACCTTACAAAGGTTTCGTGAGATGATTTCTCATTTCGCAAAGGTCAAGCTTGTTGCCCCTCCTCTCAAGTTGGCCTGGTGAAGTAGTGAGTTGGATTCTTGCACTCTCCACCTCACATAGCCAGGTACACCCGGCTCATCAGGGATTGTTCTGAGCCAGGCATCTAGTCTTCTTTTGAAGATGTCCACTGCAACTGCTTTCATGTTTCTTAGGTCTTTGAGCAACTGATTAAACAGTTTTGGTCCTCTCACTACAAAACTATTTTCTTTCAGGGTTAAGGATGTTCCCTGTCTCACCTTCAATTTGGGAATACAACACAGTGACACAGTCTACCATTTCTACTTTCCACCGTTGTTTGGGGAGTTATAGGGTTTAGAGTAAGATTAGGGACTAGTTTCTCCATTATTTTCCAAGTGTAAATAATGGTGTATCTCTCTCTTCTCCTTTCCAGTGAATATAGGTCTAGTTCGCGTAACCTTTCCCAGTAATTTAGTTCTTTGCACCCATTGATCTTGGCTGTGAAGCTTCTCTGGATCCCTTCCAGCTGTCTAATTTTTTTTTTTTTTTTTTATATGGGGATGTTAGGACCGAGCAGTATTCCAGTTTGGGTATGATCAGGGTTTTCAGTAAAGGAATCATTACATTCCTATCCCTTCGTTTAAAGGTTCTCAATATCTGTCCCATTATTCACTTTGCTCTGTTTACTGCTATCTTATTTTGTGTTTCAAATTTCGCATCATCTGTCATTACAACCCCTAAATCTTTTGCTCTGGAATTTCTCTGAATTTCCTGTCCATTTGGGGTATAATATTCGATGGATTTTAGGTCTTCTCTTTTTCCATACCATAATAGCTGAAATTTCTCAGTGTAAACTTCATATTGTTGTCTTCCATCCACTTGTAGATTCTGTTTATGTTGGTTTGTAGAGATCCTATGTCTTCTGGGTTTCTTATTTTTCTACTGATCTTTGTGTCATCTGCAAAGGATGTTACTGTGCTCTCTCTGGTAACATCCTCATCTATGTCAGTTAGCATGATTATGAAGAGTAGTGGAGCTAATACTGTTCCTTGTGGTACTGATCTGAGGACCTCAGATTCTGATGATGATACTCCTTGTACTGTAACAACTTGCCACTGCTCACTAAGGAAATTATATATCCATTTCCCTACTTCTCCTGTTATTCCCATATACTTCAGTTTATGTATTATGATTCCATGGTCACACTTGTCAAATGCTTTAGCAAAGTCTGTGTGTACTACATCATAGTTTTCATTACTTTCAAGTGAATCAATAATGTTGTTGTAGTGTTCCATTAGTTGTGATACGCATGATCTGCCTGACCGAAACCTGTGTTGGTTATCATTGAATTTTTTCTGAGTTTCCAAAAAGTCATAGATTTTCTGTCTAACTATTCTTTCAAATATTTTAGTGAGATGGGATGTAAGCGATACTGGCCTATAGTTTTTAGCCTCGGATCGATCTCCTCCTTTATATATTGGGACTATGTTTGCGCTCTTCAGGATGCCTGGTATTTCTCCCATGTCTAATGATCGTCTCCATATCCAGTATAGGGGCTCAGCAATTGCATTCTTGCAGTTTTTGATCAGTGTGGCATTCCATTTATCCAGTCCTGCCACTGAGTATGTTTTCAGTTTCCCTATGGCTTGTGTAATATCATCCATCGTAAAGTCAAAATCCGTTATACTTTCCCCTTGTGGTTCTTCTTCAAAGAACACATTTCTATCACATATCAATTTGTCAGTTTTTGGGATACTGAAAGATGATTCATACTGAGCTCTTAATATTTCAGATACTTCTGTTAGATCATCAGACAAAGCATTGTTCTAATTTTTTAAAGGTCCAATAGTCGCATGGTTTTTCAACTTTCTTTTTGCGAAATTATAGAAGTACTTTGAGTTAGCCTTTATCGCTTCTATAGCATCATAGTCTTCTTTTTCTGTATGCTTTTTGATTAGTTCGTGTATGACGACATCAATACTTTGCAGTTTATCATTTAATATTTTTCTGATGTTATCATCTTTACAATTACTTAATTTTGCAGTCACTCTTTTTCTCTTTTGAAACAATGCCCTCTTTTGTCTCTCGAACCTGCTTCTCTTTCCTCTTTGTTGTATGTTTGGAACATGTTTTTCCACAATTTCTGTCGTCTTCTCCTCTAGCATCATTAGCATCTCCTCCGTTGTCTTGGCCTTGAAAATGGTTTTCCAATCTATTACTTCCATGCTGGAAGTCATATCTTCCCAGTTTATAGTTTTGGAGTGAAAATAAAAAATTTCAAATTTGCTTCTTTCTGTTGTGCATGTTCTTTCCTTTCCTGTTGCCTCTATATTAGTTACAGCCACACCTACACTTTTCCTTGTAAGTGTATATATTGTAATGCATATGGTTGTAAATTTTGACTTGGTCCGCAATCGATATGGACCGTGACTTGATGGATACGGTAATGAAATTGACTGGATTCTTTGGATCTGATATATTTGCATGTCCGTTATAAATAGATATAGAGTGTAACATATTTGTGGATAGTAGTCTATTATGACTTGATCCTCTGGATCGAGAGATTCTATCTTTAGTTTTAAATCGATAATTAATTATTTTTAAATTGATAATTATTTAGTTTCGTAAAAATTGGTCATTGCCAATTTACCGGCAGTTTTTACATAAATTTCTTATGTTCTTGTGGTTCGGAACCCACATAAAATTGTAGGTCCCCTCCGCCACCACGGAGGACATACACAATACACAATTACGAACACAGTTAGGTAGACCAGCCATGAGTGGATCCTAGGGTCTTTGTTGGTCTGAAACATTATAACATTATAACATTTCAATGATGTTGTGGTCTGATATCATAGTTGGGGATATTTCTACATTATCAATTAGATTACTGTTGTTTGTGAATACCAAATCTAGGCAGTTGTTTTTTCTTGTGTTTTCTGTTATTTCTTGCCTCATCAGCTAGAGCTAGTAGCATTTTTACCTGCTCCTGGTCTTCTTGTGTGCCCCCCTTGTCCTGGTGTATATATATATTTTTTCCTATCCTTTTATATTTCATGAATGGGAGATTAAAATCACCACAGAGAAAAATATTTGGGGTTGGAGAGTGTAGATCATTTACCAAGTTTCTTACCTCTGTAATGGAATCTGAAAATTTCGAGGTTGGCATGTTTGGGTGTCTGTACATTACAATTAGTACCATATTTAATTTCTCAATTTTTGCTGCTACACATTCTACATAGCTGTTTGAGGTACTTATAGCTATTTCTTCCCTGTGCCTTTCGCGTGTGTAAATAGCACATCCTCCTTTACGTCTCACTGTTCTGTCGGCTCAGAGGATGTTATAGTTGTCAATTTGTATTTCTTTTTTGTCAATACAGGACTCACAATTTTCACAGTTCGCCTGGCAGTCCTTTAGATGAGTTTTTGAGAGGCATGCAAAGTCTGCTCCGGCTTCTTGCACGAGTCCTTTCAGGTATACAACTTTGTTCATGGAATGGTTTGATTTAAGGCCCTGTATGTTGGCCAGGATTATTTTTATTTTTTCTTTCTTTTTTGCATACACAGGTGGTTCCAATTTGTTTTCCAATGGGGGTGCCAGTTTCATTGCCTTGTGGTCCTCTGAGGATTTACCTCATTTTATCTTTGTCAGTATATATATATATATTTTTATTTTTTTTTTTAAGTACTGGAAGAACCGATTCGCCTCTATTTAAAAGGGCATATCTCAGTGGAAAAACAAAGAAAAAGTGAGAGGAAAGACAGAGGAAAAAGAAATGGCGGAGGGGACAGTCGAAGTGGAAAAAGACCAAGGATGACAAGGACTGCAGGGTCGAGCCCCATCATCTTTGGGTGCTAGGGCCGGGAGGGCGCACGTGAAACCTCCAGGAACAAGCACGTACAAACGAGCACAAAGAGCACTCAAGAGCACGAGCTTAGAACCCCCTTGCGGGGATATATATATATATATATATATGGTGTCTGAGAATTATCTGTAAAATTTTTGGCTGTTATTAAAAGTCAACCATGAAGTGTAGAAATTCCAGTGTTGTCCCATTTTACAGAGAATCTCATTAAGTTTTTTCTGATACCACGTTTTGACAAGTTTTTTAGAAATGTACGCGGGTGACAGACATTGATGATTTAAAAGCAAGAATCACAGCTGCTATTGAGCGAATTGATGTGGATATGCTGCAGCGTACATGGCAACATTTGGAGTATCGATTGGATGTTTTGCGAATCACTAATGGTGCACATATCGAATGTTTGTAACAACGTTACTTTAATAAAAGAAACTTTTGAAAATACAGATTCTAAATAATCTTGTTTAAGAAATTTACGTGTGTTATCAAGAATTTTATTAAAAGATGAAATTGTACAGATAATGTTCGGACACACTGGAATTTCTAAAAAACTTGTCAAAACTTTGTATCAGAAAAAACTTAATGAGATTCTCTGTAAAATGGGACAACACTGGAATTTCTACACTTCATGGTTGACTTTTAATAACAGCCAAAAATTGTACAGATAATTCTCGGACACCCTGTATATATATAAGCACACCGGACAAAAAATTAGTCACCCCTCTCAGAATGTACCTAATAACGTGTGACGGCGCCTCTGGCCTTGATAACCGCACGAATCCGGCGAGGCAGAGACCAATTCATCATTTAGTATGCGGAGGTATGCCTGCTGGTTCAAATTCATCATCACTGGAACGAGAGGGCCCATTTCGTGGTACGAAAAACATCCCCAGAACATCACGGAACCACCTCCAGCCTGAACAACACCTTCGACGCATTCAGGATTAAAGGCTTCATTGGACCTGCGATGTACTCGTCGCCTCCCATCATTGGAGAACAAACAAAAATGGGACTCATCGGGCCAAATTACACGTTTCCAATCTGCCGCAGTCCAGTTTTTGTGCCTCTGAGCCCATTTATAACGTGTCAATTTGTGACCTGCTGTTAACAGCGGCCTCTTCCGTGGTACCCTGCTCCAGATGTCCATCGCATGCAGTTCTCGTCGCAATGTCCATTCGGAAATTGGTCGCTGGAGAACCTCATTGGTTTCTTGGAGCAATTGTTCTCCGGTTTGAAAATGATTTGCAGTTACTAGACGAGAAACATGGCGGCGCTCCCTATTGTCGAGAATTGTTTTCCGGCCACAGTTACGCCATCGATTTTCAGTTGATTGCGAACTACACCACTCTTTGTAAACTCGCTGGACAGTACGCGTTGACACACCAACAAATTGGGCTACTTCAGACATTTTGTGTCTGTGGGCTCTGCCAAACACGATGGCTCCTTTTTGCCACTGAGTAACATCTGCCTCATGACCCATTTTGCAGACTATATCCAACACACACTTTGTTCTTCACCACCTTACGAAACAGATCTGATCCTGTGTGCTACGTTACCGCTACTTGTCACTTACCAATGCTACATCAGCGCCCTCTGTGTGACCTTGAACTTCCTACTATCGGTGCTATTAGGAGTGACTAATTTTTTGTCCGGTGTGCTTATATATATATATATTGAAATTACACTGTAATGAAAATGTAATGATTCATTACAGACCTTTCATTACCATTATTGCCTCAAAATTTCTTTCATTATCATTACATTAGAGATTTGTAATTAATTATAATTAATTACCATTACAATGATAATGACCCCATGTCTACTGGCGATGACCAATAATTTTGTAAAGTTCTTTTTTTTAGTTGACAGTTTTGTGTGGTATGGGACTAATATTTTTATTTTTTTTTTGCTTATAGTAAGTTTTGGTTCTGGGTGCACATTTGTGTATGGCTAATAAAAGTTTGGGTTTTTTGTTACCTGTAAATACTTGCTTGCTTATGCAATTAACATTATAAGGGTAATTTTTGCATTTTCTGAATAAATTGGGTAAAGGAGGCTGTACTTTTCTTTAATCCTCCCACCATAAGCAGAGGAGAAAGTCATTAAAAGAGGCAGACAGGCTATGCCCCAGAGATCATAAAGGTGAGAATCTAATTTTAAATTATTAGGAACAAACAAACTTACATAATCCCAACCACCCAAAATTGCGAACTTGCTTATCCTAATTTTTCCCCATTCTCAATAGTATATGGTGCTGGATTAGCAAAATACTCTTCTTTTATGATGAGGAGCCACTGTGTGGTCCTCAGTGGTGGCTCAATCTCCCTTCTAAGCAACTAGAAGCAGCCACTGTGATTTCACTAACAAAGTACAGTATCCAGTAGGTAACCCAGGAAACTAGTGTGACTAGTTATTACAATCCATTTACCAGCATTGCACCCCATTTCAACATAACTAATTGGTAATATTCTATTTTTTGGATATTTTATTCTTTTTAGTGACATTAACATTTCAAAAAATAAAACCCAGTCATTACTGATTATTAATAACACCCACAATACAAGAAGGTTCCCAACATCTAACATCATAATACCTTCATTATATGTAAAATGCTGCAGTACATTTTGAAATTCATGCACTTTACTGTTGAACAACCAAATGCTAAAATGAAAAAAAAAAAAAAGTAAGTCTGGAAACTCATTTCCCCACTGTATGGGTTGACAGTGCCACATGGGTCACCTAAGCCTCAGCATTGACAGGGTGAGTGGCCAGCCCAACCCAACCAAAACCTAGGAACCAGTAGCTAGGAGTGAATCCAAAGCCTTACAGTCCAGATTCCAACACTGAGACCATTGAGCTACCAGAAACCTTATGAAGTTTCATTTGGATTAATTTTTAAACTTAAAATGGTAAGAAATTAATTTGTATTCATAAATGCATTTAACAATATACCAAGACAGGCCAATGTGCTTTGGGTCTAGGCCTATTAAAAATTATCAGAGTAACTGCAAAATCATTACCATTTTGTTCATGTTTATGATCCTTTGGTGAAGAATAAGTTTGAG
Organism: Bathynomus jamesi; assembly: GCA_023014485.1. Classification (NCBI taxonomy): domain Eukaryota; kingdom Metazoa; phylum Arthropoda; class Malacostraca; order Isopoda; family Cirolanidae; genus Bathynomus; species Bathynomus jamesi. The sequence goes on along the minus strand of JAJOZX010000649.1, from coordinate 577,466 downwards.
GGCCAGTCTGAATCACCCTGGGTCCTTTTGGTCCTTCCATTATGGTTTTAACCTGAGACAAATGTAGACTGATAAATGCAAACATTTACAATTCTTAAAATGTCATCATAAAACAAATGAATCAGTTAGACCTTACTCTCAAATTTTTATTATTACTTATTATTGTTAGTACATTATTTATAAGCACATAAATGGTTTTAAATTACAGCAATGTTGAGCTGCTTATATTCAAAATAAAATTTAAACAAAAAATGTGAAGCTAAAATGAAAAAACAAAACTGTGAGGAAGTGAAGACAAATAAAATTAATTAATTCTTAGCAAAGTGGTGGAAATGCAAAAGGAATCAACCTAATAGCTTGAACCACTTAATAAAGCAGTGGTATTTCATTTCTATTCCTGTATTCATCTATGCAGAATAGCTTGGACTGATTGTCTCAATCACAGGTTAATTATTAAAGCAAAACTTAACAAAAGAGGTCTTGAGTTTAGCCACTTAAAATTAGTATATATATTAAGTAGCTAATTATAGTAAGGGGTTCCAAACAACCTTAGCCCCCCCCCCCCCCCCCCATTTGCAGCTTACATGTTTACTTATATTGAAATAGTTTTTAGTGATTATAAAAATATATAAAATTCTTTATTTATTGCAGGTATTAAAATTACTCTAGCTGATAAAGTGATAATATAATGGTTTCTCAATTAATTGGTGATTCGGAGAGGCAACGTGTGATAGATCGCATACGAGCAATAACATTTCAAAAAGATGCAAAGAAGTGAGGACTTTGTCAAAAGAAATTGGAATAAAACTTTGGATGAATGTGAAATGGATACAACCAAAGCTGGGCACCCAAATTTGCCTCTCTCTCAGGAAACAAAGGACATCATTGAAAGCAGTACGCGTAAGCGGAAAAACAGCTGTGCTAAACTTTCTAGAGAGAGTGAAGTGTTGAGAGGAAAGATTGTTAGTGGTGAGATCATTTGACTGTACCGTCATAGGCAAGGTTTAAAGCCTTGGCATGAACTTCCAAAGCCAAGAAAAACTCAACTTAACATCGATGACAGAATGTAGTTTGCCCATTATCTTGAAGATTGGGATGTGGATGATTTCATGCATTTAGCTGTCTCCGATGAATTTTTTGTTTACGTAACATGTCAGCCTAACTACCAAAATGATCGAGTGTGGGCCACAACATCAGATGAAATCGATGACAATGAACATTATCGCAAATTATTAAAAAGTCCAGACTGTGTTGGTGTGTTTGTTTTGTTCACTGCAAAGAAGCTCATGTGGGTGCTGAAGCCAAATGGTCAGAGTTGGGATGGACAGTATTTTCATGATATTATTCTATCCCAGCATGTCATTCCTTTTCTAAGAAACCCAAACAATGTTATGGATGTCAATCAGGTCACACTTCTGCACAATAAGGCCCCCTGCTTTAACCCTTTGACGACCAGTATACGTTTCTTTGAACTTAAAAGTTTAAGTTTTATTGTTATTTACAATTAGATATTAGTAACTATAGTCACTTAAATGACCCATTTTTGGGGTAATTTTCCAACAACTAAACAATACCTGTATAAACATGTAGAAACGTTGCATCATTGTACAATTTATATTATTATTTCCATTGGGACAAATATGTCCCGTGGTCCTCAAAGGGTTAAGGCATGAGCCACTCAACAGTTGTTGCGGAACCATGAGATCAATTTCTTTGGAAATGAAGAATGGGCAGGAAATTCTCCTGACCTGAATGTCTGTGAACACATTGGATCAGTTATAAAGGACAAGGTTGAATGTGTCTTGTTTCAAGAACCTGCAGCAAATCGATTTTCAAAGGATACAAAGACAACACATTGAATCTGTTTTAGCAAATTTGCGTAATGATCAAGATCTATTCACGTCACTTTTGGCAAGCTACCCAAAGCGAATTCAGGCTGTCTTGGAAGCCAATGGCGGGAACACCAAGTTTTGATTGTTTCTCATTAAATGCAGGATTAAATTCTCTTTTGTAAGGTATGTTTAGTTTTACTGTACCTCTAATGGTTTAGTCCATGGGGGCTAAGGTTTATTGGAGCCCCGTACTCATAATCAAAGAATAAATTGTACACAGTTCTCTATTTGAAGTGAAATTTAAATACAACTAATACCAATAAGATTTTCAAAACTATTTTGAAAACCATTTATCATATTACAAACCCCTTAATGAAAGTGAAAAAAAAGGTCTTTTCTTACCAGCCTCATTTACCCAAACTGAATCAGAGCCACTTGAGTATAGAAGTTAAAAAAAATTTAACTAAACAGAAGTTTGGGTTTGTTCACTGCAAAAAGTACCCTTATTATATTTACTGTACAAAGGAAAAGAATATGCTAATGCTAATGAATCTAATACATTCAAACAGGAGCAAGTTGCAGGCAGAAAAAATTATTTATTTATATATATATATATATATATATATATATATATATATATATATATATATATATATATATACTGGCAGTCAAAATTATGGAAACATTTTTAAAATGCTGATTAAGTAATAATAATAGATTCGATTCTTTTCATTCTTTTTATAAGTTACAGGAAGTAAAATATGTCTGTCTAATTCAAAATTTGAAGTCTACTTGTCATTAGCTAATCATAAGTTTAATTTATAAGAAAATGAATTTACCTTTTTAGGTCTTCCTGGCCGACGTCCAGTGGATGAGATTACAAAAGCACCTCTTCCCCGTCCTCTTCCTCGCTTCCTTTTCTTTACCTTCCGTCTCACATAAACAGACTTTGGTATAAAATCCTCATCAAGGAGATCTTCTCCATCATTTCCAGCACCACCTATAAGAACGGCTGATGCGGGATTTCCACCAGGAAGGGTCATGTCAACAACAATGTCTTTACTTAGTCCACCTTCCTGTCTCGCACTTTCCCTCTGTTTATAATGACTGAAATGAGATTTTACGGGTAAGGCAACTTTTCTTCTATTTCCAACTCTCGAGCTTGCAGAACTCCCTCTGACAGTTAAAACCAATTGTTTATTATCCATAAGCTTTTTAAGGTCCTCAGGGCGTGGAAGAACTGTCACGAGTCTATTACCTATTTCTTGAACAACTCCTTGAGCGGATATTGCTGTGGGACCAAATCCAATTATTTTTTTATTTTGTTGCACTTTTGGTGGACGACCAACTTGCCCCGATTTCAGAAACTTGAAAATACCTTTGGATGTTGTTTTAAGTTGACTTTTGGAGGATAATGATGTGACTTGTGACTTTGAGGTTATTGCTGCATTACTCGTTTCACTCGTTATTACTGCTGGAGAAATATTTGATAAAATATAACTTTCACCATCTGCCTCATTACCAGATATTAAATTGCTTGACTGAATATTAACTGGCATTGAAATTGTACCTTGACTGTCATCTCCGAGAGTTATTGGCAAATGGCTCAGCCCTTGCAGCAGAGAAACTCCTCCAGAATCATTTACAAATGACAAAGGCAGAGTTATAGTATGGCCATTTGCAACAACTTCAGATGCTGGAATATGAATCAACTGCTCAGATAATAGAGTATTTTCATTTGTATTAGAATTATTAAGTGACTCAACATTTTCTCCTTTAAAGTAAGTGACTGAGTCATCATTACTTGTTTGAATTGTATGGCCTTCTAGAAGTCCTAACTGACCATCTGCTTGGTCTGTTGTCATAACTGCTATCTGGCCTTCATTTTCAAAATTTTGTTGAAGAACAACGCTTCCCTGGTATTCTAAAGAGCTATCAAGCTCTAAAGAACCATCTACTTCCCCTACATTAGGTAATTCTACAAGATTAACAAGGTCTCCATTATTAGTTGACAGCAATGGTAGTGCTGACTGAGGATAAAGTATTGTAACAGTTTGTTTATTGTTTGCCCCACCATAATGAGAATCTTCAGTCAGATTATTTGATGTTATTCTTGTTTCATTACAATTTTCTTGTTGAGAAGGGGAAGAACATTTTACTAATGATGTACCAGAGATGTCTTTTCTGTTAAAAGTTCCTCGTAACACCAAAGGAGTTTTGTTCGTTTTTTCACATTCAAGAACCAGATTTTCTGATTCTGGTTCCATATTCTCAATTTTGATGGTAATAGGCTCATTTTCTTCACTAAGTTCTGGCTGAGAAACAAAATATATTATTACTATTTCCTTTATAAATAACAATTGAATACATACATATTACAAAAGAACAACAACATCGATGATATATAAAGATAAAATTAATCAAAATAATTAACCTTTTCAGGGTTTGTGTGGTAGTACACTGTGCAGAACTACATCTGAGCATGGAGGCATAAGGAATACATTAAATGGTAATGTCAATTTTCTCAATGAGTTGCATTGGCAATTACGTTAATCCAAAAAATGTCTGCATAAAGTGAAAAGTGTTCCCTACATGTTCAATGGCATTAATAAAAAAATATAAAATGAGGAACTCCTGTACATACAGTGATGCAACAGTTTTTTTGAGGGGTGGGGGAAAATAAAAATTACCCAAAAAAAGAAAAAAAGCTTTTAGTTAACATTCTACTCAAAAGTAATTTTAAAATATCAACTTAAAAGTGTCAAACAATGCAAAAACTTTTAACCATATCTTAAATCATATTTACTGTTAAATATTAAGAGTTATTTATTAAGATTCATTTTTAATATACAGTGTGTCCGTAAAGTCATGGTGGGATTTTAAATAGCTATATTATTGCAACGAAACATGATAATGAGATGAAACAATGCCAAATTTAAGAACAACTCTCAAAGTTGTATCTTGTAGTTAGTCTAGGCTAAGCTTAACCTTTATCTCGTAGTTAGTCTAGGCTGTCCACATGCCTATGTTGAACATGAGCGTAATAGCCTGAAAGTTAATGTGTGGTGTGCTCCAGCACGAGATCGAGTGATTGGCCCATTTTTCTTCGCGGAACCCACTGTGACATCACACAACTACCTCGCTATGTTGGAACATTTTGCAGTACCCCAATTTATTGACAATAATGTCATCTTTCAGCAAGATGGTGCTCCTCCGCACTATGCCAACGTTGTTCGAGAATTCCTTAATGAAAAATTTCCACAGAGATGGATAGGAAGAGGAGGATGGAAGCCATGGCCTCCACGCTCTCCGGACCTGACACCTTTGGACTTTTATTTGTGGGGTTACGTCAAGCAAAGCGTGTACAGTGTACCCATTAGGGATATTCATCACTTGCACGAGCGAATCATGGAAGCTATCGCATCCATCACTCCTGATGTTCTTGGGCGTGTGTGGCTGGAATTGAATCACCGCCTGCAGGGCTACCAGAGGAGCCCATATCGAACTACATTAAATAAAGTTATTCTTTTAGAGTTGTTCTTCAATTTGCCTTTTTTTCATCTCATTATCATGTTTCGTTGCAATAATATAGCTATTTAAAATCCCACCATGACTTTACGGACACACTGTACATTATCAAGACTAAAATTATAGTCAAATATGATTCAATTAAATACCTAATAAAATACTAACCTCAAAGGGATCAAACACAACACAAAAAACCTTCTTTGGTCTTATCCTAACACTATATTAACCCAATGAGTAATTTATTAGTTTAATTTATATTAATTACATAACTATTTAAATATAGCATACCATGGTATGATTGGAATTTTGGATATGGCCTAATTTTCTGTTTCTGATTGCACCTAACTATTAAAAATGTAGAAAGGAGTTAAAACTATTAAATATCCTCTAGCATATAAGTCACTTATGGGCAAACCACAGCCTGGCTCCAGACCACCAACAGATTTTACAAGGACAGCCAGGAATAAACTCATACGCTGATTATAAATATATTTTAAGCAGGGCTGTGGAGTCGGAGTCGGAGTCGTGGAGTCGGAGTCGGAAGCAATTTTGGTGGTGCTGGAGTCGGAGTCGGTAAAAATGTACCGACTCCGACCTCAATATAAATTTTAATAAAATATGTTTTTGTGTGTGATATCACTGGCAGCTATGATGGTTAAACCACTTAAATAATAAACACAATATTTTCCATTTCAGACACTAATGCCATTAATTCATTTTTTCTTTTCAGATAATATTTTTTATTTTTAATGCTTATTTAATTTCGAGTTCTTTCTAAATTTCATAAGTTTTTAACTTTCAAGTCTAAAACCCCTTTCACAATGGCAAAGACACTTCCAACAAAGTCTGCAGTTTTTTAATATTTTACAATAACCACAGATGGGAAACATTTCGTGTGTCAGTGTATGATAGAAGATGATGATGATGAAAAATTATGTGAAGCAAAAATCAGTGGTTTTACTGGCTCTGATAAAAATGCACCAACCAGAGTATCAAATTTGAAAAGACATTTGCAGTATTTCCATCCCAAAATTTTAGAATTTGTCATTGAGAAAGATAGTAATAAAAACCTTCCAACTACTTCAAAGTTAACAAAAGATCAGAAATCTACTGAATGACAAGCACCACTTACAAGATTCTTTACTACAGACAAAGTTACCGTAACAATGACCACAGATGATGATGCTTCACGTGGTGGTGATGAAATGCCTCTTGTGTAATTATCATCATAGCAGATTTAGAATTAATATACCTTCGGAGTTGGAGTCGGAGTCGGATAGACAGAAAATTGAGGAGTCGGAGTCGGTTTTTTATGTGCCGACTCCACAGCCCTGATTTTAAGTACAATAACTGCACTGAAATATGATGCAAAAGCACAAGACTTTCTCCAAAAACAAACATTATGCAAGAATTTTGCAGATTCTGCAGTTAGAAAGCACCAGCTGATTTTTAAATTCCAAAAATCATACCCTGATTGCTTGAGTAGGGCCTACCCATAAAGTAAGGTATCAGTCATGAACCACATACCCCACTTAATATGCAAGTAAAATACATGACCAAAGATACTAGTCAGATTTATATTTTTCTAGTGTAATTTAGTGTTTTACTCAAATCTAACCTTCATTTCTTGTGCAAACTTCTTAAAAGAGTTGGGTGCTCCATGCAGAGAATAGGAATGATCATTATTCCCAGTATTTTGACTAGTGGCCATATGTTTATAGCTGAACATCCCTGTAAAACTCAAATTCATGCTTTCTTACATGAAGTTGCTCTATTGTATCCACCTCCAGAGAACTAAATGCTGGTTTGTAAATTAGGATGTTTTTATATTATTTATCGGTACATCATTTTCATTGACAAGGTTAAGGCACTGGAGGTGGGGGGCAGGGGTGGAGCTCCTTGGCTAAGTATACCCATGTATGAATTTTTTTGTGCTAAGTTAGATTAGGTTTTGGCAATTTTGCACGAGAAATGAAGGTCAGATTTGAACAAAACAATAAATTACACTAAAAAGGTATAGATTTGACTAGAATCTTTAGTCATGTATTTAACTAGGCTCCATAATTACCCACACCCCAATTATAGTAAATGATTTTTTTTTTTTTTTTTAACTTGTGAAAACTTAATTCAGGACACCAGTTTTTTAGATCTCTGATTGGCTGAAAGTTGCTTATGTGGAAACCAACCTAAAATAACAATCTAACCTGGATAAAAGATTCACCATGATTGGTCCAAAGGATGAAATGGGCAGATCACCAAAATCTGTCTCCAGAATTTTAAATTAGTGAAGTATTTTATCTGAAGTATGACTGATAGTGTGTGGCAGGCAGAGAGTTTGTCAGCATTAACTTGTGCTTGCAATTTATTCTCCTGTGCCCTGCAGCTGTTGGCTGTAGCTGTGCCCAGTAGCTAATTCCTTTTGTGGTTAGCAGATTTTAAAAAATATTTTTCTGATGAAAATATAGAGCAATAACCAAAGTATGCCAAGTTTTCTAGACTGGTCTATATTTACATTTAGGCTACAAATTAACTCATCTACTTCAAAATTTTACCTCTAAAAAATCCTAACCACCAAAATCTTAGAATTTTCCACCAAATTTTGCAAGAGCATTATTTTTTTGGGGATAGGTGGATGGGTAGGCTAATATAAAGCTTCAGAGATACCAAATTTTAGTGATCCATTTATTTCATACATCAAACCAATTAGGGTGAATCTTACATTCTGGTTAGGTAGTAATTTTTGGTTGGTTAGTTGTTTCCCACATTACCAACTTTCAGTCTTCTATCAGGATCTTTGTAACAGATTTTGACTGTCAAAAACTTGTATCCCCATAACTTAATATTTATTTCTTCGCCAAACTTTGAAAATTTGGTCCCAAAGCCCAACTTGAACCCTGACCCAGTCTGCAAAACCTCCAAAATTCTCTCAAACTCAACACCAATTTTTGGCAAAATTTTTGCTTTCCAAATTTTAAGTCTCTCACAATATGGAAAATCCAAATGCATATTTCACAGTCTCATGCTAATATGCTTTAGAAAGAAAATTCTCACATTTAAAATGAAAACTTTAATTTTGCTTAAATTCTCATCCTACATTTCAAGCTTGAGTAATGTGAATTAAAACTCTCACCCACAATGCATCAGGCATCGGTGTGTTATGGAAAAATCCTAATTTAATGCTGTCAGAAAATTTGAGGGATTCTAGTCTGGATCTTGACTAGGACCACATTTCCTAAATTTGGTAAAAGGTAAAATCTTAAAGAAATGTCATCACCTGCAAAAATCACCAAAATGCATTTTTCTTGTAGTGTTTGATGTGATTTATTCAAATCTGATATTCATTTGCTATGTAAATAAACCAAAATATAAGATTTGAGTAAATCACATCAAATATTACTATAAAAAAGCATTTTAGTAAACCTAACACAACAACTGGCTAATATAGGTACATAAAGACACAATTGTTAGGTAGGTATATTTTTATCCACTTTAATAATAAGTATGTGTGAAACATTCATGGAAAAAATAGTTATTACTGCTGCTCTTGTTTTATAATGAAATAATGGATGTTTGAAAACTTTTAGAAGACTAACAGATGGCTACCAGAATAAATGCCAGGTTGTGTCTTGTGCACATGTGTTACAGAAGGCTATGAGAATAAATGCCAAGTTGTGTCTTGTGCACATGCATTAACAATGCCCACTACCAGAATTCTGACAAGTATCAGTGCTCATTCAACCATGGAGGTGTGCACATAAAATATTGTTTAATGTTATAATGTTTCAGACCAACAAAGACCCTAGGATCCATTCATGGCTGGTCTACTTAACTATCATTGTAGTTGTGTATTGCGCATGTCCTCCGTGGTGGCAGAGGGGACCTACAATTTTACATGGGTTCCAAATGACAAAAACCTTAATTTTACTACCTTAAACTATACCCAATCTATCAACATATGCATCTAATCAATTTTTGAACATGTTTATAGACATGCTACTAATTACTTCTACCGGCAAACTATTCCAGCTATTTACTCTTGGTTAGGTTAGGTTAAATTTTGCTATTTTTGCGGCAAAAAAGATCATTACAGTGTTTCTCAGATAATATTTGTTTTAACATCACTCCAAACCATTAAAAAATAATATATCCTGAATCCTCATTAAAAATTACTAAGGAAAATGACCTTTTTTTGTGCAAACTGACAGACACCAAATAAAAAAAGTATAAAATTAATGAAAATAATGTCATCCTTATATCATCTAGGACCAGCCAATGACACCATAGTTACTGGTATGATGTCATCAAGACCTTTATAAACGGATGACCATGAAACAAAGGCCTTTTATATTAATTGCATTTCCTCCTATAAGGATGTGTGATTCATGTAGCTTAGATTTTGAAGAAGTCATCAGACGCGTCAGTTAGATGATAGCAAAGCCAGGAAACTTTTTTCTGATTGTGGTGTAATTCCTACATCCTTAAAATGTCCAAAGTGCAATAATGACTATTTTCAGGGAAGATCAGAATAAGGTTAGGTTAGGTTAGGTTGGGTTAGTTTTTTAATATAATGAAGTACCTACTTTTTAGGGTAATTTTGATTTGATATGCAGAAATTTGACTTTGGTTTTCTGTGCAAATGTATATTTTTTTAGATAATTTCATTTGCTTGTATCTCAAAAACTACATATTTGCATAGAAAACAGAATTCAAATTCGTGGATAACATCAAAATTACCCTAAAAAGTACTTTCTTGTCCTAAAATCTGAGTGGTGTTAAAACAAATTATTCTTATTTCTCGCATAAAAAATTGTTAGAAAACAAATTTTCTGATAAAAAATGATGATTGTGTCTTCATGTATTTTGGTACTGTCCTGTTATCCCAGACCCTAGGATATCCTCACTTTTACAGTCCTAAATTCTAACTAATAACGGGACAGTCCTAAATTATGTAAAACCAAATTTTATATATATACAGTATTGATGATTAGTTAAGTTGTAATATTTTTGTTAGGGTAGTTTTAACAAAAATATCATGACTAAACCTAACTAATTGTGATTGGCAAGTGTTAAAGAGAGTCTGGGATCCAGGATAACAGGAAAGTACCTGTATTTTCACCTAACAACCTAATCTAAAATATAGAGTGCTTGTGGAAGGATATGACCAGTATTTTGCCAGATACTTTTCTTGGCAAACAACAGTGCCCATGAAACAGTCCTCCATACAATTTTAGGGATAATAGCTAAAGTTTACCCTCCAACTGAACAATAATGAGGTAAGATTTACGTTATTAGGTTAGGTTAGTAATGTGTTTCAACTCATTTACACAGCAAATGAATATCAGATTTGGTAAATGTAAAGAAAAACCCAGGGTAACGATTTTTTAATAAGAAGTGGTATTTATAGAGGTACTTTTGCTCCTGAATCCAGTGGTGATATTTAATTCTTGGGGAAATGGCTAGTTTTTGAGATATAGGCCATTTCTACCCTAACAATATGGATCACATGAAAGTGGGCAGGGCTTTGAAGAGGAGGGAAATTGCGGGGTAAAAAAAAAAAAACTAATAAACACACTAAAACTAATCTAACCTAACATACACTGTGTTTCTGGAATAGTTTAATAGCCAAATCATTGGTCTAAATACTTCTGAACTACTTGAACAAATGAGAGATTTTAGCTATTACACACCATGACAAGCAAAGCAGCAATTGATGCCATCCAGCTAAGCTAATTGTCAAGAAACAAATGCACTGATTGGCTGCAGAATGTAAGTGTGTTTTTCATTAGATGTAAAACTAAAACTTCAAAACTAGCCATTTCCCTAAAAAATTAATATCACCAAGTGCTGGATTCAGGAGGAAAAGTACCTTTAGAAATACTTATTAAAAAATTAGGTAAATAGGTATTTACTATTACACGGTCTCCGGTATTAAGTTTTAAAAGAGGTTTTCCAATGTGTTGAATTAAAAAATGATACTCATTTCCGTCACAAATGATTTGTTAGAGAGTTATTGAAGCTTAAAGCTTTTAAAACTTTCTACCCTTTTTTACCTAATTTACCTTGAATTTACCTTGAAGCACTTCTGCCTCAAGGGTGTGCTACTCCCACGAAGTCCACTCAGCACCTCCTGAGGCGGGGCCATGACGGGGTCACCACCCTTCTTTTCTCTTGCTCCTGCCATACGATTTGGTCCCCTATTGAATTTGTGGGGGCTGGTCTGGCAGAGGAATACCCTGGCACTGTGGGTTGGTCAGGTATATTGGCTAAAAACATGTCCAAGTGTTTTTTAAAAGTATCTACTGGGACTGCATTCATATCTCTAAGGTACTGAGGCAAGGAGTTAAACAGACAAGAACCCTGCCTAGAGATACTATTATATTGAAGGGTTTGAATCCTTCTCAGACTGTTTGGTGGGAGGTGATATTTTTGACACATTCTGTCAGTTCTTGTTAAGGTGGGCACAAGTGGTTCAGTATTGGGGGCAACTAAAAGCCCTAGAATTTTCCAGGTGTAGATTAGGATGTATCTCTCAAACTTCCTCTCTATGGAATAAAGGTCAAGGTCTCTGAGCCTATCCCAGTAGTTTAATTTTTTACTCACCTGTTGCCCATCAGGTTGTTTAATATATGAGGTACGTAAAGGTTCTTTGCAGGCCCTCAATTTTTTGCAATTCATTCTGTGTGTGGGGAAACCATAATTGATAGTAGTAGTGAATGCATGGAAGAACAAGTGATTTCCACAGGGTAAGCATGGTCATACTGTCCCTAGTTCTGAATATCCTCGATGTTAATGGGGAAACTCAGAAAAAAAAATGATAACCAACATCGATTCCAGCCAGGAAGATCATGCTTATCACAACTAATGGAACACTATAACAATATTATTGATGCACTCGAAACAATGAAAACTATGATTTGGCGGGCCATAAAACTATAGAAATGAATGCAGTCATGAAAATCTTAGGCTTCAAATCCGAGCTCATTGTATTAAGATTTGTGAAGCTTTAGATTTTCATGGCTGCGTTCTTTTCTGTAGTTTTATTGAATGAATAATTGGTTTGCCAGTAACTGGAAGGCCGCAGGCACCCCAATTACTGAGGCCCAAGGTGAGAGGAATAGGAATGATATCCAGATAAAGGGCTACTGATGTTCAAAATAAAATACGCCGTAGGCCCAATTCAGCCGAATCACCGCAGATCTAGCAAAATTGGCGCGTAGCACAGACCTTTTGCTAGTATATCCTATTAGTTGTTTGCATGATGAGGTTACTTTGTCAATGTGCCTGTTGAATGTTGCAACTTCAGATAATATAATCCCTAGATCCCTTATATGATCAGTTTGTACAATATCTTTTCCTGTGGGTCCAGTGTAGTTGAATTGTTCTTTCAGGTATTTATTTGGTCCATACTTAATTAGTTCAAATATGTCTTCATTGAAGGCCATATTGTTTGCTTCTGCCCATGCATATATAGTTTGTAAATTTTTTGTAGCTCTGCACAGTCTTCTTTTTCTGTAATTGGTCTTAGTATTCTGGTATTGTGGAAAATTTGGGAGTACCGAAATGGAAGACCCACCTAATCTTGGATAAGTCACATTGACATTCAAAAATAATAACAATTAGGCCTTATCAAATTTTGATGGTTAATATTGACCAGAAGGTAGGCCTAACATTTTGACATCTGAACAGAATTTATTCCATGTTTGGCTTTTTTAGACATTTACTATATAAAGGGTGATCCAGAGAAATGGGACCCAAAAGAAACCCCTGTAACTCTTAAAGTATAAGTCCTTTTATAAAATCATACGCATCATTCGAAAGAGGATAGTTACAAGTTTGTACAGGATTGTATAGGTTTTGACAATACAAGACAAGATACAAAACAAAATAAAAGTGTTAGTTAAAACTAACCCTTCAAGATGACTGCATGGACTGTGGAACAGCTGCGTTTCATAACTGAGCAATATTATGAGCATGGAAGAAGTGTAGTTTCGCCTCAAAGATCTTTCAAGACAAATTTTCAGATGTCAAAATCACCTTCTAAGAAAGTAATCCGTCGGTGTGTCAGAAATTTTTCCCTAACTGGCAGCATTGGAAAAAGAAAACCAACTGGAAGAGTGCGCACAGCAAGGATAGACGAGATCATTAACAGAACTCATGAAATTGTACAGGATAATCCTAACATAAGCATCAGACGTGCTTCTCAGCTGTTAGGAGTTGGATATGGAACAACACACCATATATTCAAGCAAAATTTAGTGCTCTTTCCATATAAAATTCAAACAGTGCAACAACTAAATGATGGAGATTTCGCACGAAGATGACAATTCTGTCAATGGATCCAACAGAAGGTAAATGACACCACCAATTTTCTAGCAACTTTGATTATGTCAGACGAAGCCCATTTTCACTTGAATGGAACTGTAAACAAACAAAATTGTCATTTCTGGGCAACAGAAAATCCATTGAATATTACCGAAGTCCCGTTGCATAGTCAGTGTGTAACTGTTTGGTGTGGTCTTACTGCATCTCAGAACATAGGGGCGTACTTTTTCGAGGATTCCACCGGAAACACGGTCACTGTAAATGGTGATCGCTACGAAAAAATGTTGACCGATTTCCTTATTCCTAAATTAAGAGATCTTTGTCTAGAAAACCACTGGTTCCAACAAGATGGAGCTACCTGCCATACCACGAGGAACTGCATGGCAGTTTTGCGTCAAACATTTCCAGGCGAGTTAATCTCAAGATTTGGAGACGTTGAATGGCCCGCAAGGTCTCCGGATTTTTCTCCCTTAGATTATTATCTCTGGGGATATTTAAAGAGTAGGGTCTACAGAAATAACCCAACAACCTTGCAAGAATTGAAGGCCGCCATCACAAATGAGATACAGGCCATACCACCGCACACACTTGCAAAAGTGATGCAGACCTTACAAGCGAGAACACTGGAATGCTTGGCAACTAATGGAGCACATTTGAAAAGAGTCATTTAAAAAAAAAAATATTTCATAATAAACTTGTAACTCTACTCTTTCGAATGATATATAGTTTTTATGAAAGGAATTAAATATTAAGAATATTTGGCTTTTTTTTATGGGTCCCATTTATCTGGATCACCCAGTATAAATAATAATAAATTATGAAGCCCCTAACTAAAAATAAGAAATAATTCAAATACTTCAAAACTTATCATTTGGCCATACGATACAAGGCAGGGAGACACGGAAGGTAATCGTTTAGTTAATTTTCTCGAGGATAGCTTTCTTATTCAAAAGGTTGGGGAACCTACGAGGTTGGACAGTATTTTAGATTTAATAATAACTATGGATGGTACGCTAATTACTGATCTTCGAGTAATAGAACCATTAAGCAATAGCGATCACAATATGGTAGAGTTTGTCCTCTCACTAAGTCACTAAAAACCAACTAACTCGACTAAAATTTCCAACTTCCAGCATGCAGACTTTTGTAAATTTTGAAATAAATTGTCATATCAATGGGAAAATGTAGTGGGGAACTCCAACGCAAAACTAATGTGGGAATCGTTTGAAACAGTATTTAGGACTATAAATGAGGAATGTGTACCATACAAAATTAAGCGTGTGAAAGTAAATAACAAGCCCTTGTGGTTTACTTCTAGAGTAGAAGACATTATAAAGAGTAGAGATAAGGTTTATAGGCTACATAAGTGCGATAAAGACAATTTATAGTTATGAAACAACTATATATCTCTAAGGCGTGAAGCGAAAAGAGTAATAAAAAAAAGTCAAAGTGCAAATTTGAAATCTCTATAGCTCATGATGGTAAAGAAAACCCCAAGCGATCTTTCAATATGTCAACAATAGAAATTCAGTAAAAAGTGTCTTGGGGCCATTGAAAAATGTTGGAGATCTAGTTTCTGAAAACAAGGAAATGGCTACCTTGCTGAATGAATTCTTTAAATCAGTTTTTACTATAGATGTAATGAATATCCCTATAGTCATAGACATAATACCTTTTGATAATGGTAATATTTTGGATAATATTGTGGTTAGTGAAGGGGAGGTAATGCACTATATTGATAAAATGAAAATGCGTAAATGACCAGGGCTGGATTCCATATATCCCATACAACTAAAAGAATTAAAAGATAGCATTGTTGTGCTGCTAACAAAGATTTTTAATGCGTCTATTTCTGAGGGGGTGCATACCAAATAATTTCAAGTTAGCAAACGTAACCCCTATCTTTAAGAAAGGTGATAAAGGTGCAGCAGGAAATTATAGGCCAATCAGTTTAATGTCTGTTGTAGGTAAGCTACTGGAATCAATAATTAGGGATTGTATAGTCAAACACTTAGAATTGCATAACTTAGTTAGAAATAGGCAGCATGGTTTTAGGTGAAACAAATCTTGCTTAACTAATCTTTTAGAATTTTTTCAAAGCATGGTTGACATTTACAATAGTCATTGGGCGGTTGTAGTGTATTTAGATTTTCAAAAAGCGTTTGACACCGTACCATACAAAAGACTGAGAAAACTAAAGCTCATGGAATCAGGGGTGTAGTAATAAATTGGATGGAGTGGTTGCGAGGTAGGAAACAACAGAGGGTGGTCATTGATGGAGCAGAGTCGTGTTGGGCTGTTATAATGTTTCAGACCAACAAAGACCCTAGGATCCACTCATGGCTGGTCTACCTAACTGTGTTCGTAATCGTGTATTGTGTATGTCATCCATGGTGGCGGAGGGGACCTACAATTTTACGTGGGTTCCGAACCACAAGAACATAAGAAACTTATTTAAAAACTGCCGGTAAATTGGCAATGACCAATTTTTACGAAACTAAATAATTATCAATTTAAAAATAATTAATTATTGGTTTAAAACTAAAGATAGAATCTCTCGATCCAGAGGATCAAGTCATAATAGACTACTATCCACAAATATGTTACACTCTATATCTATTATATAACGGACATGCAAATATATCAGATCCAAAGAATCCAGTCAATTTCATTACAGTATCCATCAAGTCACGGTTCATATCGATTGCGGACCAAGTCAAATTTACAACCATATACATTACAATATATACACTTACGAGGAAAAGTGTAGGTGTGGCTGTAAAGACTGTACAGTAATGTAGAAATGTGTGTGCACCCATTATGGGTCTCCCATTTAAAGGTGTTTGTGGGGCAAGTGAAGATCATGAGTTTTACAATACCTCACAGTACTATGGGGGGCACCGCTCGGCAGAGGAATCTCTTTAAATGGGGTGTGTAAGGACAGAGAGTATCCCCTAACCCAAGACGCTGCCCCCCTATATCCCACAACACTTGTGTTGAGCTGTGGGATCTATCCCCACAAAGCCTTAATTTTACTACCTTAAACTATACCCTTTCTATCAACATGCGTGTCCAATCGATTCTTAAACATGTTTATAGACGTGCTACTAATTACTTCTACTGGCAAACTATTCCAGCTATTTACTATTCTATGCGTAAAAAAGTTTTTCGCAACTGCTGTCTTGAACCGTCTACTTGTCAACTTACACCCGTTATTTCTAGTCCTATTATATTGAGATATTTCGAAAAAGCTATCTCTATCTACGTTATCAAACCCATTCATAATTTTGAAAACCTGGATTAGATCACCCCTTAACCTCCTAGTCTCGAGTGTAGTCAATTTTAACTCTTTAAGCCTATCCTCTTACAACTTTGACCTAAGAGACGGAATCATCTTAGTTGCTCGTCTTTGAACTCTTTCGATTTTGTCTATATCTTTGCACATATGCGGATTCCAAAATTTGACCGCGTACTCCAAATGGGGTCTAACTAATGATTTATAAAGAGGAACTATAATATCGCGCGATTTGTACTAAAAATTTCGAGCTATAAAACCTAACACTTTGTTCGCCTTATTGACCGCCACTGTACTTTGTTTTGCTACTTTTAAATCACCAGTGACTATAACTCCTAAATCTTTTTCCTGCTCTACGCTTGTTAAATCTTTCCCTGACATACTATACGCAAAATTACCGTTACGCGAACCTATATGCATAATTTTGCACTTATCCACGTTAAATCTCATTTGCCATGTGACTGACCAATCAACGATTTTATTCAGATCTTCCTGAATTTTACCTCTATCTTCATCATTAATCGCCCTACCACCCAGCTTCGTGTCATCCACAAACTTTGAAACTGTACTGACTAGGCCGACATCTAAATCGTTAATATATATAAGAAAAAGCAAGGGGCCCAATACAGAACCCTGAGGAACGCCACTCGCTACATTAGCCCAACACGACTCCGCTCCATCAACGACCACCCTCTGTTTCCTACCTCGCAACCACTCTTTTAGCCAATTTATTACTACACCCCTGTTTCCATGAGCCTTATTTTTTTCAATCAGTCTTTTGTGCGGCACGGTGTCAAACACTTTTTGAAAATCTAAATACACTACATCAACTGCCCGATGTCTATCGTAAACATCAACCACACTTTGGAAAAATTCTAAGAGATTAGTTAAGCAAGATTTGTTTCGCCTAAAACCGTGCTGCGTATTTCTAACCAGATTATGCACTTCTAAGTGTTCGACTATACGATCCCTAATTATTGATTCCAGTAGCTTACCTACAACAGACGTTAAACTGATTGGCCTATAATTTCCCGCCGCACCTTTATCACCTTTCTTAAAAGATAGGTGTTACATTTGCTAACTTAAAATTATCTGGTACGCACTAGGGTGCCACTTATTTGGGATGTTTTTCATTTTTTGGGAATTTCTATCAGGACGGGCGCATTTCTGGTGTCATTCCGTCTAAAAACATTGTGTGTAAAATATTTTTGAAATAAAATAATAATTAGAACTGCCTCAACGAGGTCAAAGTTTATACTTTTTGTCGAAAAGTACTCATGGCGTTCTGTTATCATGTCAGTTTTCGTTTCGATAGCTGCTGTAGTTTCTGAGTTGAAAAATGATAACAGACAGACAGACGGATGGTCAGAGTCGTTGGTTTAGTCTTCCGCACTGGTGTACAGAAGACTAAAATGAGGTATTATACAGGGTGTAACACGAGTTTATCCAAATATTGATACAGGCGAAAGAACATGTTATTCTAAGTAGAAAATGGGTTGGGACGAGTTTTGCCAACACTAACAGTGTTTCATTCTCTTTTCAGTGAGTTCTGAAACGACGTGATGGCTTCGGCAACAAGATCTAAAACAGCAGTCTATCTCCTGGGACCGTGGACCACAGCATCACAGGAAGCATGCTGCCTACGGGAAAGCAGGCGCTTCAGTACTTTTTCCACCTTCACCTTGACGTCAAGAAGCCGATCAAGGAAGCAGCCGCTGAGACAGTGACCGCAGTCAAGGAATTCTGGGAGCGGTCCTGTATTCCTACGCAGAAAGACCAACGCGCAAGGACAAGGTTCTCCGAATGTACGAGAAGTGGCGGGCTCTGAACAAGAACTCGAAACGGCGCACTGTGACCCAAATCAGGAACGAGGCCGAGTTCCTCTCATCCCTTGACCGCCTCTTCGACATCGCACACGAACAGGCGATGTCGATGATCACAATCGAAGAGGACAAGGAGTTCCTGACGGGACAAAGGGCCGAGGTGCGGCGCGGCCGCATCTCCTCCACACGTGACATGACGCTGCACACTGAGGAGGAGCGTGCGAGGAGACAGGAAGCGGAAAGGAGCCGCCGGCAAGATGATGAAAGGGCGAACAGAGAGAGCCGAGAAGAACTCGTCGAACTGGCATCGAGCTCCAGCTCAGGTGCAAGCAGCCCGACTCGGTCACCGACACGGCGTCGTCGCCGAGAAGAAGAGGAAGAGCTCTCTCTCCCGGGCCCGTCCACGTCGAATGCAGAAGCATCTACGACCCCTTTACCACCCAAGCGATTCCGCGCGTCGAAAAAGATGATCACCCCTGATCTCTCCGCAGCGATGGATCGGACGAAACTTACCGACCGAGGTGTTTTTTTGCTGTCGGCGGCTGCGAGGAGCTGGTCTTGAACCGCGAATCCTCCCGCCGCGACCGAGCAAAGTTCCGTGCTATGGCAGCAGCGGAAATGAAGGCAGCCTTCCATCCTACTGTGCCGCTGACCATTCACTGGGACGGGAAAATCGTACCAGCGGCTGACGGAGGCCCTGCTGAAGATCGCCTTCCAGTTCTGGTGTCTGGGGAGAGCGTCGACAAGCTTCTGGCTGTGCCCAGCCTCCCCGACAGCACCGGCCGCGCCATGGTGGAAGCCGTCCTCTCTGCCCTCGAGGATTGGGACATCAAGGGACGGATCTGTGCCCTCTCTTTTGACACCACCGCCTCAAACACAGGACTCTCAGGAGGAGCTTGCTATATCATTGAGCAGAAACTCGAGAAGACAGTGCTTCATTTGGCTTGCCGCCACCACATCCACGAACTGGTGTGCGAGAAGGCATTCACGGCGTGCCTCGGTCCCTCTACTGGTCCTGACATCCTCCTGTTCAAACGATTTGCCGCCCAGTGGGACTTCATCGATCAAACCAAAGCGAAGCCCTTCGAGGATGGAACCATGCCGCAGCACCTGAAGGACGCCCGCGACGACCTGCTGATCGAATTCAGCCGCCTCCTCGACGGTCAACATCCACGTGATGACTACAGGGAACTTCTGGAGCTCTCTGTAATTGTGCTGGGCGGTCCGAACAAGCGGGTGCCCGGTTCGCTCGTCCCGGCGCCTTCCATCGCGCGTGCTGGATGGCAAAAGTCATCTATGCCATCAAACTGTTCCTGTTCCGGGAACAGTTTCAGATGTCATCAGGCGAAGCGGCTGGAATCCGGCGATTCACCATCTTCGCCGTGTCCATCTACGTGACGGCCTGGTACAAAGCGCCGCTCCCGGCAACGGCCCCAGCCGCGGACCTCGCGCTGCTCAAGGCCCTCGTCTATTATCCGGACTCAGCGGTGGCCAAGGCGACGGCGACAGTCTTCGCCAGGCACCTATGGTACTTGAGCGAGCGCCTCGTCACCCTGGCCATCTTCGACGAGGGTATCGACTTGGCGACAAAGCGGGAGATGATTAAAGCGATGGAGAAGAGGAAGGATCGGAGGATCCCCCGCAGCGTATCAATGTGGACCTGTCCACCGCCTCAATCGCCAACAATACATTGGCCAAGTTCACAACGACTACATCAAAGGAGTTCTTCAAGGTTCTGGACATCAGCACCGCCTTCCTGCTCAAGGATCCGGAGGGGGTGGCGGATGGACCCAGCCTTCATCGCCGCATCCCGCCGAGTCCAGGCCCTTCAAGTTGTCAATGACTTCGTGGAGCGCGGGGTGGCGTTGATGCAGTCTTTCAACCTGGCCCCTTACCAAGAGTGAAGACCAAAGGCAGTTCCTCTTACAAGTGGTCGAGAAGCACCTGTGACTTCCCAACCGCCCGCAAGTCCACCGTGACCTCTGCAAAGTAGGCAACAGTGAGAGGGAGATGGGCGCCCATGATACCCCCCCCCCTTGAGGGCTAATACTCGAGTTGAGGGGGACCTAGAGTTGAAAGTATGAAGTCCAGTTATATGTTTTAGGTCAAGATTAGTAGCTTGAACAAACTAGAAGTGATATTTTATTGTGCTAGAGGCATAGAACATCATGATCTAAAATTTCTACTTTTCGAGAAAATATACAAACTTTGACCGTATTGAGGCATTGATTCTAAATATTGTTTTATTTCAAAAATATTTTACACACGATATTTTTGACAAATGGAACCAGAAACGCGCCCTCCCGATAAAAATTCAAACTTTCGAAAATAAGTGTCACCCTAGTACGCACCCCTCAGAAATAGAGCCATTAAAAATCTTTGTTAGCGGCACAACAATGCTATCTTTTAATTCTTTTAGTTGTATGGGATATATGGAATCCGGACCCGGTGATTTACGAGTTTTCATTTTATCAATATAGCACATTACTTCCCCTTCACTAACAATAATATTATCCAAAATATTACCATTATCAAAAGGTATTATGTCTATGACCGTTAGGGTGCATTAAAACCCCATGATTTTCAAAACGTTGTTGGATTTTAATGTCTATTCCCTCAAATATTACACTTGTTGGTAGAAGTATGTATGCAAAAAATAAATCAAATCGGAGGTGGTTCTGGGTGGCCACCGGCCACTTTTATATATTTAGTAGTGATGCACCGAATATTCGGTAAATATTCGGTATTACTTATAATACTAATATACAAATATTTGGTATTACTATACTTACATTGATTGAAAGTTGAAAATGTATAAAACAACGCCAATGTCACTACTCCAACTTTGCTCATTTCTGCAAATTTGGTCTCGCTTTGCGGTCACATTCAACCACTTGAAGAAGATTTTGGAAGTGGTCTTCTCCTCTTGCAGCTGAGACAAAATCAGTTGTGAGCTTTACTGCTCTCTCCGCAGGGTCATTCACAACATTTAACCCATCCACAATGGACTTGGCTGCCTTGAAGTGGTCATTGTTCTGCCAATTGTCAACATCCTCTGTTAGGAAGGTCATATCCAGGTGAAGAAGGTTCACTGTAAACCACGAGTCCTCGTTCACAAGATCAGCCAGGGTTGTCGCTTCTGTAATTTTTGGAAATGACGGTTTGCCATATCCAGAACCATAGCGGTGTTTTGGAGTGCTTGGCATTTCATCTGGTTGTATGGCCAGTAACACATCTGCAAGGGCACGACGCTCCTTTTGAGGTACTGCATTGCTGAACAGTGCCAAAACAACCAGTTCTGGGGTTAAATACCACAAATGTCTATCAAAGGCTTTCACAGCGCTGACTGAAATGATTGAGTTGACAGCTTTATAGTTGAGCAGTCTTGTATAAGCACAAATCAAACCATGGGGCATTTGAAGCAGACTGACATATGAGCCACCAATCACAATAAATATAAACAACAAAAACAACAAACTCCTTCAGTTTTTCCTGTTGATGTTGTGTTGTTACAGTTCCTCGAGGTAGTACAGAAATTTGCTCTTCAAGTAGGCATATTTTGATGGAATAAAGAATCTTTGACATCCACCTTGCTTTATGCATGGCCCCAGGTCTGTGGAGTGTTCCTTGTTTTGTGACATCATCATCGAGGACTACCTGGCAGAGTTGTGCCATTTCCTTGTAGTCTTCCCTACAGTATGAAGCGCTTGTGCGGATTGTGCTTAAAACCTTGTTTTTGCAGGATAAAAGCAGTTGTTGTGCATCATCATTGTACATTGAAATGTCAATTTTGGTTAAACTTTCATCCTTTGCATGCGATATGCATTCCCAATTCTTTTGGAATCTTTGGAACAAAGATGCTTCTGGAGACTTTGATGTCTCAATTTTGAGAGCGTCAAACACATGATCCAGGATTACCTCTCCAACATGATGGCGACATGCACACCACAGAAGAGCATGGTCCAGTTTTGATTGAATGGTAACACAGGCAGCTGTAACGTGTCCAGTGTTTGATGCTGTTGTGTCAAAACATAAGTTGACAACTGACTGTTTGCACTTCCATGAATGTAGAAACGTGTAAGTGTGCTCGGCAATGATGTCACCTGATAACATATCAGGGTCATTCTCTGTCAGATCAACCAAAAAAAATTGAAATTAACACCCTCATCTCTCATATTTTGCTGAAATTTGGTTTATAGGGAGTTTGTGAGCCCTGAATCCATTTCTGAAATTATAAGGTCAATCCGACCAACGGTTCAAGAGATATGACCTCGGGCAATTTGAGGTCACTCGCGAGGTTACTAACATTTGGCGAGCCATAACTTGGGTAATAATTGTCATAATTATATAAAAGTATATATATTTAGAATCAGAAGATGACAAGGAATCCAAATATGCAAGTTTTAGAACTCTAGGTTGAAAAATAAAAAAGTTACACTGTAACCAAAATTTGAGGTCACGATTTGACCTCTGGGGTATCAAATGAGAATTTTTTTTTTAAATGTAAAAAATGAAGGCATAGGCATTGGCTATTAGAATCAGCAAAAAAAGTTTGTTTATGTTAGTATTTTTCATGTAACTAACATATAAGTGAACACCATATTCATAAGTTGTGCGTCAATTCTACCTATTTTTTCACACAAGCTCATAATTTGACCTATAGAAATTAAAATTACATTTTTTATAGATATAAAAAACAAAGTCAGAGTTCTTGACTAATAGAAACAATCATAAAAAGTTTGTTTATGTTGGTGCTTTTCATGTAACTAACTTATAAGTGAACACCATATTTATAAATTGCTTGTCATTTCAAGGAATTTTTATATCTTAGCTATCAATTTGACCTCAAGCTCCAAGAATTTAATAAAAATTGTATTTCACTGCTAATCTACACTGGCAATAATAGTTATAATAGTGAAAGGGGAAGACTAAGCTCACATGTAGCCTAGGGTGCATCAAACACCCTTAGGTTCTTGGATTTTAATGTCTATTCTCTCAAATGTTACACTTGTTGCTAGAAGTATGTATGCCAAAACGTAATTAAATCGGAGGTGGTCCTGGGTGGCCACCGGTCACTTTTATATTTTCGCGGCAATTTTAGGGGGCCGCGCTATGTAAAAATATCTATTTTTTTTATTTACCAACCAGTTGACTACTTACATTGTTTCTTTTAATATAGAGTTGCTAAGGGGTGATTTACATAACATTTGAGAGAATAGACATTAAAATCCAAGAACCTAAGGGCGTTTGATGCACCCTAAAGGGGTGATTTACATAAAACATGTACCATAAACGAAACTTCACTTATAGTCTAATAATATCCTTTATTGTCTTTCAGAAACAATGGAAGCTGTAACAATGGAAGCTAAGAAGACCAGATTAGCAAGTGCCATTTTTGGTCTTGGCAATGCTCTTACAGAAGGAGATGGTACATTGACAGGAGTCCGCCTCCCAACTTGCCGGCAGGTTCTTCGATGCGTGATGTGGCACATCCAGAAAGAAATATGTGAAGGCAAACAAACACAGCCACTCAAATGGAAATCTGCCAGCATAGTCCTTATCCAGCTGAAGACATTCTACACTAAAGCAAATATTCCTATGCTTTCAGACCATCAATGCTGCAAACTAATACTTGACCTTCTTAATGACAATAACAAATTGCGTCAAATACCTGTTTCTCGCAGAGAATCTCCAAACACTTTGGCAAAGTTGCAATCCATGAATGAACGTCTTGATAAGACTTTTGGTGTATGGACAAAAGATGCAATGACAAACATTAAGAATGAGGAAGATAGAGCATTTTTAGAGTCAATGAAATCTGACAGAGTAGCCTCATTTGGTAGTGTTGACAAGAAGAAAGCTGATAAAGATCGTAGAAAAGAAAAACGCATCTTAGCGGAAGCTTCAAGACGAGAACGTCATGAATCATCCAGTGTACAAGAGATGAAAAGTTCTGTATGCTCTGATGATAGTGCCTCTGCAGATAGCTTGGAAGAAACTGAAGAAGAGGTGATTCCAGAGCTTCAAAGGAAGCATAGTCACCACAGATCAACATATGCAGGTACGTCTGCCTTTATTCCTCATGATATTCTGAAAAGGCCTTCAGTCGTGTCTGTTGCTACTCGACTAAACATAACTCCTGTTCAACAGGCTGTGCTCACCGAAGCTGTAATTCAAGAGGCAGGAGGTGATCCACGTCGTGTGGCCAAGTCGTATTCAACTGCTGATAAGGCTCGACGATCAATAACAAGTGCTATCGCCAAAGATATTCGAGAAAATTGGATCGCCCCAACAGCTGCAACACTTCACTGGGATGGCAAGCAGATGCATACGCTCACAAACAAGAATGGCAAGGAAGAAAGATTGCCAGTGTTGGTTGGGAATGCCACTGATGTAAAGCTACTGGGAGTGGCTAGATATCCTCGTGGAAGTGATATGTCATCAGGTGACATCATTGCCGAGCACACTTACACATTTCTACATTCATGGAAGTGCAAACAGTCAGTTGTCAACTTATGTTTTGACACAACAGCATCAAACACTGGACACGTTACAGCTGCCTGTGTTACCATTCAATCAAAACTGGACCGTGCTCTTCTGTGGTGTGCATGTCGCCATCATGTTGGAGAGGTAATCCTGGATCATGTGTTTGACGCTCTCAAAATTGAGACATCAAAGTCTCCAGAAGCATCTTTGTTCCAAAGATTCCAGAAGAATTGGGAACGCATATCGCATGCAAAGGATGAAAGTTTAACCAAAATTGACATTTCAATGTACAATGACGATGCACAACAACTGCTTTTATCCTGCAAAAACAAGGTTTTAAGCACAATCCGCACAAGCGCTTCATACTGTAGGGAAGACTACAAGGAAATGGCACAACTCTGCCAGGTAGTCCTCGATGATGATGTCACAAAACAAGGAACACTCCACAGACCTGGGGCCATGCATAAAGCAAGGTGGATGTCAAAGATTCTTTATTCCATCAAAATATGCCTACTTGAAGAGCAAATTTCTGTACCCTCGAGGAACTGTAACAACACAACATCAACAGGAAAAACTGAAGGAGTTTGTTGTTTTTGTTGTTTATATTTATTGTGATTGGTGGCTCATATGTCAGTCTGCTTCAAATGCCCCATGGTTTGATTTGTGCTTATACAAGACTCTGCTCAACTATAAAGCTGTCAACTCAATCATTTCAGTCAGCGCTGTGAAAGCCTTTGATAGACATTTGTGGTATTTAACCCCAGAACTGGTTGTTTTGGCACTGTTCAGCAATGCAGTACCTCAAAAGGAGCGTCGTGCCCTTGCAGATGTGTTACTACTGGCCATACAACCAGATGAAATGCCAAGCACTCCAAAACACACCGCTACGGTTCTGGATATGGCAAACTGTCATTTCCAAAAATTACAGAAGCGACAACCCTGGCTGATCTTGTGAACGAGGACTCGTGGTTTACAGTGAACCTTCTTCACCTGGATATGACCTTCCTAACAGAGGATGTTGACAATTGGCAGAACAATGACCACTTCAAGGCAGCCAAGTCCATTGTGGATGGGTTAAATGTTGTGAATGACCCTGCGGAGAGAGCAGTAAAGCTCACAACTGATTTTGTCTCAGCTGCAAGAGGAGAAGACCACTTCCAAAATCTTCTACAAGTGGTTGAATGTGACCGCAAAGTGAGGCCAAATTTGCGGAAACGAGCAAAGTTGGAGTAGTGACATTGGCGTTGTGTTTTATACATTTTCAACTTTCAATCAATGTAAGTATAGTAATACCAAATATTTGTATATTAGTATTATAAGCAGGGTTGGCACTAGTGGGCCCAGCCCGAAAAAACCCACCCGGTTTTTTTTTTTTTTAAAACCACTTGAAAAAACCCACTATTTTACCCACTTGTGGGTTTTTTCATGAAACTTAAGAAGTGCATATGCAATTATTTTTAAAAATTGTCATATAGGCGCCTATAATGATTTTACATGCAAAGCAAGCAAACATGAGTCAACAAATAGACCTACAGGTATAACTCTTTGGGTGAGGTAGCAGGTTATAGTGTGTAGACATCAGCCAATCAGGGTGTTATACATCCTGATTCTTCAGTCAACTGCATCTTCAAGGAATTTTCTACTTCTTCATGGATTGTATTTAAAAGTGGACCAGACAAATTTCAACGGGAAGGTGGAGTGTAGCTTGGTCTTAGAGTCTCTATCATTTCAATAAAATACTTAGACTCTGCACATAGAAATGGAATATTATTTGCATAAAAGAATTTGGCTATTTTGTTATCAATGACATTTTTCTGCAAAGTTGTTGTTGTCATGCCAAAATCGCTTACTTTCTTTTGAATTTTTCTTTTTTTCATCTGTAATTGTGTCAGTGGTGGTGAGGATGAGTCTGGATCATCTGAGAGGTCTATGTCATGGCAGTATGAAGATGATGTACTGGCAGTATTGTCAGTCTTGTTTCTTGATTCCATGTGTTTCAAACATTTCATTAAATGCATTTTTATTCACTCTATTTTATTACTTATTTCATTACTGCAATGTTTGCATCTAACTTTACTAGTCCCATCAATATATTGACTTCACTCCATTCATGCCCTGATTTTCTTCCTGATCCAAAGGTCTTTGGCATTATTTAATGGTTATAACTTCAAACAGACTAATTCTGTAGGCTAGCAGTAAAGATAAATATGCTGTTGCCAGTTTGTTTTATTTAACTGTGAAATAAAAGAAAAAATATTCAGTACTATGAATTAAATAGATATAACTAGCTGAATTAAGTTCCCTTTGGGAGCTGTAATTCATCTACTTCCAGCAGAAGACACAGGGGCCTGTCTTCCATAGGAAGTATAGCCTAACAAATAGGATAATTTACCACACCAAATTTAGTTCAAATTGGTCCATGTTTTCCAAATTTTGTTGTGAAGCTCAATCTGAGAAAATAATAACTTTTTATGCTTAATTGCCTGGAAGGCAACCTTTTTGCTAAAAACAAGACAAATGTTATATTAATAGTGTACGGTACAGTACAGTATTATTATAAAAATAAGAATAGGTAGGTCTAATATGAACTACCATATGGACATATGAAAAAACCCAATTTTACCCGGTTTTTTTCGGGTTTTAGGTGAAAAAACCCGAAAAACCCCACCTGGGGTGGGCTTTTTCAAAAAAAGTGGGTTTCTTGCCAACCCTGATTATAAGTAATACCGAATATTTGCCGAATATTCAGTGCATCACTACTAAATATATAAAAGTGGCTGGTGGCCACCCAGGACCACCTCCGATTTGATTTATTTTTTGCATACATACTTCTACCAACAAGTGTAACATTTGAGGGAATAGACATTAAAATCCAACAACCTTTTGAAAATCATGGGGCGTTTAATGCACCCTAATGTAGCCTAAACAAACCTGTTGAAACATGTTGCTACTTGTCTAAGTGCAGAATCAACACAGATAGTTGCAAAATTCCTTGTCTACAGGTTAGTACAGTTCCAGCCAGCACTGTGGGTGGCTGGTGGGTATGGTGTTTTAATGAGCCTCAGAGACTATCAAGGCCTAAAATATTAAGTGTGTATAGCTATATATTTTCTAAAAAATATATATTACCTAATTGTAAATCCTATATCTTTACAGATCAAAATACAATGGTTCGGCACTTGAAATACTGCCAGGACCCTATTCAAAAACACAAGAAATGCATAACAATCAATCTTAGAAAAGTGACTGATGTACTTGTTGAAAAATGTGCTGGAAGAGTGAAAAAAGACTCATTGTTGTGTGTGAACTGCTGGACACTGATAATGAAAAACCCCACTATACTTAGTACCACTGAAAACAACGAGTCTGAGCAGGATTCAAATGAATCATCTACTATCAGTGGCTTGAGTAACATCTCTTCAATTCAAGATCTGGACAATGACAGTGATTGCTTGATAAAGGAAAATCCTTCAACTTCAGTTGAACCAGTTCTAGCATTTCTGGACCAAACACCAGTTAAAAAAAGTAAGTAATAAATTAATATAATAACTTATACTTTACTACAAGGTCTGTTTGATCTACTATATAGCCAATTATATAGCATTTAAGGTACTATAATTAATATTTAATTACTAATATTCAGGTGTGTGAAACCTTTTTTCTGTTCTTTTCAGAAGGGCTGTCATTAAGCCAGAAAAAGCGCAAGGCTCGTGGTAAGCTATCATCTGCTCAGAAACACCTGAAGGAGAGGCTAGAACTCAGTTATGGTGTTCAAATTACCGAGGAGGTAAGTGATACTTCAAAACCTGAAACTAAATCTGAAAAACATCTAGACAAATTAATGAATGAATTGAAACAGTCATTCCTGGAGAGCAAATGTCACCATCACAAACTACAAATATTGAAATATTGACACTCTCACCATACACAATTGAAAAAACAGCTAGTTTCTTTCAAACTACAACATACATGGTGAAAAGAAGCCATTCACTTAAATCAGAACATGGAATCCTTCCGAAGATTCCACTAATGAGCAAAGGAAAAGTGATATCTGAAGAACACAAAGATATAGTTAGAAGATTCTATGAGTCAGAAGAGGTTAGTCGTATGTGTCCTGGCCAAAAGGATTGCGTGAAAGTTATCAGTGCTGAAGGTGCAATGAAGTGCAAAACGATTGGTCCTCGGGAATTTAAGAGATGTTTGAACTATATAAAAATGATGAAAAGAATCCCAAAATAGGATTTTCCACATTTGCAAAATTACGGCCATCATATTGTGTGCTTGCCGGTAGTGGTGGGACTCATTCTGTCTGTGTCTGCACATACCATCAAAATCCAAAATTGCAGCTGGCTGCATTGGGAGAAAGAGATCTTTCATACAAGGATCTTATGGATTACAGTGTCTGCAGTACAGAAAGAGAGACTTGCATGATGCAACTTTGCAATGATTGCCCAAGAGAAGAGGGTGTCCTGGATTTTCTTGAGTTACTTGACAGTGTGAAATCAGCTCCAAATGAAATATCTTACAAGCAATGGGTGACTGTTGACCGTTGTACAATGGTTGATAAGGTGGAGCCACTTCATGAATACTTATCATCCCTAAGCATGAAAATATCCCGCATGGTTCGTCATCACTTTGTTGCTCAGCAACAATCACAGTACTTCAAGCAGTTGAAAGAAACACTACCACCTCAGAGTGAGGTAGTTATAGTAGGTGATTTCTCTGAGAATTATTCCTTCATTGTCCAGGATGCTGCCCAAGGGTTTCACTGGGACAATTCACAGTGTACAGTTCACCCTTTTGTCATCTATTATAGATCATCTGCAGACCAGGAACTTAGCCATTTTAGTGTCTGTTTCTTATCTGCATCACTAAAACACAACACTATAATGGTTTACTCATTCATATTGAAGCTTATGACATATGTTAAATTCAGATGCCCACAATTGAAGAAGGTGCACTATTTCTCAGATGGATGTGCTGGCCAATATAAGAACAGATACAACTTCACAAATCTCTGTTACCATGAAGAGGATTTTGGTCTGTCTTGTGAATGGCACTTCTTTGCTACATCCCATGGCAAAAATGCATGTGATGGGATTAGAGGAACAGTGAAAAGAGCTACTGCTCGTGCCTGTTTGCAGAGAACTACAGAGAGGCAAATTCTTACACCAGAACACATGTTTCAGTTTTGTGAAGAAAACTTGAGCAAGAAGATAAATTTTTTCTTTGTAACTACAGCTGATTTGAAAGATGCAGAAGAATGGTTGGAACATCGATTCAAGGATAGTAGGGCTATTCCTGGAACTCAGAAATATCATAGATTTGTTTCCCTAAACAAGGAAGAACTGATGGTGTATCCCATTTCAAGTGGCATTGGAGAAAAGAAAAGAATAAGGAAAAGTCATTTTACTAATGAACCTGCAATGCTTGGTAACCTAAAATGTGTCAAACCAGGAGAGTATGTAGGCAGCATTTATGACATGCAAGTTTGGTATGGAATTGTGGAGGAATATTGTGAAGAGTTTGATGATTTCACTGTGAACTTTCTACATCCCTCTGGGTCATCAGGATCAAGTGCATATTATTATCCATCAAACAAGGATTCATGTGCAGTGCCAGGACATCATATATTAACTGTAATGAGTTGTCCTACCCTAAGAGGAGGCAGCAGAATTCAATACATTTTTCCACAAAAAGAAATTGATAGAGCATCGAGCATGCAAAAATTGTATTAGGCTAGCACATGAATCCTCTAAGTAGGTCTTCCCCTTTCACTATTATAACTATTATTGCCAGTGTAGATTAGCAGTGAAATACAATTTTACATTTTTTGCCTTTGTTTTTATATCTATAAAAAAATGTAATTTTAATTTCTATAGGTCAAATTAGCTTAAGTGTGAAAAAATAGGTAGAATTGACGCACAACTTATGAATATGGTGTTCACTTATATGTTAGTTACATGAAAAATACTAACATAAACAAACTTTTTTTTGCTGATTCTAATAGCCAATGCCTATGCCTTCATTTTTTACATTTAAAAAAAAAATTCTCATTTATACCCCAGAGGTCAAATCGTGACCTCAAATTTTGGTTACAGTGTAACTTTTTTATTTTTCAACCTAGAGTTCTAAAACTTGCATATTTGGATTCCTTGTCATTTTCTGATTCTAAATATATATACTTTTATATAATTGTGACCATTATTACCCAAGTTATGGGTCGCCAAATGTTAGTGACCTCGCAAGTGACCTCAAATTTCCCGAGGTCATATCTCTTGAACCGTTGGTTGGATTGACCTTATAATTTCAGAAATGGATTCAGGGCCCAAACTCCCTATAAACCAAATTTCAGCAAAATCTGAGAGATGAGGGTGTTAGGCACTGGTTGATCTGACAGAGAATGACCCAACTCTAGGTTGAAAAATAAAAAAAAAAATTTTTTAAATGTAAAAAATGAAGGCATAGGCATTGGCTATTAGAATCAGCAAAAAAAAGTTTGTTTATGTTAGTATTTTTCATGTAACTAACATATAAGTGAACACCATATTCATAAGTTGTGCGTCAATTCTACCTATTTTTTCACACTTAAGCTCATAATTTGACCTATAGAAATTAAAATTACATTTTTTTATAGATATAAAAACAAAGGCAAAAAATGTAAAATTGTATTTCACTGCTAATCTACACTGGCAATAATAGTTATAATAGTGAAAGGGGAAGACCTACTTAGAGGATTCATGTGCTAGCCTAATACAATTTTTGCATGCTCGATGCTCTCATCAATTTCTTTTTGTGGAAAAATGTATTGAATTCTGCTGCCTCCTCTTAGGGTAGGACAACTCATTACAGTTAATATATGATGTCCTGGCACTGCACATGAATCCTTGTTTGATGGATAATAATATGCACTTGATCCTGATGACCCAGAGGGATGTAGAAAGTTCACAGTGAAATCATCAAACTCTTCACAATATTCCTCCACAATTCCATACCAAACTTGCATGTCATAAATGCAGCCAACATACTCTCCTGGTTTGACACATTTTAGGTTACCAAGCATTGCAGGTTCATTAGTAAAATGACTTTTCCTTATTCTTTTCTTTTCTCCAATGCCACTTGAAATGGGATACACCATCAGTTCTTCCTTGTTTAGGGGAACAAATCTATGATATTTCTGAGTTCCAGGAATAGCCCTACTATCCTTGAATCGATGTTCCAACCGTTCTTCTGCATCTTTCAAATCAGCTGTAGTTACAAAGAAAAAATTTATCTTCTTGCTCAAGTTTTCTTCACAAAACTGAAACATGTGTTCTGGTGTAAGAATTTGCCTCTCTGTAGTTCTCTGCAAACTGGCACGAGCAGTAGCTCTTTTCACTGTTCCTCCAATCCCATCACATGCATTTTTGCCATGGGATGTAGCAAAGAAGTGCCATTCACAAGACAGACCAAAATCCTCTTCATGGTAACAGAGATTTGTGAAGTTGTATCTGTTCTTATATTGGCCAGCACATCCATCTGAGAAATAGTGCACCTTCTTCAATTGTGGGCATCTGAATTTAACATATGTCATAAGCTTCAATATGAATGAGTAAACCATTATAGTGTTGTGTTTTAGTGATGCAGATAAGAAACAGACACTAAAATGGCTAAGTTCCTGGTCTGCAGATGATCTATAATAGATGACAAAAGGGTGAACTGTACACTGTGAATTGTCCCAGTGAAACCCTTGGGCAGCATCCTGGACAATGAAAGAATAATTCTCAGAGAAATCACCTACTATAACTACCTCGCTCTGAGGTGGTAGTGTTTCTTTCAACTGCTTGAAGTACTGTGATTGTTGCTGAGCAACAAAGTGATGACGAACCATGCAGGATATTTTCATGCTTAGGGATGATAAGTATTCATGAAGTGGCTCCACCTTATCAACCATTGTACAACGGTCAACAGTCACCCATTGCTTGTAAGATATTTCATTTGGAGCTGATTTCACACTGTCAAGTAACTCAAGAAAATCCAGGACACCCTCTTCTCTTGGGCAATCATTGCAAAGTTGCATCATGCAAGTCTCTCTTTCTGTACTGCAGACACTGTAATCCATAAGATCCTTGTATGAAAGACCTCTTTCTCCCAATGCAGCCAGCTGCAATTTTGGATTTTGATGGTATGTGCAGACACAGACAGAATGAGTCCCACCACTACCGGCAAGCACACAATATGATGGCCGTAATTTTGCAAATGTGGAAAATCCTATTTTGGGATTCTTTTCATCATTTTTATATAGTTCAAACATCTCTCTTAAATTCCCGAGGACCAATCGTTTTTGCACCTTCATTGCACCTTCAGCACTGATAACTTTCACGCAATCCTTTTGGCCAGGACACATACGACTAACCTCTTCTGACTCATAGAATCTTCTAACTATATCTTTGTGTTCTTCAGATATCACTTTTCCTTTGCTCATTAGTGGAATCTTCGGAAGGATTCCATGTTCTGATTTAAGTGAACGGCTTCTTTTCACCATGTATGTTGTAGTTTGAAAGAAACTAGCTGTTTTTTCAATTGTGTATGGTGAGTGTGTCAATTTCATTTGTAGTTTGTGATGGTGACATTTGCTCTCCAGGAATGACTGTTTCAATTCATTCATTAATTTGTCTAGATGTTTTTCAGATTTAGTTTCAGGTTTTGAAGTATCACTTACCTCCTCGGTAATTTGAACACCATAACTGAGTTCTAGCCTCTCCTTCAGGTGTTTCTGAGCAGATGATAGCTTACCACGAGCCTTGCGCTTTTTCTGGCTTAATGACAGCCCTTCTGAAAAGAACAGAAAAAAAGGTTTCACACACCTGAATATTAGTAATTAAATATTAATTATAGTACCTTAAATGCTATATAATTGGCTATATAGTAGATCAAACAGACCTTGTAGTAAAGTATAAGTTATTATATTAATTTATTACTTACTTTTTTTAACTGGTGTTTGGTCCAGAAATGCTAGAACTGGTTCAACTGAAGTTGAAGGATTTTCCTTTATCAAGCAATCACTGTCATTGTCCAGATCTTGAATTGAAGAGATGTTACTCAAGCCACTGATAGTAGATGATTCATTTGAATCCTGCTCAGACTCGTTGTTTTCAGTGGTACTAAGTATAGTGGGGTTTTTCATTATCAGTGTCCAGCAGTTCACACACAACAATGAGTCTTTTTTCACTCTTCCAGCACATTTTTCAACAAGTACATCAGTCACTTTTCTAAGATTGATTGTTATGCGTTTCTTGTGTTTTTGAATAGGGTCCTGGCAGTATTTCAAGTGCCGAACCATTGTATTTTGATCTGTAAAGATATAGGATTTACAATTAGGTAATATATATTTTTTAGAAAATATATAGCTATACACACTTAATATTTTAGGCCTTGATAGTCTCTGAGGCTCATTAAAACACCATACCCACCAGCCACCACCCACAGTGCTGGCTGGAACTGTACTAACCTGTAGACAAGGAATTTTGCAACTATCTGTGTTGATTCTGCACTTAGACAAGTAGCAACATGTTTCAACAGGTTTGTTTAGGCTACATGTGAGCTTAGTCTTCCCCTTTCACTATTATAACTATTATTGCCAGTGTAGATTAGCAGTGAAATACAATTTTTATTAAATTCTTGGAGCTTGAGGTCAAATTGATAGCTAAGATATAAAAATTCCTTGAAATGACAAGCAATTTATAAATATGGTGTTCACTTATAAGTTAGTTACATGAAAAGTACCAACATAAACAAACTTTTTATGATTGTTTCTATTAGTCAAGAACTCTGACTTTGTTTTTTATATCTATAAAAAATGTAATTTTAATTTCTATAGGTCAAATTATGAGCTTAAGTGTGAAAAAATAGGTAGAATTGACGCACAACTTATGAATATGGTGTTCACTTATATGTTAGTTACATGAAAAATACTAACATAAACAAACTTTTTTTTGCTGATTCTAATAGCCAATGCCTATGCCTTCATTTTTTACATTTAAAAAAAAAATTCTCATTTGATACCCCAGAGGTCAAATCGTGACCTCAAATTTTGGTTACAGTGTAACTTTTTTATTTTTCAACCTAGAGTTCTAAAACTTGCATATTTGGATTCCTTGTCGTTTTCTGATTCTAAATATATATACTTTTATATAATTATGACAATTATTACCCAAGTTATGGCTCGCCAAATGTTAGTAACCTCGCGAGTGACCTCAAATTGCCCGAGGTCATATCTCTTGAACCGTTGGTCGGATTGACCTTATAATTTCAGAAATGGATTCAGGGCTCACAAACTCCCTATAAACCAAATTTCAGCAAAATATGAGATGAGGGTGTTAATT
Source organism: Bathynomus jamesi (assembly GCA_023014485.1). NCBI lineage: Eukaryota > Metazoa > Arthropoda > Malacostraca > Isopoda > Cirolanidae > Bathynomus > Bathynomus jamesi. Next base: position 541,816 of record JAJOZX010000649.1, on the reverse strand, counting down.
TCAATTTTTTTTGGTTGATCTGACAGAGAATGACCCATATATAGCATTTAATGATGATTTTTCATCAAAATCATGGATATTTTGTACACAAATAACGCGCGACAATGATGAGATATAATTTTTTGGAGGGTTGCATTTTAAAACATAAAAACCCAAAATTTTGCATACTGCGCCCGCCTGACAGTAATTTGCCGCCCCTCGGGAAGTGCCGCTTGGGGCGGTCGCCCCTCTCGCTCCCTGATACGCCACTGATTATAAGGCTCAAAACTGAGTTTGAAATTAAGTAATAAAATTTTTTTTCAGACGACAAAGATTTATTACAGACTTGTTGGTCCAAAAAAAGACAATTTTCAATTCATATAAAAAATACATGTAGATAAATGAAAGGAGAAAAAATCTTTTAAAATATATGTACAATGTACATGCATAACCTCTTATATTTAGGGACAGAATATATTGACAATAATAATGTTTAATTTATAAAGCACTTATCAGAGTATAAAATACTCTTCCTAATACTACATGTACAAAAGTCTTTGAGAATGAATTAAGAGACAGTATTCTCATCCAGTGAATCCAAATTTTAGACACTAATAACACTGGTCAACAACAATTTTGTCACAAGGGTTTTGATGGGTGTTCTAAGTGTACTTTTTCATGCTGAATCTAAATATGAAATCAGATTTTTTCTATCAGGCTTAGTTTACTTGTGATGCTATGTTCATTTTTTCCTCATTTAGCATGATCACCGGATAAAAAATAATAACATATTATATATAATTAAGTATATAACAATATTATAATATAAAACATTATAAAAATAATAAATATAATAATATATTATATTAATTAATATAACTATAATAAAATATATTAATATATATGTTGTATTAATTTTTCTGTAAAATTAGTATAATTTATTCCTTTGGGGAGAAAGTTCTGATAATGCTGGCAGGATAAATTTGGTCGTTCTTGTTAATTTTACACCAGTGTTGTATTCATATAGATGTTTTGTAATGCCGCGGAACTGTCTGAATCATCCTAATTCCTTTTATGTATGTATGTGGTGATCTAACTTTAAAATCCCAGAAACGTAACTTTACACCATTAGTAAAAAAATACTATGAACTTTATTTCGGATGTAAAGTAGGCGATCAGGACAAGAGTTGGGCCCCTCACATTTGTTGTGTGACATGTGTAAGACTACTTACAGGATGGCTAAATGGTTCACGTCACATGCCATTTGCTATTCCAATGATTTGGAGGGAACCCAAAGATCACACAACAGACTGCTATTTCTGCCTGGTAAATACAAAGGGGATCACTTCAAAAACAAAGAGCCTCATGAAATACCCTAATCTACTGTCTGCAATGAGACCAGTTCCCCACAGTGCTCAACTTCCAGTACCAAATCCTCCTGAACATGTAAGTTTAAGTGATGAGGAATCAAACGTAGCTGTAGCATATCACGAGGAAAAAGATGAAGATATTTCTGATCCAACATTCTAGGCTACCTGTTCCTCCAATGAACCACATTTACTGTCACAAGGAGATCTAAATGACCTAGTTCGTGATTTGAAATTATCTAAGAAGCAGGCTGAACTTTTAGGTTCAAGATTAAAGGGTTGGAATCTACTGCAACGTGACACTAAAGTTTGTTTTTTCCGCAGCCGCCATGATGAATTCAAAGAATGGTTCTCCCATGAAGATGGACTTGTGTTTTGTAAAGATGTTAATTCAGTCATGGGGGCTCTTGGTCATGAACATAACGTGGATGAGTGGCGATTGTTCATGACTCCTCAAAAGTCAGCTTGAAAGCAGTCCTCCTTCACAACAGAAATAAATTTCCTTCTGTACCTATTGCACATGCTGCAAACATGAAAGAGTCATACAACAACATGAAGTTGCTTTTAGAAAAGTTTCAGTATCAGAAATATAAGTGGAATATCTGTGGAGATCTGAAGGTCATTGCACTTTTGCTAGGGTTGCAGCTAGGTTACACCAAGTACTGTTGTTTTTTATGTGAGTGGGACAGTAGGGACAAGCAAAACCACTACGTTAAGAAGGATTGGCCAAAACGCACCTCACTTGTTCCAGGCAAGAAAAATGATGTGAATAGTTCACTTGTTGACCCTGAGAAAGTGTACCTTCCTCCTTTGTATATCAAGCTTCGACTTATGAAAAACTTTGTTAAAGCGATGGATAAAGCGCAAACAGGATTCACATACTTGAGAAATAAGTTTCCCCGGATCAGCGATGCCAAGATTAAAGAAGGCATTTTTGTAGGCCCTCAGATCAGAGAATTGTTAAGAGATGAGAGATTTGAAGGAGAGTTGAATGAAGTTGAGAAAGCTGCGTGGCAGTTTCAAAAGTGTCTGCACAAATTTTTTGGGAAATCACAAGGCCGAAAACTATCCTGAAATAGTAGATCTTCTTAAGTCTTACCAAGCAATGGGGTGCAATATGTCATTAAAGGTTCATTTCTTGGACTCTCACTTGGACTTTTTTCTGGAAAACCTGGGTGCGGTAAGCGAAGAACATGGTGAGCATTTTCATCAGGATATTTCTGCCATGGAAAACCGTTGCCAAGGCAAATGGAGCCCCAGTATGCTGGCTGACTATTGCTGGACTCTTAAGAGACATGCCTGAGGCAAAGCACAGCAGAAAATCAAAACAAGCTACTTTTTAAACTACAGGTATGTCTTTTCGATCATATTTTAATAAGTATGTAACTATATAGGTTTTTAAAAATTAAATTGCATGTCACACAAAAAACAGACCTGATAGAGAAATTTTACAAACTTATTTGGATTCAGCACAGAAAATACTATAAGAATAAGGTATTTTCATTCTTGGGACACGAAAAAAAAAATTTTTTGTTGCCTAGTGTAATAAGCACACCGGACAAAAAATTAGTCACCCCTCTCAGAATGTACCTAATAACGTGTGATGGCGCCTCTGGCCTTGATAACCGCACGAATCCGGCGAGGCAGAGACCAATTCATCATTTAGTATGCGGAGGTATGCCTGCTGGTTCAAATTCATCATCACTGGAACGAGAGGGCCCATTTCGTGGTACAAAAACATCCCCAGAACATCACGGAACCACCTCCAGCCTGAACAACACCTTCGACGCATTCAGGATTAAAGGCTTCATTGGACCTGCGATGTACTCGTCGCCTCCCATCATTGGAGAACAAACAAAAACGGGACTCATCGGACCAAATTACACGTTTCCAATCTGCTGCAGTCCAGTTTTTGTGCCTCTGAGCCCATTTATAATGTGCCAATTTGTGACTTGCTGTTAACAGCGGCCTCTTCCGTGGTACCCTGCTCCAGATGTCCATCGCATGCAGTTCTCATCGCAATGTCCGTTCGGAAATTGGTCGCTGGAGAACCTCATTGGTTTCTTGGAGCAATTGTTCTCTGGTTTGAAAACGATTTGCAGTTACAAGACGAGAAACATGGCGGCGGCCCCTATTGTCGAGAATTGTTTTCCGGCCACAGTTACGCTGTCGATTGTCAGTTGATTGTGAACTACAACACTCTTTGTAAACTTGCTGGACAGTATGCGTTGACACACCAACAAATTGGGCTACTTCAGACATTTTGTGTCCGTGGGCTCTACCAAACACGATGGCTCCTTTTTGCCACCGAGTAACGTCTGCCTCACGACCCATTTTGCAGACTACGTATATCCAACACACACTTTGTTCTTCACCACCTCACGAAACAGATCTGATCCTGTGTGCTACGTCACCGCTACTTGTCCCTTACCAATGCTACATCAGCGCCCTCTGTGTGACCTTGAACTTCCTACTATCGGTGCTATTAGGGGTGACTAATTTTTTGTCCGGTGTGCTTATAATAATAAGAAAAAAGAATTTGAAAAGATTTTTATAACTATTAACACTAGAACAGCGAAGCGGTCATTTTGACCGCTTTTTCAAAATTTAATTAGCATATCTTGCTTAATTCGGATTAGTTCGCCGTCATATTCCATGAATGCCTTCACTACACCAATAACCTTTTTGTGGTATAATATGATTAAAATATATCTAATTATTTCACAAGATATTCAGCGATATTACTAAAACAGCGAAACGGTCACTTTGACCGTTTCTCATAAAAGCAATACAGGAGTGCTGTAAAGACTTGTCATAACATGTTCAATCTCGCTGTATGTTGTTGACAACAACACACGGCGGTTCAGTGTGTGTTGCGCTTCCAAGCTGGAAGCATGTGTGCAAACCCCTCTCTTTCAAATGAAGAAATTCTTCGATGTTTGCAAGCAATTTCAGAATCAAACTCAGAAGGAAGTGATATATCATTGGACAGTGATGATGGTGAAGATGATTATATTCCTCAGGCAGAAAGTTCATCATCTGAGTCAAATGAAGAAAGTGATGACCAGGCACAAACTGATTCAGCTAATAAAACGTTCAATGCTGGTCATGTTGCGGGTGAGTACAATAAATATTTACATCTTTGTCAGTTTCAGTATGGCGATTCGTGCATAAGTTTATTGATGATGATTAGCAATGATTTCGTGTCATATTGTAGAACCATTATGGTTATATATATAAATATTATAATAGCACAGGCCCGTAGCCACAGGGGGGGGGCAAGAGGGGGCAAAGCCCACCCTGTAAAACATTCTGCCCCCCCTGGAAAAACTTGGCACTTTTCACCACTGTTTGCCGAATTGAATTAGAACCATATATATATAATATATATATATTATATATATATATATATATATATATATATATATATATATTCCTTCATTGTCCCCCCTATCAATTTCTCCGCCCCTCCTACTCATTCGGTCTGGCTACGGGCCTGTAATAGCAACTTACCATTGTGCTTTATTACTTGCAGGAAAGATGGGAGGCTTTATGGGAAGAAAAAGCGATGGAAACTCCTGCTTTGATTGAAGTTGGTTCAGTTTTAACGGCGAAGGATGGCACAGAATGGGAGGTTATTGAACAAGGCAACAGAAATGAGGGAAAAACCCGATCACAGAATATTGTACGTGAAGAACCTGGCCCCACAGTTTATGCCAAACGACAAATTGCTGAAAATGATTTTTTGAGTGCTTTTAGATTGCTAATTGATGATTTTATTTTGAAACATATACAAAAGTGTACTCAAGCAGAAGCTCATAGACGATTGAAAACTACTTCATGGACTGTGTCACTGGAAGAAATTATGGCTACTATTGGCATCATGTTTGCTCGAGGAATATTGGCCAAGGGGCAACCTGCTGATGATCTCTGGTCAAAAGAGTGGGGACCTCCTTTCTTTCGTGAAACAATGGCACGAGATCGCTTTCGAGAAATTATGAGATACCTCCGTTTTGACATGAAGTCTAACAGATCTGAAAGGCTGAAAACGGACAAATTTGCACTGACATCTCAAGTTTGGAATCGGTTCACCCAAAATTGCATTGCTTGCTACAGACCAAGCGAATATATAACTGTTGATGAACAGTTATTCCCCACTAAAGCAAGGTGCCCTTTTACCCAGTACATTGCCACTAAGCCAGACAAATTTGGTATAAAATTTTGGATAGCTGCTGATACCAAGTCAAAATACTTCTTGAACGGATTCCCATACCTTGGTAAAGATGCAAAGCCCCATCAAACCAACCGCTTTCAGAATATGTAGTTCTTCAACTTGTCGAACCATACCTTGGCAAAGGAAGAAACATTACGACTGACAACTTTTTTACTTCAGTGAGTTTATGTCGTAAATTACAATACAAAAATACTACCCTTGTTGGGACAATGAATCGTGCCCGAAAAGAAGTGCCAATTGCCATCAAGAATTTGCGAGACAAAAGGTTCAACACTCATGTTTTGAAAAATGACCAAGCAACGCTAACTGTCTATCAATGCAAACCAAATAAAAATGTGATTCTTCTGAGCAGCGTGCATAGCTGTGTTCAAGTTGAAGATAATGCAAAAAGAACCCCTGAAACTGTGACTTACTACAATTCAACAAAATATGGAGTAGATATAGTTGATCAGATGGCTCGCAAATACAGCACTAAAGCTGGTTCAAGAAGGTGGCCCATTCATGTTTTCTATAATATGTTGGACCTCGCTGGAATCAATGCAGCTGTTCTCTATAGGGAAGTTACTGGTAAGAACATTACTCGTCGCAACTTTCTTTTGCAGCTAGCATTACAATTACGACAGGGTTTTAAAAAGAGTGACGCAGAGCAGGATATCAGTGAAGACAACACTGCAGAGACAGATGTGATATTGTCCCGGAAAAGAAAACAATGCCAAGTGCGAATGTGCAAGCAAAATAAAACTTGTGAAATTTGTCACAAATGTAAAAAAAAGGTATGTGGATCATGCACAAGCCACGTAATCAAGAAAATCATTTGCAAGAAGTGTTCTTCAACATAGAAAAGCACAGAAATAAAAACTAGGATTTATTAGTAAGATGAAAAAAGGATTATTATTTTGCGAAGTTAACCCTAAAGTTTTATTAATTTATAAGCGTAATTGGTTTTATCGTATATGGTTATAAATAAATACCGTTTATTTACTTCAAATAAAATTAAATACCTGTAAAAAGTATAATTTTCCTTCGATAAATACAAATGTAAACGTAAATTTAAAATAATATTAGGTGGCGGTCAATTTGACCGCCTCGCTGTTATGGGTATGCAAAAATTTCAGCTGTTCTAGTGTTAAGTAGATACACAAATCTTAGATAAAAATTTTAGAAATATTATATAGACAATCTTAAATAGTATACATTCGATAGAATTTATTTTATCTTCTTTGAAAAATTATTTAATTCTTGAAGCGGAAAAATGTATTGTATTCTTGTTCCTCCTCGTAAACTTGCTTCAATACTCCCAAATATATTTTCTGTTGGAACGTGACAAACATCATCTTGTGCAGGAAAAACGTATGAGGGACATACGCCCGAAGGATGGAGAAATTTTATCAGAAAATCATCATATTCACAGTCAAAGGACTGGACTAATCTGAGCCATAGTTTATTTTCATACATACAACCCACAAAAGAGCCTGTTTCAATTTCGCGTTGAGACACAGTATTATGTTCTTGAACTGAAGCAGAAACTCTAATGAGCCCTCTTATTTCGACTGACTGTGCACTCTGAGAGAGTGGATAAACCTTCAACGAATTCTTGGAAATTGGGACGAAGCGATGTAATTGTTGAGTACCTTTGATAGAAGTAATAGGTTCACTCAGACGTTTTTGCAAAGAAAGCTCTACATCTACAACTTCGTAGAAGCCTTTATCTGTTTTTGTCCCGGCTTCAATCCAGCGGTAAAACAAATTCATAAATTTAGGTTGCATGAAATAATCAAATATCAAATATTTTGTATATATGTATTCAAGTGCTGATGCTAATATTTAAAAACAGAAAACTACGAATTTGGCATTAAGAAACAAATGTCCTAAACGGAGTCTCTATTATTTTATTACCTGTTTTAATAGGGCTTTCATCAAATAAAGGTAAAATATTGTCGCTGAGCAAATCTTTATTGAATTGCCTGTCTTGAATGACAAATTCTTCCAATGGTGGTGGATTCGTGGAATCGCTACCGCTTCACTCCATAGATTCGTTAAGTATGTCTGGCTCAGGTATTGGCGCAGGTTCCGGCTCTCTGGATGAACGTTGAACATGTTCTAATACAATTGGCTTCTTTTTAATTGTGACATAGCAATTGCTGCATAGTAATTGATTTTCTTCCAAAATTCCATAGCTTGCAGCTGCCATGGCAGAGTTTACTTTTTTGATGTTACAGAAAATTCTTCTTGAGTGTTTTTTCATAGGATCACAACAAAATTTTGTGTTTTGAGGCATTTTAAGGGTTAGGTAAATTTATGTATACTAGAAAATTAGGTACAGTATATACTGAAAATCTGGAAAGAAAGCAAAAAATTATTAAAATTTGGAGGATTTTTTTTTGTCATTTTTTTTCATAATAATCGTCGGTAAGCTGACTTTTTATTACTTATTATGGTGTACATACATCAAATAAACATTTTTTATTCTTGGTCTTTTTTTCGAAAAATGATATCTTCACTGCCAAAAAAAAAAAAAAAAAAAAAAAAAAATTTCCAAAAAATCAATTTTATTTTTGTTACCCTAAAAAAATGATACATATTTAGAAACTACAGTTAATTTTACATATTTTATCATTTAAGACTTACTACACTACCACAATTAGGAGCTGAGATATTTATGTTTGAAAATTATTGGTTTTTTCATTTGACCAAAATTTGGTCAAGCCATAAAATTTGACCAACTTGACCAATTTTCAAAAAAATTCAGAAATTTGTAATTTGGACCTAAACCAACCCTCACACTAAGTTTCATGAATTTTGAAGAGGTGACCATGTACTTCATTTGTCTATTTCTCATAGAATTACCCAAAAACACACCTCATCTAGAGCATTTCCAACAAGTAAGAGTTGTGACTGTAAATTGAGTGCCTCTCTCTGAACAGATAAGTTGTCTATTAATTTTCTGATGTTGTGATCAATGTCTTCAATATGCTCTCCTCTTATTTCTATATATATAGAGTAATTTGACAAATAGGTTTTTATGCATCCTGAGAATTCCATCTGGTTTCATTTGGTAGTTGCGGCATTGATCATACCTCCTTTCTCCATTAACCAACCCTAAAATATAAATTTTTATTACAAATATTGCTGGATTTGACAGCATAAATAAATAGCCTATGCAACTTATTCAGCGGCAATAAAAATATTGGGGGAGCCAAGATATGTTTTGGACCCCCAATAATATGAATGACATCCAATAATATTAATTTGCAAAAGTATTACAAATAATGAAAAAATAATTAATTTCAATCCTTTATGCTTCATTTAATAAAATTTTAAGTTTAATATACCGGGTGTACATAAAGTCAGGATCTATTTTTGTGAAGCACTTGGAAATTATATGGAATTCAATCATAAAATGATAAAGTGGTAACATTTATTAAATAATTAAGAGCAGGATTCGACGTGACGCCCATCAGTATCCCTGCACAGCTCAAATCGTTCCACAGCATTTCTAAACACATTCTGGAGCATTTGCGGGGTTATGTTATCTGCAGCAGTTCGTATACGTAAGTTTTCAAGACTCGTAATCTTCGTCTGACAGACGTGTGATTTGATAAAGCACCATGCAAAGAAATCTAAAGGGGTTAAATCTGGTGATCTCGCTGGCCAAGGTCTGTTGCTTCCGCGTCCAATCCAGCGATTTGGAAAACATCCATTTAGATAATCCTTAACAATTTTGGCATAGTGACAAGGAGCACCATCATGTTGATAGACGACGGGGATAGGATTGTTAGCACCGTCGTCTATCAACATGATGGTGCTCCTTGTCACTATGCCAAAATTGTTCAGGATTATCTAAATGGAGGTTTACCAAATCGCTGGATCAGACGCGGAAGCAACAGACCTTGGCCAGCGAGATCACTAGATTTAACCCCTTTAGATTTCTTTGCATGGGGCTTTATCAAATTGCACGTCTATCAGACGAAGATTACGAGTCTTGAAAACTTACATACACGTATACAAACTGCTGCAGATAACATAACCCTGCAAATGCTCCAGAATGTGTTTAGAAATGCTGCGGAACGATTTGAGCTGTGCAGGGATACTGATGGGCATCACGTCGAATCCTACTCTTAATTATTTAATAAATGTTACCACTTTATCATTTTATGATTGAATTCCATGTAATTTCCAAGTGCTTCACAAAAATAGATCCTGACTTTATGTACACCCTGTATATGATTAGTTAATTTCACTAGTTATTCTGGCAACTTTAAATGTAAAATCTGAAGCATCTATCGCCTCATCAACATTGGTGTCTTTGCGGATATGTATGTGTCTGAATGGTTCATCTGGTAATTATGTAAGTTTGTGTTATTTTAGATTATAAATTATCAATTTGAGCTATTTATATAGGTCTTTAAAAAATTCTCCTTGTCGTAAATCGTAAGAAATAGCAACATTATGCTATTTTAGTGCTGTTGGTACATTAAAAATCATTCATCCATTTCAGATATTTCAAGCTGGACTCAAGATGTATCATGAAAAGCGAAAGAAAATAGAAAAACAACAAACTACATTGTTCAGCTGTGGTATAAAGAGGAAGCAGGATCAGTAAGTTCAATATTAGTATACAATATAGGCAATCATTAGCATATCTCCAAAGTGTAATATTCTAAAAAAATAAATTTTATAACAGATAATGTTGATGTACAGAGCAATGGACTCAACAACTTCTGAATTGTCTTCAGTGAATAGACATTTGCAAACTCACAATTCAGAAACTCTTCAAGATGATTCTGATTTCCACAGCTCATCTCAAATGTAGGTATTACATTTTTTTATTTAACATAAATACTGACCACAACACTAAAAACAGAAAATGAAAAAACAAATCTGTAAAAAGAAGAGAATTTATAAATAGAGTAATATTAAAACCAAAAACTGACCTTAGTAAAAGTATAACAAACAAAATTTGAAACAAGACCAACAAAACGCAAAGAAGAAAATAAGTAAAAGTGTAACTATGACACTGCAAATATATGGCTATGACATCGCTGAAATCATATTTTGCTTTTCTATATTTACTTTTCATGTGACAGAAGACATTTGCAATGCAGACTGCTGCATGCAAATGTGCAAGCCATCACAACCCACTTCAGAATCTATCATCAATGCTACAGGCTTACAGCAAGATTTTTTCCTCTCAATGATGTACATTTTTACCTTCATGGTATAGTACTTTCAGCTGGCTGCATCTCTGCACAACTTCAAAAAAGTATTATGTTTATATTGCAAATATAATGAAGATCACAAGTTGACTAGAATGTCATCTAAGTCTGAGACAGCATTCAGCAAAACCAGCTACTGTAATTGGAAAAAAGCCATTGAGAATATTAAGCAGCACGAGAATTGCATGAGCCAGAGAGAGGCTGTGGAATCATACATGAATCATCGAAACCCTTCAATTCAAGACCAGTTAGCGACACAAAGCAGTAAGCAACAGGCAGCTCATTGGCAGAATTTGTTAGCAACTGCAAATGAGATATTTATTGCACCAAGGGCTTGCACTCCATGGTCATGATGAAGGAGAAGGCAACTTGCGGCAACTTATGATCCAGTGTATGAACCTTGACTCAAAAGCTGTTGACAATCAATACGCATCTCCAGAGGTTGTCAATGAATTAAGCAAGCTGATGGCACACACAGTTCTGTGAGACATAATTAAAGATATACATTCAGTGCGATGGTATGCTTTGTTGGCAGATGAAACCAGAGACTGTTCTAATCATGAACAGCTGGTCATTTGCATATGATGGGTGGATAATTTAGGGTGGTTCATAAAATTGAAGTTTTGATTTTTTGTTATTGCCAGGCGGTAACTTGTGAGGATGAATGAGAAAACACCTCTGGCCAATTTTTTCCCAAATCAATCACTTTTTAGGGGTAGCACACAGTACTTCATTTTTGCACTTTTGCACTACCTAGTAGATTTACTTGTATATTATGTTCCAGTTATACATCTTTTCCTTGACAGATTATTGGTGTAGTGTTCAGTGGTTGGATATATGATGACTCAAGTTCGAAGCTCTTGCTTTTATCTCCTTGAAGGAGATAAAGTGAAGGACAAGCTTCTTGGAAGCAAATTACCATCATGTGGAGAAGTATTGTCATGCTTCCTTCATCACCACACTAATCTCAAGAAGGAGTTGAAGGAAAGTGCTCAAGTAGTGTGGGGTCAACTTGAAATATTTTGGAACAAAGCTCGAATCCCGACAAGGGAAAAATACAAAGGAATCCAAAAGATCTTGGACCTTCACCAAGATTGGATCAAAATAAAAAAAGGATGAATGAGGAGCCAGAAGCAGGCGAGTTGGATGATCAATGATAAATAAAATAGTTTCTCGAGAGTATGACATATTATACTGTACAATAGTCAATACATTTATCATATATATATTATATATATTTATTATTTATATTTAGGTGTACAACGAAGAGGGATTCAAGGAGACACTTCGGAACCTATTTGATATGGCACATGCTGATGCCTTGTCTCTAATCAAAAACCCAGAAGACAAGGCCTTCTTGCTGGCCCAGCGAGAGCCTGGAAGACGGGGATGCATGGTGGGAGTAGACAGAAAAACAGCAGAAAAAACAAGCTGCCCACAGGAAGATGGAGGAGGAGATGCGAAAGAGAAAGGTGAGATTGTTCTTCAAATTCCTACTTTCATTTGATTGCAATGATTAGGTTGTTCGTTAACACTAATTGTCCATTTTCTTCGATTGTATTGCAGGCAGTCAATGAAGGTGCATCAACATGGGTACAGCAGTATTGGTGTCCTCAACAGAATCCTCAGTCACTGACGAGTCATCCTCCACCGAAGATGAATGGGCAAAAGGTGGAAAGCGACCTCCAAAACAGGTGAAAAGAGTCAAGAATGTGATAACATCAAATCTAGCTGCTGCCTTAGATCGGACACACACTACGGACAGGATGGCAACCTACATAATAGCAGAGACTGCATTGAGCCTTGGCCACAGCCCAATGAATTTTAACATCACCCGGACCTCCATCAAACGGCAGAGAGAACGACATCGGATCATGATCTGCAGTAGCCTAAAAGCTTCCTTTCAGTCCGGTCCTGCAATCATCCACTGGGATGGAAAACTTATTCTAGACCTCCTCAACACCAGAGACCATGCGCATGTGGATCGGCTGCCTGTGCTCATTTCCTCCTTTTCAGGTCAATCTCAGCTCCTTGGAGTCCCCAAAATACCAACTGGATCAGGAGAACACCAAGCCAGCGCAGTTTTTGAATTATTGACTGATTGGGGCCTCGAAGAATCTGTTGTGGGGATGTGTTTCGACACCACTGCCTCCAATGCTGGTCGTTTGAATGGAGCGTGTGTGTTGTTGGAGCAGAAGTTGAAGAAAGACCTTCTCCATTTTGCCTGCCGTCATCACATCATGGAAGTGATGATCGGTGGAGTTTTCACTGCTTGCTATGGCCCAACGAGTGGACCTGATGTTCCATTGTTCAGCAGGTTTCAGAGCAAATGGACCTTCATCGACACAGGAACATACGGCACCGGATGGGATGATGAAGAGGTGCATCAACTCTTGGCCCCCATTAGAGATTGGATTCTCCGCTTTGCTGAGGAAAAACACTCCTCAAAATCCTTTCGAGATGACTATCAGGAATTCCTCGATCTGTCCATCATTTTCTTGGGAAGGAGCATTGACAACTACACCTTCAAGCGACCTGGCCCCATGCACCAAGCCAGATGGTTATCTAAGGTGATCTATTCATTGAAGATGTGGCTGTTCAGGGGACAAATCCCAGCCCTCACTCCACGAGAGCAAAAGTGTCTTAAGGATGTCAGTGTCTTCGTTGTTTCCATCTACCTGCAGGCATGGATGACCGCGCCAATAGCTGCTGCTGCGCCTCGCAGCGACCTCAGTCTTCTGCAGAGTCTTCAGGAATACCATGACCCCAAAATTTCGGAAGTGGCATTAAAAAAACTCAGCAGTCATCTTTGGTATCTTTCGGAGGAGATGGTGGGCCTCGTGATTTTCGATCCTGAGGTGTCTGAAGAGACTAAAACAACAATGGTGAAGGCGATGGAGGAAGTTGAAGGAAAGCCTGATTGCCAGAAGAGAAGGAAAGGTGTTGCTGAGGGGGCTTCAATCGAATCACTAGCAACAGCAAACTCAAAAAGACTGCTGTTGTCTCTGGGGTCAGGTGTGGGATACCTGAGGAACGAGGTGCGGGATTGGGACAGTGATCCTGATTACCAAATAGTGAAGAAATCAGTGGCAAACCTCTCTGTCATGAACGATCATGCAGAGAGGGGGGTTGCTCTCATTAATGAATACAACGGCTGCCACACCAGGAATGAGGAACAACTGCAGTATCTCCTGCAAGTTGTTGCTAACTACAGGAAGCAGTTTCCTCAACCACTGAAGTCAGCCTGGCAACTGGGCGAGAAAACAAAGATCAAATGAGGTGCAGAGGGAATTGTTAGTCAATTCATTTCGGAATTGTTAGTTACCCTAATAGTCATGTACTGTCACCAAGATTAACTTTGCTGTGATTTTCAGATTATACCAAAACTTCAAGTGTCATGTGCTACCCCTACAAATTAACTGATTCAAATAAAACTTTCCCAGAGGTGTTTTCTCATCCATCCTCATAAGTTACAACCCAGCAATAAAAACAAATCACAAAAAAAAATTCCACCCCTATAAGAGTGGACCACCCTAGTGGATATACACTACCAAGTGCATGAAGATCCAGTTGCACTAGTGGAAATTCCAAACATCTGTGCATCAACAATCACATCTGCCATCAGAGATACCCTCACTCGGTTAACATTAAAATTATTGGATTGTCATGGGCAAGGCTATGATGGAGCTAGTAACTTTCAAGGCCACGTATCAGGTGTGGCAAAGTTGATTCGAGAGCAGGAATCATCAGCGATTTCAGTACATTGCTTAGCACACTGTTTGAACCTCAGTCTCCAGGATGCTACACAAAAATGTAAGTCCATCAGAGATGCCTTGGATTTTGCTGGCAAACTTATACAGCTATTTAAGCTGTCACCCAAAAGGGAAGCACTGTTTGAGAGGGTCAAACTGGCTGAAAATCCAGGTCTGAGGCCATTATGTCCAACAAGATGGACTGTAAGAAATGGAGCTATCTGCACCATCATTCAGAATTACGAAAACCTCAAAGAAACATTAATGAAATATCGAGATGAAAATTGTGATGAATACAGTCGCCAAGCAGGTGGATTGCTGGCAATGCTGGAAAAATTCCAAACATACTTTGGCTTACGATCAGCTTTGCTGGTATTTTCACCTGCTGAGCAATTGTCAGCAACATTGCAAGCGAAGTCTACGTCTTCACAGAATGCACAGCAAGCTGCAGTGGCTTGCCAGAAGCATTACACCCGATACCGCTCTGAGGAATGGTTTGACAGATTCTACTTGGCTGTTACACATGACTCTAGTTGTCTCACTGATCCTCCCATGCTCCTGCACTTCAAGCGAATGCCTAAGAAACTAGATTCGGGCTGCGAGAATCATGAATATACAGACATCAAGCAATATTACCAAGTGAGTGCAGTACTATGATGTGCTCAACACTATGAGTGGAGAATTAAACAGAAGTTGTCAGCAAGATAATTTCTATGACTTGGTCAACATCAAAAATGTCTTGCTGTCTGCAGCTAACAGAAAAGAGCACAAAGTTCATGACTCTGTTGTACAGTTGCATCAAAAAGATATCGACTTCGAGAAATTATCCATTCAACTTCCAATGCTGCATGATATTCTCGATTGGTCGACTATTAAGGAGGTAATTGTCATTAGTGTTTGCGTTTTATTAAAATTATCATTCAAGCATAAAATAGATTACTGTTCGAGAATGAAAAAGCAACTGAAAAATATTTACCTGTTTACAAAGAAAATGAAACAACACATGGGGAAACATAGCCCAAAAATTGAATTGAAATTTGATTTTTTAATTCAAGCAAAAGTGCAACAACGAAAATGAAACCACTAATGGGAATTTTTATTTTTTCAGGTAACTAGTCTTCAGACACTGTGCAATGCTCTGGATTCCCAACCTGTTTGCCAGAGGATGTTGAGCTAAGTAGACAAACTGTTACAATTGTTCTTAACAGTGCCAGTAATGACAGCAACTACGGAGAGAACATTCTCAGTACTATGACACATCAAGAGTTATATGAGGACTACTATGACACAAAAGTGCTTAACTCATTGCATGATGCTCAATATTTACAATAAAAAACCAACGAATTATCTCTGAACAACATTGCATTGAAATTTGCCAGTCAGAATGAAAGAAGAAGGAATTATTTTGGGTTGTTTACTGTTTAATGAAAGCTATTTTAGTGTGTAGTATGTGAACATGATAAAAAGTGCATGATAAATGCATCTTCCCTAGATTGTTCGTACAATTTTTGATTATAAGTATTCTACAATTTATGTATAGCAGATATTTTGTGTATATAGGTATGAATATAGATTTTTTTCAATTAATTTCCTTGATTTTTAATATGGTCGAATATAGTCCAAATAAGTTTAAATATTGGTGTATTCAATGTATAATAATTATCTATACCATCACTTCTTGGCACCCCCAATGTAAAATATATTCCTACATCCCTGTTATTAATGAGTTGTGAATTAGGATTCACACTGGTGACAGTGCTAATGCATAAAAGTAAAGCTGACAGTAGGCTAGCTAATTTATTAGATTTGTTTTTAGCTTACACGAGGTTGGTGATGGTTTCAGAAATATTTGTTAATTTCTACAACATGCTTGAGAACTGATTTTGGGGAGACATCATCTTCTACCAAGTTTAGATGGTGTGCTGAACAGCCATAAGTAATAAGACTGTAGTTGTCCTCCTTAAGAATTTCTCTCATTCTTATCATTTTGTTTTCATTCTCTGTGCATATAGCAAATATCTGAAAATAAAATGTCATAACTCATAAGGAACTGAGCATTTGAGTATACCAAGGCGGAGAATTACATTCACTTTATAACTAAAATAAAATGTACCTACAAAATAATTATACTTACCATCAATGCCATATATTTCTTTAGTTTTTGTTATTGCTTCTCTAGCTAACTGTGCACAATATTCTGCTGTCTTTTTTGTACTTCCAGCATCTACTGCTGAAATCAGATATGGCTTTTTTTCCATTATGAATACTATGCGCAATAATAGGATCATTACCTACTGAACTCCAGCCATCTTGTATAAGGGTAATGGTACAATCATCAAGATTAAGGTCATTCTTCATTTCATGGATTACTTCATCATTAACTTTTATTAAGAGATCAGATGCCAACCTTTTCCTGTTTGGTCGTTCTTATCCTGATCTTAGACCTTTGATTAATTTTATAAATTCTTTATTTTCTAAAACATTGAAGGGTATGTTAGCTGAAAAAAAGAACCTTGCAACTTGTAAATCTAATTCTTCCTTTTGGTCCACAGTCGTTCTTACCACAAATGGTGTAATTGATCTTTGCCTTTTATGCTTTATTGGTGTTGAATGACAATGTGGATGATGAAGAACCTAACACTGGTGTCACTCATTTCAGGCACATTTTCACTTATAATCTTTGGATCATCTTTGCCAGAAGCGAAAGTTGGAGGAAGTGAATCAGTTTCACCTGATGCTCCAAATTCAAGTCTCAGCATACCTCTTGCCTCATTTTCAAAACATTCCACTTTTCTTTTACTGCATTTCTCTAGATGATGTTTCACTCTCTCAAATTTTCAAGTGATACTTTCTTTGCAATAATTGCATAGTACTCTAGTAGGGTGATCACTTAATAAAGTCACCTCGTCCCATTCGCCAACTTCAGATCTTCCACCTCTATAACTCTTTGAGTTTAGCATCTTAAAAATTTAAATTTGAGTTAGATCTAAATAAAGCTGAAATCTGCTGTTAAGAAATAAAGGAAAGATCTAAAATTAAGATGGAGAAAATTCTAATATGTCATTATTATCTCTCATACCTGAACTTTCTGTAAAATAAAGATGTCTTTTTAATATACCATATATTGTAGATTAGATAAATAAATTAATAAAACAATAGATATATTAGGCACTACATAATTATTAAACCTTTCTAAAAAAAATTTCAACCCATCAAAAAACCAAAAACCCCAAAACCCAGCAAAAACCTAGTTGGGTTGGGCTTTTTGTGAAAAACCTGGGTTTTTGCCAACCCTGGCTATAACTGTGCTAGTAGTGTTTTCCACAAGGCTCTTTAGGTAAGGTACGGTACTTTGGTATGGTTTGAGTTTGGGTAAAGGCCCTGGATGTTTAAGTAAATTATTGATACATTTGTGGAGCCATTTGTTTCATCTCCTACATGTAGGGCATTTGTTAGGTTCCTGCTGGGGTTCTCATTTGCTTTTGTATGAGGAGCCCAAGTGAGCTTTGAATGTCTTGTATTTGTTTCATGAGATAAAACCCCAATGGGGTTTCATGGTTGCTTGCTGTACTATTGTCACCAGTGGGCTTACCTGGACCCACTACATCAGCATAAGATCTGGGTGCAGGAATGGTACAGTGTGGCCTTGCATAACGAACACCTTAAATAGCAAACTTTTGCTTAATGAATTACCTCCATAAGGCTCTATTGATTTAAATAACAATTTTACCTTGCAGAACAAATTTGGTAATGAAAAATGTAATAACACGTTTTCTGTTCAGTTGGAGGTTGGTAGCTGTCGTGAGCAGTTGTGTACAATTGCCATCAATTTTTTTTTTAATTTTGTTTTATAGTGATTTATCATTATAATATCATTAATTAATATAGCATGTTTATTTAAAATATATACATAGAATAACATTAATATAACAATAACAACACATTACACTAAAAAACCTTTAAAAAATGGGTAAACAAGCGCAAAAAGGGTCAAAATTTGAGCTCTGGAACGAATTACTGAAAATCCCATTGAACTAATGCATTGCATAACAAATTTTTCAGTTAATGAATGACCTTCTGGAACGAATTAAATTCGTTATGCAAGGCCTCACTGTATTTGATCTTGGGTATTCTTGCATCCCTTAGGCCAAATAGTGCTGATGGATAGCAGGCTCACTATCCTGGTATTCTCTCCATTGATTTTGATGTGGTTGCATTCAGAGTATTTCCTTCAGGTGGGCCAAATTGCAGTTCTCTTTAAAACAACTTCTTTCCCACCATGAGCTCTGGCAAATTTGAGGATGAAGATAGGGACATCTTGCATTGGATCTACATCCAGAAATGCCATTCCCATTGTGTATAAATTTTTTGCAGAGTGGTAGGTGAGCAAATGGGCATTCTCTTCCCTTAAATCCATATTTACACAAGCCCCTCCTGTAATACTTGCATATCGCCTTCTTGTTTTCACTTTTGGCTTTTTGGTGACTACATACAGTGGGGTTGTTCACTTTGTTGAAGGTCTTAATGTCTGTTTCCTGTTCTTGTTCTCTCTCTTTTGGGGTCATTCTCTGTCAGATCAACCAAAAAAAATTGAAATTAACACCCTCATCTCTCATATTTTGCTGAAATTTGGTTTATAGGGAGTTTGTGAGCCCTGAATCCATTTCTGAAATTATAAGGTCAATCCGACCAACGGTTCAAGAGATATGACCTCGGGCAATTTGAGGTCACTCGCGAGGTTACTAACATTTGGCGAGCCATAACTTGGGTAATAATTGTCATAATTATATAAAAGTATATATATTTAGAATCAGAAAACGACAAGGAATCCAAATATGCAAGTTTTAGAACTCTAGGTTGAAAAATAAAAAAGTTACACTGTAACCAAAATTTGAGGTCATGATTTGACCTCTGGGGTATCAAATGAGAATTTTTTTTTTAAATGTAAAAAATGAAGGCATAGGCATTGGCTATTAGAATCAGCAAAAAAAAGTTTGTTTATGTTAGTATTTTTCATGTAACTAACATATAAGTGAACACCATATCATAAGTTGTGCGTCAATTCTACCTATTTTTTCACACAAGCTCATAATTTGACCTATAGAAATTAAAATTACATTTTTTATAGATATAAAAAACACTCAGAGTTCTTGACTAATAGAAACAATCATAAAAAGTTTGTTTATGTTGGTACTTTTCATGTAACTAACTTATAAGTGAACACCATATTTATAAATTGCTTGTCATTTCAAGGAATTTTTATATCTTAGCTATCAATTTGACCTCAAGCTCCAAGAATTTAATAAAAATTGTATTTCACTGCTAATCTACACTGGCAATAATAGTTATAATAGTGAAAGGGGAAGACTAAGCTCACATGTAGCCTAAACAAACCTGTTGAAACATGTTGCTACTTGTCTAAGTGCAGAATCAACACAGATAGTTGCAAAATTCCTTGTCTACAGGTTAGTACAGTTCCAGCCAGCACTGTGGGTGGCTGGTGGGTATGGTGTTTTAATGAGCCTCAGAGACTATCAAGGCCTAAAATATTAAGTGTGTATAGCTATATATTTTCTAAAAAATATATATTACCTAATTGTAAATCCTATATCTTTACAGATCAAAATACAATGGTTCGGCACTTGAAATACTGCCAGGACCCTATTCAAAAACACAAGAAACGCATAACAATCAATCTTAGAAAAGTGACTGATGTACTTGTTGAAAAATGTGCTGGAAGAGTGAAAAAAGACTCATTGTTGTGTGTGAACTGCTGGACACTGATAATGAAAAACCCCACTATACTTAGTACCACTGAAAACAACGAGTCTGAGCAGGATTCAAATGAATCATCTACTATCAGTGGCTTGAGTAACATCTCTTCAATTCAAGATCTGGACAATGACAGTGATTGCTTGATAAAGGAAAATCCTTCAACTTCAGTTGAACCAGTTCTAGCATTTCTGGACCAAACACCAGTTAAAAAAAGTAAGTAATAAATTAATATAATAACTTATACTTTACTACAAGGTCTGTTTGATCTACTATATAGCCAATTATATAGCATTTAAGGTACTATAATTAATATTTAATTACTAATATTCAGGTGTGTGAAACCTTTTTCTGTTCTTTTCAGAAGGGCTGTCATTAAGCCAGAAAAAGCGCAAGGCTCGTGGTAAGCTATCATCTGCTCAGAAACACCTGAAGGAGAGGCTAGAACTCAGTTATGGTGTTCAAATTACCGAGGAGGTAAGTGATACTTCAAAACCTGAAACTAAATCTGAAAAACATCTAGACAAATTAATGAATGAATTGAAACAGTCATTCCTGGAGAGCAAATGTCACCATCACAAACTACAAATATTGAAATATTGACACTCTCACCATACACAATTGAAAAAACAGCTAGTTTCTTTCAAACTACAACATACATGGTGAAAAGAAGCCGTTCACTTAAATCAGAACATGGAATCCTTCCGAAGATTCCACTAATGAGCAAAGGAAAAGTGATATCTGAAGAACACAAAGATATAGTTAGAAGATTCTATGAGTCAGAAGAGGTTAGTCGTATGTGTCCTGGCCAAAAGGATTGCGTGAAAGTTATCAGTGCTGAAGGTGCAAAAACGATTGGTCCTCGGGAATTTAAGAGAGATGTTTGAACTATATAAAAATGATGAAAAGAATCCCAAAATAGGATTTTCCACATTTGCAAAATTACGGCCATCATATTGTGTGCTTGCCGGTAGTGGTGGGACTCATTCTGTCTGTGTCTGCACATACCATCAAAATCCAAAATTGCAGCTGGCTGCATTGGGAGAAAGAGGTCTTTCATACAAGGATCTTATGGATTACAGTGTCTGCAGTACAGAGAGAGAGACTTGTATGATGCAACTTTGCAATGATTGCCCAAGAGAAGAGGGTGTCCTGGATTTTCTTGAGTTACTTGACAGTGTGAAATCAGCTCCAAATGAAATATCTTACAAGCAATGGGTGACTGTTGACCGTTGTACAATGGTTGATAAGGTGGAGCCACTTCATGAATACTTATCATCCCTAAGCATGAAAATATCCTGCATGGTTCGTCATCACTTTGTTGCTCAGCAACAATCACAGTACTTCAAGCAGTTGAAAGAAACACTACCACCTCAGAGCGAGGTAGTTGTAGTAGGTGATTTCTCTGAGAATTATTCTTTCATTGTCCAGGATGCTGCCCAAGGGTTTCACTGGGACAATTCACAGTGTACAGTTCACCCTTTTGTCATCTATTATAGATCATCTGCAGACGAGGAACTTAGCCATTTTAGTGTCTGTTTCTTATCTGCATCACTAAAACACAACACTATAATGGTTTACTCATTCATATTGACGCTTATGACATATGTTAAATTCAGATGCCCACAATTGAAGAAGGTGCACTATTTCTCAGATGGATGTGCTGGCCAGTATAAGAACAGATACAACTTCACAAATCTCTGTTACCATGAAGAGGATTTTGGTCTGTCTTGTGAATGGCACTTCTTTGCTACATCCCATGGCAAAAATGCATGTGATGGGATTGGAGGAACAGTGAAAAGAGCTACTGCTCGTGCCAGTTTGCAGAGAACTACAGAGAGGCAAATTCTTACACCAGAACACATGTTTCAGTTTTGTGAAGAAAACTTGAGCAAGAAGATAAATTTTTTCTTTGTAACTACAGCTGATTTGAAAGATGCAGAAGAACGGTTGGAACATCGATTCAAGGATAGTAGGGCTATTCCTGGAACTCAGAAATATCATAGATTTGTTCCCCTAAACAAGGAAGAACTGATGGTGTATCCCATTTCAAGTGGCATTGGAGAAAAGAAAAGAATAAGGAAAAGTCATTTTACTAATGAACCTGCAATGCTTGGTAACCTAAAATGTGTCAAACCAGGAGAGTATGTTGGCTGCATTTATGACATGCAAGTTTGGTATGGAATTGTGGAGGAATATTGTGAAGAGTTTGATGATTTCACTGTGAACTTTCTACATCCCTCTGGGTCATCAGGATCAAGTGCATATTATTATCCATCAAACAAGGATTCATGTGCAGTGCCAGGACATCATATATTAACTGTAATGAGTTGTCCTACCCTAAGAGGAGGCAGCAGAATTCAATACATTTTTCCACAAAAAGAAATTGATGAGAGCATCGAGCATGCAAAAATTGTATTAGGCTAGCACATGAATCCTCTAAGTAGATCTTCCCCTTTCACTATTATAACTATTATTGCCAGTGTAGATTAGCAGTGAAATACATTTTTACATTTTTTGCCTTTGTTTTTATATCTATAAAAAAATGTAATTTTAATTTCTATAGGTCAAATTATGAGCTTAAGTGTGAAAAAATAGGTAGAATTGACGCACAACTTATGAATATGGTGTTCACTTATATGTTAGTTACATGAAAAATACTAACATAAACAAACTTTTTTTTGCTGATTCTAATAGCCAATGCCTATGCCTTCATTTTTTACATTTAAAAAAAAAATTCTCATTTGATACCCAAGAGGTCAAATCGTGACCTCAAATTTTGGTTACAGTATAACTTTTTTATTTTTCAACCTAGAGTTCTAAAACTTGCATATTTGGATTCCTTGTCATTTTCTGATTCTAAATATATATACTTTTATATAATTGTGACCATTATTACCCAAGTTATGGGTCGCCAAATGTTAGTGACCTCGCAAGTGACCTCAAATTTCCCGAGGTCATATCTCTTGAAACGTTAGTCGGATTGACCTTATAATTTCAGAAATGGATTCAGGGCCCACAAACTCCCTATAAACCAAATTTCAGCAAAATCTGAGAGATGAGGGTGTTAGGCACTGGTTGATCTGACAGAGAATGACCCTTTGGTGCCCTTTTTGCTTGTAGTTTCCCTCTCTCTAGGGTCTCATCCTGAGAATTTCTCACTTTTTCAACAAGCTCTGTATTTGCAATGATAATTTCCTCCTCCTGTAACTCTCCTGCCAGTTCTACTTCAAGCTCAAATTGCCTATCATAGTCATTGCAAATTTGACAAGCATATCTAAAGCATGAGAATTTTCTTTTTGAATTTTGAAGGATGAGTAGGAAATAAATAGGTAGTTCACAACTGTAGTATATCCATAGTCTGCATTCATCACATCTTAATGCATATAGGTTGCAGTCCAATACACATTTTATACATGGGTTTCTGTTTTCTTCCTCTTACCATGTTAACTTACACACTGATTTTAGTGTGGAGAACAGTCACCATTGAGTCCATTTTTTGTAGATATTCATAGATATTAAAATATTATTTGCAAAAATTTAAGTTTACTATTTATTATCTTTTTTATTTATTTATTTATTTTATTTGCAAATTTTTTATAATTTTTTTTTTTGCAATTTGTTAATAAGCTTTGTAATTTTTTTATTAATAAGCTCTCACTTCACTGTTCAACTCCTTTTACCTTAATTGCAGAGTTTATATTATATTATTCAGATTATAGTTTGAAATTTTCTATAATTTTTCTTTTTAGTTTTCATATCAATTTATTGAGCAGCTTAGTCTAGCATTATGTCCATTACTCGTACAAAATAAAAATTTTATAAATATAGGGCCCCTACTTTACAAATTTTGGTTCTTTTGCATTATCCTCCCAACACTAATTTTTTTATATAATATTGGTTTCGTTTTGGTTATGGTACTTTATTTTCCTTCCATTATAAAAAAAAATTAGTATTGGGAGGATAATGCAAAAGTACCATTTTGGTTCTTTTGCATTATCCTCCCAACACTAATTTTTTTATATAATATTGGTTTGGTTTTGGTTTGGTACTTTATTTTCCTTCCACTATAAAAAAAAATTAGTATTGGGAGGATAATGCAAAAGTACCCAAATTTTTTCTAATTTTTTATAATGAAAAGTATACTTACTTACTTATCGTCCTATATTTTTAATAATTTTCTTTGTATTAAATAATTTTATAAATATAGCTAAGGTAAAACTATTTACTATTACCTAACTATTTACTTTACCTAACCTATTTTTATACCCATATTTAAGTCATGTCCTTAACATTGAAAACTAGCTTTTAAAACTTTCTACCAGAGACCAGTGTAATAGTAAAGAAATACCAAAAATCATTACCCTAGGATTTTCTCTACATTAGCCTCAGATTTGAATAAATCACGGTTATTATTCGTTTTTTGACCCAGTCACACCCAGCTATAACAGCAATATATATTGAATAACCAATCAAAACTGAATAAGAACATATATATATTATCTTGTGCAAATTTGTATAAAATATTTTTTTATTAAAATATATTTCCTATCTTTGGTGTTTTTTCAAAATATATATATTGAGTATTTGGTAAATATTTCTTATATTTGGTGATTCTAGCTACTTCTTCGTAATTCAATTTGTCCTGTTTTACAAGCAAATCATTTTTAGCAATTTTTCATCTGTTCAGTTTGGTTTTTTTGTGACGAAGTATGATGTGTCAGTTATGCATATTTGATTTTTAAGACGTGATCCACCATATTGCCCTCGATGAAGACAAGAGTTTAGACCTTTTTTTCAATCATAGAATAATTAAGACATCCGTGACCTGCCCTAAATGCAATAGTGCTTGTATTTTAAAAGACCAGAAGGTCTTTAGGTACCATAAAAAAATCTTAAAAATAACCATGTGTCATTTCAGTTTAAGGGTACGCGAAATTTAGCGGACTACCCATGCAAGGTTGGCACATGTTATTACATTATCATTTGTAGAATTTAGGTCTCGGGGGTACGGGGGCGGAGCCCCCGTAAAGATCATGCATCACAAATTGATCGGTCCTAATGTTTTGCGGACAGTTCAGTATGTTACACCAGTTAGGTCAACAACTGTACGCCATTGATGATTGGTTAGGTTAAGTCATGATATTTTCGTTTAAATTCATTAGTTTAAACGAAAATGACGAGTGCAAACTTTTCTGGTTAATTTTGAGGTGTTTTGTACGAAACTGCCATCTGTTTCCTGTGCAAATGCGTAGTTTTCAAGATGACGATATCTCGAAAACTACACATTTGCACAGGAAACGGATGGCAGATTCGTGCAGAACACCTCAAAATTGACCAGAAACGTTTGCTCTCATTATAAAAAGAGTGTCAAAAAACGAATAATTACTTAAATCACATCAAATACTACGAGAAAAATGCATTTTTGTATGATTCTGTTGATGACATTTCCTTAAGATTTACCCCAAACTGTTACAAACTCTGTCCGACATGTGGAATTTCACCCAAAAATTTTAGCATTCATCAATTCAAATGACCAACCTAAAGTTACCTGCCTAGGAAGGCTGAGGTAGACCTACAGAAGGCCTGGAAAGGATCTATCAGCCAAACAATCCAGGGAGAAGGCGAAGGGCGAAGTTCGGACCTCCTCATTCATTTTTCATCATCGGATATACTACATAAACCATATTTCACTAAACAACGAAGTCAACTTACTTGCAGCATCCTAAGCGTACAACTGTTTCACATAAAATTAACACTAACTAGCAATAACTCAAATTCTCATCCTAAATTATCCATTAGTCTTTATAGCCTAAGCTAGCATAGGCTAATCCAAAACAGCTCCAAGGATACTAAACTTTATTGTCGCTTGGTTGATTGGTATTCTGTAGAGACCCCAGTAGTCTGAATTGCGTTCTTCGTTCAACCAAAGCCTATTTATATCTAGTCGGTCAATGCTCGCATTATAACATATAAATAAATTCATACAAAACATTTTTAACAGAGATTTTTAAGGCAGTGAGACTTTAACATTTAATTTAAACTCACAAGCTAATTAGATTTTAAGTGTGTCTTCACGAATCTGATCTCACTAATTTTGGGTATGAAGATCAAAATTTTGATAACTGGTATTTTTGTGAATGTATAATCTTTGGCTTTTACTTGATTTCACAAAAGAGTATGAAATTTGGTAAACATTCGTTAGTGCACATAGACAGAACTCTATATTGATTTTTATTTAGGGAAGTAGAGCAAAAAAAAAAAAGAATACTTTACTCTATAGCGTTTACCTCGCAAATTTATATTTTTCAAGTTATTTGCCTTTTCATATTTACTTAAGAAATTACAATTTCGAAGGATTTAAGTTCACGCCAACAAGTTCGCGGGATACACTACACTATGGAAAACTGATGAGTGGGTAGTTGGGAGGTAACGAAAATGGTTCACTGAGTAGGTAGGTAGTTAATCTAACAATTATTAAATTCCTTTTATGTCAATAACTGGGTGGATGAAACCAATTGGTTGCTCACCAGAGTTATTCTCCACACTAGTATTTATATACTGTGTGAGAAGAGCGTGCTCGGTAATAGATACACATTACCGATCAACCAATCATGCAGCTTAGGGAATTCGTACACAAACAAAACATTCACATAGCACTTATACAAGAAACAAAACTAAAACGCACACACAAAACACCCACCATCCCTGACTTCACGGCGATCCGTCAAGATCGTACTGGGGGTAACGGGGGTGGACTCATCACTTACATACGTAAAAGCATTAGCTACACTGATGCTACCCAAAACATTACAAACACAATCCAAGCAGATAACACGATAGAAATACAGGCAGTTAACATTAAAACACGCGCAAAACACAACACCACACTAATCAACATTTACATCCCACCAGATAGTTCACCTCAGGTGCCAGCCAATTACAATCCACAGTTACACAATCTTGCCTCTCTCACTAATGTCATCTTAGGAGGAGACTTCAACGCCAAAGACACTAGTTGGTACCTGCACAACCAAAACAACACCAGAGGCGCCAACATAGCCACACAACTAAACAGCCTCTTCATTCTTAACAATACAGAAGAACATACACACATACCACATCAAGCAGGATACTCAAACTCCTCCCCAGACATAACGTTCTGTTCCCCCTCACTAGCAACACATACACAATGGAGAACAGAAAAACAACTGTCATCAGACCACCTGCCCATCATCATTACAACACATTCTACACTCTGCCCCAACAGCCTTAGGCACACTTACAGAAATTACAAGAAAGCTGATTGGGAACAGTTCAAAATACAGACTGAGGAACAATTCACCACATTAAACAGCACACCCATCATAAACATCGATACAACACTCAAGACATTTAATCAGATTATCAATAATGCAAACAAATACATACCCAAGGGCAACATTAGGAAATACAACCCAAATTACACTAGAGAAATAGCCCACCTCATAAGGCAACGTAACAACCTCAAATATAACACACAAACACCACACACAGAAGCCATAAAACAGCAGATACAACAGCTCAACACAGAAATAAACAACAAACTCAAAGAAAACAAACAGAAACATTCAGGGAATTCATAACAACACTAAACCACTCCACAGATACATACAGGCTATACAAGACTATAAACAGCATTACCCACTCTAACAGCGGCATTCACACCTCACACGCGGCTATCTGTCGCAGCCAAAATAATATCCCAACATACACACAACAAGCTAACATTCTAGTTAATCACTACGCAAAGATAAGTCACTTAAACAGAGACAACAACCAGAAACATGCAGACAGACAAACAGCCAGACACAAGAAAACCTACAGACTCGACATGACCATTACACCCTTCAATACAGACCAGACCACCAAGATCATCAAAAACATTAAGAATTCGAAGGCTACTGGACCAGACAACATATCTAACATACACCTTAAACACTTGGGCCCACAAGGAATATTAGCTCTCACAAATATCAGCACATATTCATACCAACACTGTATTATTCCTGACATATGGAAACAAGGTAAAATTATTACACTACTCAAACCAAACAAAAATCCAACAGAACCAGCTTCCTATAGACCCATTACTTTACTATGCACACCTTCCAAAGTAACAGAAAGACTAATCTTACAAATCACCAACCCACACATACCACTATCGCCTACTCAACATGGATTCAGACCTCACCACTCAACCACGACATTACTCACTAACCTCACGCAGCACATCATGGATGGCATCAACTCCAGAAGACCAGCTCAACGTACACTATTAGCAACAATAGACATTAGTAAAGCATTTGATGCTATCCCACGCTTCCCTCTCATAAACAAAATACTCAACACAAACATGCACAATAACACCAAAAGGTGGCTGAGCAACTATCTCTCAGGAAGATACTCACATGTCACATTTAATGGCAAGTCATCCAAAAACAAGCTTTTTCCGAACGGAGTCCTCAAGGCTCTGTTCTCTCACCAACACTCTTCAACTTATACATGCATGACATTCCAACACCCATAGATAACAAGCTTACCTTATCATCATATGCAGATGATATCACTCTAACATCCACCCACAACAACATCGACACCGCTACAAATAACCTACAAACATACATAAACAGTATACAAGACTGGCTCACACACAATAGACTCAAAGTAGCGCCCACAAAATCAACCATCACCTTGCTTACAAGCAACACAAAAGAACACCAGGTAATTCCACAGCTTACACTAAACAACATCAACATTCAACACACTCACAGAACCAAAATACTTGGTGTCACATACAACACATCATTATCTTTGCAAACCACATTCAGGACATTAAAACCAAATGTACGTCAAGACTTAACACGCTTAGGGTACTAACAGGCACAAACTTTGGACACCAGCAGGAAACAAACATCACTCATATACAAACAATATATTCGCTCAGTTATGGACTATGCTAGCCCATGCTGGGCACCCATTATCTCAAACACACACATAAACACCTTACAAACAATACAAAACAACGCACTTCGTATCATTACAGGATGCACTCAAACAACACCAATAGAACACCTGCACACAGAAACAAAAATACTAAAAGTTAGGGAACATTTAGACATGAGGGGAACACAATTCATGGCAGCAGCGACAACTAACCCACAACACCCTTGCCACTACATGTACAATCATGCACCAACACCTCGCACCATTAAGGTAACACCAGAGAGATATTATAACGAAATACTCCATTCCATACCACGCCCCACAGACATCACACAGTACAGAAAACACATACACACACATCTAACCCACAAAGCACTGACACGACTCGGTCCGAATGCGGTCCTAGGTGCGAAGCCGCCACCCATTAACAGGTCAGAGATCAGCCTGAGCAGATCGGATCGAGTTAACTTAGCACGATTCCGATGTGGACATCACCCAAACTTACGGACATATAAACACAGACTAGACAACTCCATAGACGACACCTGCCACCTGTGCCAAGACACACCACAAACAATTGAACACATTATGACGGACTGTACCGCTCTAGCACAACAACGAACACAACACAACATCACTAGTGCGCTGAACCTCTGGTCCACTCCGGAGAGGGCGATCGGTTACCTGCGTGCCGCCGGCTTGCTCGATCAGGGTGGGCTGATCGGCTAAACAACAACAACAACAACCAACCGGGGAAAAAACCAAGACAACGCTGGTGGAAAAAGCCCCGCGAAGAGGAGAACAAAGGAGAACGAAAACGAAGAACGGGGCGAGAGGACGCAACTGGAGAAGGGACGAGAACAGACACCGAAGAAAGATCCCCACCAGCAAGTACGCTCTCGACAATTATACAGGAAGGAGAAAAGAGACTCTCTAATAACTAGCAGTAAGTGACTAATTGTGTTTTTAACCCAGCAAATTAATCACATTAAATTAAGCTGGGTCAGACAAATTAGGCCTACATTGTGGCCTAAGACCTAGCATCAACTCATAGCTTAACAAAGGTGAAGGTAGATTGCCCTAACCTAATTTGGTGAGGAATCCTACTGTGGACCTCAATTTATCTGCCCGCTCTGGACCATTTCCGGAATCTCTAGGCTGACCCCTCTAGGCTAGACTTGATCTACTCTATAGTTAGACTGGAGATATAAGGGGTGGGTTAATTGTGGACCAATTCATACAGAGCATTTTTCGCAACACTATGTTAGGTTAATTGAATGCCCGGTTAGGTCAACTGAATGCCTAGTTAGGTTAAATGAATGCCCGGTTAGGTCAACTGTACGTCCTTGATGATTCGTTAGGTTAAGTCGTGATATCTTCGTTTAAACTAACGAAAATATCACGACTTAAATCCTTCCAAATTGTAATTTCTTAAGTAAATTTGAAAATGAAAATAACTCGAAACATATAAATTTGCGAGGAAAACGCGATAAAGTCAGATAATTGTCAGATAATTAATCAAACAGTATGCAGTATGCTAGCTAGTTAAGTGAAGTGGCTATGTTGTCCTTATTTTTGTACTAAGTTCAGTGTATGATACGTAAGATTGTACTTGTATGTTAGGTAGGCTGACCATATTTCCTTGAGATAAAAACGGGACATTGGGATGGCAAAAAAGGGACGGGGGTTATGTAATATTCTGTATTCATGAAAAAGTAAGTACATAAACATATTGAGCTTACAATTATTCTTCAGTGACAGAACCCATACAGAACCCATAAAAAAAACGGTACTGTCCCGTTCAAAAAGGT
Source organism: Bathynomus jamesi (assembly GCA_023014485.1). Taxonomy (NCBI): domain Eukaryota; kingdom Metazoa; phylum Arthropoda; class Malacostraca; order Isopoda; family Cirolanidae; genus Bathynomus; species Bathynomus jamesi. The sequence goes on along the minus strand of JAJOZX010000649.1, from coordinate 510,700 downwards.
ACGTATGGTCAGCCTAATGTTAGGTTAAGTGGCTATGGATTGTGAATGATCCGCAGTAAAGATGTTTTGTATTTTTTTTTTGTTCTATCTCCCTGTATAAAAATCAATATAGAGTTCTGTCCACGTGCACTAACGAATCTTTACCTGAAATTTTGCACAAGCGTGGCCTGACTAGATGTAGATAGTTTTCGGTGTAACTAAAGGCAGTGAGACTCACTGGGAAATGCCACCAAACGGGAAAAATAAGTCTCCTTTAAAAGCAGAATGGGTCCAGCCATACCACCTCCCCATTTCTCAGACTGGCCTGGAACAATACTGGCTGGGCTTTGTTATTTTTTTACTGAAATAGTCTTTAACTAGCAAAAGGTCGGCGCTACGATTTTGCTAGATCTGCGGTGCTTCGGCTGAATTGTGGGCCTACGGCGTATTTTATTTTGAACATCAGTAGCCCTTTATCTGGATATCATTCCTATTCCTCTCACCTTGGGCCTCAGTAATTGGGGTGCCTGCTGCCTTCCAGTTACTGGCAAACCAATTATTCATTCAATAAAACTACAGAAAAAAACGCAGCCATGAAAATCTAAAGCTTCACAAATCTTAATACAATGAGCTCGGATTTGAAGCCTAAGATTTTCATGACTGCGTTCATTTCTATAGTTTTATTGACCAAATAACTGAACCGACAGTAATTGGGGGCCCTGCGGCCCGCCAAATCATAGTTTTCATTGTTTCGAGTGCATCAATAATATTGTTATAGTGTTCCATTAGTTGTGATAAGCATGATCTTCCTGACCGGAATCGATGTTGGTTATCATTTTTTTTCTGAGTTTCCCCATTAACCCCACCCCCTCCCCATTACCCCACCCCTCTCCCCCACCCTCTCCCCATTTACCCCCACCCTTCCCCCATTACCCCCAAGGGGGGAAGGGGCCTGGCACCTTGCAAAGGATTTACTTTAATTTTTTTTGGTTACATATATATATCGCATCTATTTTTCTGAGTTTCCCCATTAACCCCACCCCTCCCCCATTACCCACCCCTCCCCCATTTTGTGCCAAAATTATGATTAAAAATGAAGAAATGGGAAGAACTGTAGGTGTGCGCAAAAAGCTATATATATATATATATATGCTGCAAACCCACAAGGAAAAAGAAAAACGATTCCAAGGCCTTTCGTGTATTCAAAGCTACACCTCGTCAGGGAATGAAGTTAAAAGGCGAGAAGCCCATATATATACAACGTACAGGAAAAACAAAACAATTAGCACATACTTAACAAGGGTTAATGAGAGGCAAAAGAAATTTTAACATGATATCGTCAATTTTATAAGTCCCCGAGCTCGGGGACTTATAAAATTGACGATATCATGTTAAAATTTCTTTTGCCTCTCATTAACCCTTGTTAAGTATGTGCTAATTGTTTTGTTTTTCCTGTACGTTGTATATATATATGGGCTTCTCGCCTTTTAACTTCATTCCCTGACGAGGTGTAGCTTTGAATACACGAAAGGCCTTGGAATCGTTTTTCTTTTTCCTTGTGGGTTTGCAGCATTCATTCATTTCACGTGTTTTATTGTGAAATTCATCCCATATATATATATATAATATATATATATATATATATATAATATATATACTATACAGTGTATATATATATATATATTATATATATATATACAGGGTCCGCAAAAAAAAAAGGAGCATGACGAAAATGTTTATTGTACATTTATTTTTACACATAATGACAAATAACTTATTTTAGGCAAATAAACAACAAATAAACTAAGTTAGTACCAAATTTCATGTCAATACGTCAAAAATTAAAGAAAATATAAAAGTTTTACTACAACATGTCATATAATTTTACAATTTCCAAAGAAAACGAAATTATAAGACTAAAAATATTGTTCGATATGTTGCCTGCCAGAAATGTTTACTGTACATTTATTTTTACACATAATGACAAATAATTTATTTTAGGCAAATAAGCAACAAATAAACTAAGTTAGTACCAAATTTCATGTCAATACGTCAAAAATTAAAAAAAATATAAAAGTTTTACTACAACATGTCATATAATTTTACAATTTCCAAAGAAAACGAAATTATAAGACTAAAAAAATTGTTCGATATGTTTGCCAGAAACCTCTACGTCTACAACCCTTCGTAATCGGGGCCTAAATTGATCTATAGCTTTATCTACTTGATCTTGGGTAATTTCTTCCCATTTTTGTACGATAACTTCTTTCAAATGTTCGACATTTCGGATCTTATGCTTATACACTTTCTCAGCCAACATTTCCCATATTCCGTAGTCTACGGGATTCAAATCTGGACTATTAGGGGGCCAATCTTTTGGGTAAAGCAATTCAGGAACATTATTTTCTAAAAATTCAATAGTTGACTTAGCGGTATGCGCCCGAGCGCCATCCTGTTGGAATAAGAAGTAACCATTATTCGCCAATCGTCTCATTTCGGGCAGCATTTGTTCCAATAAAGTTTCAGTGTAATAGCGGGCGTCTACTTTGATGTTTGGCTCTACGAAAAACACAGATGTCTTTCCTAGTTTAAACACACCGACCCATACCATTACGCTGGCAGAAAAATGATTACGGGTAGCATAAAGTCTATCATCTGGTATTTCATTTTTACGATTAACTCTTGAATACACTCTGTCATTTTGGGAATTTCGCGGTGGATCTACCGTAAACTTCTTTTCGTCAGTAAAAAAGCCGAGGTCTACTTTTTCGGGAGTGATATTTCTTAACATGCCGCACAAAAGACTGATTGAAAAAACTAAGGCTCATGGAATCAGGGGTGTAGTAATAAATTGGCTAGAAGAATGGTTGCGAGGCAGGAAACAGAGGGTGGTCGTTGATGGAGCGGAGTCGTGTTGGGCTAATGTAGCGAGTGGCGTTCCTCAGGGTTCTGTATTGTGCCCCTTGCTTTTTCTTATATATATTAACGATTTAGAGATAGAGGTAAAATTCAGGAAGATCTGAATAAAATCGTTGATTGGTCAGTCACATGGCAAATGAGATTTAACGTGGATAAGTGCAAAATTATGCATATAGGTTCGCGTAACGGTAAGTTTGCGTATAGTATGTCAGGGAAAGATTTAACAAGCGTAGAGCAGGAAAAAGATTTAGGAGTTATAGTCACTGGTGATTTAAAAGTAGCGAAACAAAGTACAGCAGCGGTCAATAAGGCGAACAAAGTGTTAGGTTTTATAGCTCGAAATTTTGAGTACAAATCGCGCGATATTATAGTTCCACTTTATAAATCATTAGTTAGACCCCATTTGGAGTACGCGGTCCAATTTTGGAATCCGTATATGCGCAAAGATATAGACAAAATCGAAAGAGTTCAAAGACGAGCAACTAAGATGATTCCGTCGCTTAGGTCAAAGTCGTACGAGGATAGGCTTAAGGAGTTAAAATTGACAACACTCGAGACCAGGGGGTTAAGGGGTGATCTAATCCAGGTTTTCAAAATTATGAATGGGTTCGATAACGTAGATAGAGATAGCTTTTTCGAAATATCTCAATATAATAGGACTAGAAATAACGGGTGTAAGTTGACAAGTAGAAGGTTCGAGACGGCAGTTGCGAAAAACTTTTTTACGCATAGAATAGTAAATAGCTGGAATAGTTTGCCGGTAGAAGTAATTAGTAGCACGTCTATAAACATGTTTAAAATCGATTAGACGCATATGTTGATAGAAAGGGTATAGTTTAAGTAGTAAAATTAAGGCTTTCTGGGGATAGATCCCACAGCTCAACACAAGTGTTGTGGGATATAGGGAGGCAGCGTCTTGGGTTAGGGGATACTCTGTCCTTACACACCCCATTTAAAGAGATTCCTCTGCCGAGCGGTGCCCCCCATAGTACTGTGAGGTATTGAAAAACTCATGATCTTCACTTGCCCCACAAACACCTTTAAATGGGAGACCCAAAATGGGTGCACACACATTTCTACATTACTGTACAGTCTTTACAGCCACACCTACTCTTTTTCTCGTAAGTGTATATATTGTAATGTATATGATTGTAAATTTTGACTTGGTCCGCTATCGATGTGGACCGTGACTTCATGGATGCCGTAATGAAATTGACTGGATTCTTTGGATCCGATATATTTGCATGTCCTTTATAAATAGATATAGAGTGTAACATATTTGTGGATAGTAGTCTATTATGACTTGATCCTCTGGATCAGAGATGCTATCTTTAGTTTTAAATCGATAATTAATGTTTTAAATTGATAATTATTTAGTTTCGTAAAAATTGGTCGTTGCCAATTTACCGGCAGTTTTTACATAAATTTCTTATGTTCTTGTGGTTCGGAACCCACGTAAAATTGTAGGTCCCCTCCGCCACCACGGAGGACATACACAATACACGAACACAGTTAGGTGGACCAGCCATGAGTGGATCCTAGGGTCTTTGTTGGTCTGAAACATTATAACATTATAACATTATAAGGTTTTAGTTCAAGGTCGTTTTTAATAATGTTTCTGACGCTACTTTCGGATATGCTCAACTCATTAGCAATTCTTGACGGTGTCACGTGAGTCCCTGGTCTGCCTTCTTGACTACAAATTCTTAGTTCCACATCTCTGATGTTTTCTTCGGTTCGAACTGATCTTGGCCTCCCGCTTCCTTGTTTCCTTTCAGTACTTTCAGTTTCGTTGATTTTTCTTAACAGCTTGTCCAAACCTCCTTTCGACCATGGTTTATTCGGAAACTCTTGTAATAATTTTATTGCGCCATAATTTTTATCAAGTCTATAATGTTTTATTAATATTTTATCTTCTTTAGAAAAGGGCATATTATCATTTTTATCACTTAAAATTATTTAGGCATCTGAAAAAAATAATTTAAAATGAGAAAAACATTAAATTTTTACGCGGAAATTCATTTTTTTAGTCATTGCACGTTTGTGGCCATAAAATCTTTATTTTATGACCGATTTTGAAATTTGTTTTATACAACTCTGGGCTCTTTTATCTTTAGCTAGATATATAACATTTAAGGGTCCGGCAAAAAATGCGGCGTGAGAGCAATTTTCGTCATGCTCCTTTTTTTTTTTGCGGACCCTGTATATATATATATATAATTTTTTTTTTCAAAGTATGACCGCTCATGGCCACCAAAAGAAAGGTGGATAGCAGAGCGAACACAGGACGAAGAGTATGGAACAACTAATGGAAATGAACAATAGACGGGGGAGGAGGAGGAGGAGGGGGTGGGGGGGAAGCAGAAAGATCATAGCGGAGTCACAGCCGGTAAAGAAGTCGGGAGCGAAAGAGGAAGGAGAACAACCCGGTTATCGAAAAGTAGGGACCTTCAGATAGAAGAGCGCCAAGCCTATCACAAGGCCCGACGCTCTCCAAAAAGGGAAAATACTCTGCGCGCAGCGCAGAGTAAAGCGGACACTCCACCAGGAGGTGGGCAACTGTAAGTAGGACGTCACAATTGGGACATCGGGGCACCCGATCCCCGGCCATCAAATAGCCATGGGTCAGGTGGGTGTGGCCAATACGGAGGCGGGCCAGAGCCACCTCCTTATGGCGCGACCGATGGAAGGAAGAGGCCCAACATCCCAACTTGGGTTTAATCTTGCAAAGTTTGTTATCCGTAGCGCCTTCCCAGCGACTCTGCCACCGGGAGCGCAAAAACCTACGGAAGCCAGGGATATAATCGGAAAAAGGGAGGGACACGGGTGAAACCTGCAGTCGGCACGCGGAACGGGCAGCTCGATCGGCAGCCTCATTTCCAGCCACGTTAACATGTGCTGGGACCCAGCAAAATACCACCTCCTTGCCACCGAAAGCGACAAGAGTATGGCACAGTAGCTGGATTCGTCGGACCAGTGGGTGGACAGGGTCAAAACACTCCAGGCCATCCAGGGCACTGCGGGAATCCGAATAGATGACAAACGACCCATCCAGATGCTCCCGCACCACCTCCAGAGCGCTCAGAATGGCATAGAGCTCCGCCGTGAAAACGGAAGCCTCATCAGGGAGACGGGTACATCGGGGAGCAAGGGCAGACGACTGGGGAACAGCCGCGGCTCCAACGCCCCCCGACGACCTCGAGCCATCCGTGAAGACCGCAACACATGCAGAGTGACACGCCGCATGTTGAAGGAACAGAGACCGAAGCAAGGCAGAGTCCGAATCGGTCCTGCGAACGGGGCGCAACGCCCTACAGCACGCAACAGGGGTGCTCTCCCAAGGTGCAACACCCCTGAAAGAGACCGGTATAACGGATGGAGGAGGAGTGCCCATACCATCGAGGAGGGAGGTCACCGTGTCGGTGAAATACCAACCCCCATCCCGGCAGAACGCCCTCTCCACCACCTGGAACAGAGGAGAGTTGGGAAGACGGAGGATCCGGAGATAGTGCTTAGCAATGAGGAACGACCTCCGATCCCCCAAGGGAGGGATGTCGCACTCAACCTGCAGACTATCAACCGGAGAGGAGCGGAAGGCGCCAGATGACATGCGCAGTCCTCTAGAGAGGACCGGATCCAGTATCCGAAGGGCCGTACTGGAGGCGGAGCCATACACCACACTCCCATAATCTAATTTGGATTGTACCAGGGACACGTACAAACGGAGGAGTGTCCGCCTATCCGCGCCCCATGTAGTATGCGATAGATGTCCCAGTAAATCCAGGGTACGTCTTACAGACTCGCGCAGCCGGCGAAGGTGGGGAACCAGCTCAAACGGCTGTCGAAAACCACCCCCAGGAAACGCACCGACTGAACGAGGGCCAGAGGCTGACCCCCGAGTGTAAGATTAAAGGTCGGGACGGCGCCGGACCCCCGTCTCCTCGACGGAAGGAAGGCCACACACGAAGTCTTCGGGGAAGACAGCGTAAGGCCCACCGACGACGCCCAGCGTTCAACCCGATTGACCGCGAGTGGACTTGCCTCTCCACGAGGGGGGACTCGTTCCCGCGGCATAGACAGCCAGATCGTCGGCATAGATGGAACATCGCACCGAGGGCGGAAGGGCTCCCGGTAGCGCAGACATGACCAGATTGAAGCTGGAGACGCTCAAGACACACCCCTGGGGCACCCCCTCCTCCTGAACATACAGGTCAGATAGGGCCGCACCATTACGGACGCGGAAAGTGCGACGGCAGAGGAAGTTACGAAGAAATGTGGGCAAAAAACCCACAAAACCAAGAGACTTCAAACGGTCCATGACAACTCCACGACGGGTCGTTTCATAGGCCTTTTGGACATCGAAGAAGACGGCCAGAACAAGATTCCGGCGGGAAAAGGCCTCCCGTACATCATGACCAAGGAGGAGAAGGGGGTCCAGAGTACCCCGAAATCGACGAAAGCCATACTGGGTCGGGGGGTATGACCCAAGCGACTCCAGTGTAAATGAAAGTCGAACGGCCACCATCTTTACCAGGAGCTTGCATAAGCAGCTCGTCAAGGCAATAGGCCGATAGCCCGCCACCTCCGCCGGATCCTTCCCCGGCTTAGGTATCGGGACCACAATCGCCTCCCTCCAACGGGAAGGGAACGACCCCTCAACCCACACCCGGTTGAAAAAATCCAGCAAGAAGTGTAGGGCCATCGGGTGCAGATTCCAAAGAATCAGGGCCAGGGGCGGAAGAACGACGGGTTGCCAAGGCAGCCCGAAGTTCCCGCATCGTAAAGAGACGGTTATAGAGCTCGTTCCCAGGCGGCGGGAACGTAACATTCGACAAAGGACGATCCGCAGCTGAAGGCGAACGGGAAACCGCAGCAAAAGCCCCAGCCAGCCGATCGGCCACAGCAGCAGGATCCGAAAGGAAGCCGTCCCCGTCCCGAAGGACAGGGCGACTAGCAGGGACCGGCTTCCCCTCGATGCTACGTACCTTCCGCCACACAGCAGCAGCAGAAGGGGTAGACGAGGAAATGCCGGACACAAAAGCACGCCAAGAGGCCCGACGGGCCAACTTGAGAGTCCGGCGGGCGAAAGCCTTCGCCCGCCGCATCTCAATCAAGTGGTCCGCGCGCCGGGTGCGGTGGAAGCGGCGCGTCGCCCTCTTCCTCTCGCACACCGCCCGGTGACATGCTGGAGTCCACCACGGGACGCTACGCGCCGCGGGTTACCGGAAGATCGAGGAATACAGCCCTCCGCGACGCCCATCAATACCCGCTCGAAGAACTCCAAGCTCTCATCCACAGAGCCAAAGCTCAACACCGAACGGGCAATGACGGAACGAGCTCGGAAGGATGGCCAGTCAGCCCGCGCAAGGCACCACCTCGGTCGAGACGAGACACCCGGCTGCGGTCCGACCGGCTCAAGACAGACTGGGTAATGATCACTGCCATAAGAGTCCCCCAACACCTTCCACGAAAAATCAAGTAAGGCATCGAGGGACACCAAGGAGAGATCAATACAGGTAAATGAACCCGTGGGTTCGTGGAAGTAAGTAGGGTCACCGGAATTGAGGCACGCAAAGGAAAGTTCCTCCATTAAGGAGAGTAACATACCAGCAACATTAGTCGACCGGACATCTCCCCAAGCCGGGTCGCGACTGTTAAAGTCCCCGAGGAGGAGAAACGGTCGAGGCAGTTGCAGTACCAACTCGCGAACCGCGTTGCGAGAAGGAGGATCATGAGGAGGAATATAAATCGAGCAGGCAGTGTACTGGCGATCTAAAAAGAGCCGCACAGCCACAGCCTGCAAGGAAGTGCGAAGAGGCACACCTCGCGATGGTAACGAATGATGCACATAAATCGCCGCACCCCGCCTGCGTGTGCGCTCATCCGGGGTGCAAGGGAAACCAACATAGCCAGAGAGACGAGGGAGCCCCCGCGCAACCAGGATAGTCTCCTGGAGACAAACACAGGAAGGCCGCTCGCTCTCCAGCAGGGAGGCAAGGTTCTCCCAGTTAGCTAAAAGCCCCCTACAGTTCCAATGCAAAATGGAACTGTAAGGGGAAGCGGCATTATAAGAGGCAGAGAAAACAAAGAAATAGCCACGGACCAAGCTGAGCAGCAAACTCAACGGTCCGTAACCAGGGACGGAATCGGCTTCCCCGACTCACCCCGAACGGGGGGGGGGGCCACCGACCCCGCAGCTGCTTCACCCGTAGCAGAACGAGAAGTGGAGAGTAGAACAGGGAGGTCAGAGGGGGGCTCCCCTGGGGGGGAGAGACGACGAGACGGGCCCAGCCGAAACCCCTAACTCCCCACCAGAGGGGGGCCGGGGAGAATCAGATGTCCGAGGGCTCGTCAAACCAGACAAGCACTGACGGGGGAGGGGAGGAAAGGTCCACCACAGGTGGGAGAGGTAGATCCAGGAGAGAGACCCGACCACTCTCAGCAGGATCCGAAGGGAGAGAGACTCCATGAAGAAGGGCCAGGCCCCTCTCGACCGGGTCTATCATGGGAACAGAGTCAGGAATCGAGGGTGTCATGGGGCGGTGTACCTCAACCGACACCCGGACACTGGTCGGGGCACCGGGAGGTGACGCCTCACCAGCCCTCCGTATAGGGGGGGGGGGAGTCCCGAGCGGATCAGGAGCAGCGCGCCGCTTCCCCTCCGGTGAAGAAGGGGAAGAAGGGGAAGCAGGGCGAGCAGCAGTCAGGATCGGGTCGGAAGGACTCCGACTCCGACCACGGCGACGCTTCCTCCTCCCCTTCGGAGCATCACCTTCCCCACCCGAGAGACGAGTAGGCAAGGATCCAGACCCCAAGGCCGGAGAGGGAGAAGGGGCACTTGTAGGCAGGGAATCAGATGGGATGTCTGAAAGTGAGGCAGAGGAACAAGAAGGACCCGCGGCGCCAGGAGGACCACCAACTCCCGGAACTTCCAGGGGGGGCACCACTCCGGTAGATGCCGGGGTAGCACGGGAGGGGCCCGAGGACCCGCCAGGGCCAAGAGCCGCAGCGTAGGACAACCCCCGCCGCGGCTCCCGGTCACGGACCCTATCGCGCGCCTCCCGCGCACTAAGGAATTCGGTAGTCCTTAAGGACCGCACCTCGAATTCAAACTTGAAAACGGGGCAGTCCCGAGAGGAGGAAGGATGGGCCCCCGAGCAGTTCGAGCACCGCGGGGGCTTCGTGCACGGGGTAGGGTGCGCAGGCCCACCGCAGCGGACACATAGCTTACCCTCACGGCGGCACGCAGAGCTAACATGGCTGAACCGGGTCAGGCACATATGGTCGCACCGAAAACTCACACGACCGGCGATCACCCACGCCCCAGAACACCTGGGCCGGAGGCACGAGGGAGTCAAAGGTCAGGAGCAGACGAGCGGACGGGGTAAGAGCACCATTCCGGCGCGACGAAAAGCGGAAGACCCTCGTTACCCCCTGGGGGGCAAGATCCTCCTGCAACTCGCCAACCGGGATTGACAGCAGACGGGAAGCGAAAATGGTGCCTTGACAGCTATTCAATTGCGGATGGGGAGTCACAGAAACTCTGCAACCCAAGACATCCTGCAACTGTAGAAGGGACCCAGTCACCCCCGAAGAACGGGACTTCAAAAGAAGAGACCCATCCTTCAGAGGGCGGATATCATAACGACAGGGAACCCCTATCGTCTTAAGGCGCTGAAACACCCGTTCCGAGTTGCCCGGAAGGGAGCCAGCGGAAGGGCGGAGAACAAGGAACCTGTCCACCAGACAGAAATTGACAGCAGGGACAGGTCCATGTGTAACGGTAACCGAGAGTGGGCGAGAGAACAAGGGCCGCGAAGACCCCGCCCTACGGCCACCACGAGTCCAGCCACGAGAGCCAGACGCCGCAGAGGACGAGAGGGGGCCATACGGCTTGAAGGTCAATCCAGCGGAGGCAGAGGCCGCTGAACGACCAGAAGTAGTAGTCTTATCCAAATCCAAGGGCGGGCCAGAGTCGTCAACAAGAGGGGAGTGAAGTTTAGAAATAGAACCCATAAATAGTAGCTTTACAAAAAAGACAGCCTCGGACACAAGGCGATGCACCATCCGCCGCTGCATCCTTCAAGGCGCAGGCCCAACGTCCCGGGTAGCCCGCCCCCCAACCTAACTGTCGTTTTAAAAACAGCAGATTGGCACTACGGAGATTTGCCCGTTAAGGGCCAAGCAAAGACCCAATCCAGACGCAGCAGCGGTCCGGGCGCCCGTACCATCCCCGGAGCACAGCTCAGCCACGGAGCGATGCCCCCCGGCGGGTGCACCCGATGACCCCAAGACTGCAAATACAAACAGAGGGGGTGGGATACTACGATTGACAGAGGCACAGGACCGAGTCAAGACAAAAGAAATTCCGGGAGAGACGGAAAAAAAAAAGGGGGAGCAAAAAGAAAAGAAAGGGGGGGGGGAAGAAAAGGAAGGGGGAAAAAAAAAAAAAAAAAACGCAACTAGGTAACTCTTCGCCCACACCCCGCGAGGAGTTGAGGAAACCTCAACAACCCACGAGGTGTACGAGCCCCCTCGGCCCGGCAAGCCGGAGTACCTAATCGAGGGGGATATATATATATATATACACACCTTACCTTACAACCTTACAAAGGTTCCGCGTGATGATTTCTCATTTCGCGAAGGTCAAGCTTGTCGCCCCTCCTCTCGAGTTGGCCTGGTGAAGTAGTGAGTTGGATTCTTGCGCTCTCCACCTCACATAGCCAGGTACGCCCGGCTCATCGGGGATTGTTCTGAGCCAGGCGTCTAGTCTTCTTTTGAAGATTTCCACTGCAACTCCCTTCGTGTTTCTTAGGTCTTTGGGCAACTGATTAAACAGGTTTCGTCCTCTCACTACAAAACTATTTTCTTTCAGGGTTAAGGATGTTCCCTGTCTCGCCTTCAATTTGGGAATACGACACAGTCTACCGCTTCTACTTTCCATCGTTGTTTGGGGAGTTATGGGATTCAGAGTAAGATTAGGGACTAGTTTCTCCATTATTTTCCAAGTGTACAGTAAATAATGGTGTATCTCTCTCTTCTCTTTTCCAGTGAATATAGGTCTAGTTCTCGTAACCTTTCCCAGTAATTTAGTTCTTTGCACCCATTGATCTTGGCTGTGAAGCTCTTTGGATCCCCTCCAGCTGTCTAATGTCTTCTTTTTATATGGGGAAGTTAGGACCGAGCAGTATTCTAATTTGGGTATTATCAGGGTTTTCAGTAGAGGAATCATTACATTCCTATCCCTTCGTTTAAAAGTTCTCAATATCTGACCCGTTATTCTCTTTGCTCTGTTTACTGCTATCTTATTTGTGTTTCAAATTTCGCATCATATATATATATAATATATATATATATATTTTTTTTTTTTTTTTTTTTTTTTTTGTTCAGGAAGAACCGATTCGCCTCTATTTAAAGGGCATATCTCAGCGGAAAAACAAAGAAAAAGTGAGAGGAAAGACAGAGGAAAAAGAAAGGTGGGGGACATCGAAGTGGAAAAAGACCAAGGATGACAAGGACTGCAGGGTCGAGCCCCATCATCCTTGGGTGCTAGGGCCGGGAGGGCGCACGTGAAACCTCCAGGAACAAGTACGTACAAACGAGCACAAAGAGCACTCAAGAGCACGAGCTTAGAACCCCCTTGCGGAGATATATATATATATATATATATTATATATAAAATGTTATAATGTTTCAGACCAACAAAGACCCTAGGATCCACTCATGGCTGGTCTACCTAACTGTGTTCGTAATTGTGTATGTCCTCCGTGGTGGCGGAGGGGACCTACAATTTTACGTGGGTTCCGAGCCACAAGAACATAAGAAATTTATGTAACAACTTCCTGTACACTGTGTACATTGGCAACGACCAATTTAGCAAAACTAATATATATATATATATATGGCTTCATTTCTGAAATAGTATATTAGATGCAGAAAGGAGGGACTGCAACAATCCCCACTTATTCACTCGATCACGAAGCGCTTCAAACGTTTTATATACTCTTTTGCTGTAGTTTCGCAATATTTTAATTCTGTAATTACCTAAATAGTTTTTTCTCTCGTTTGCAATATATATATATATATTATATATATATATATTATATATACACGAAGATCCTGGGTTCGATTCCCGGGCGGGTGCCTTATTTTTCATTTGTTTGTTATTTCGGGGTGTCAGGAAATGATTGCCCCCCCCTGTAGAGCAAAAACTAGAAGAGATAGATAAAAACCGGCGAGACCACTTGAAAGAGCGTTAAAATCTGAATAAAAACCATTATATTCTATTCCTGTGATTTTAATTCTTACCATTTTTTTCCCCACAGAAACCATGGCATCATCTATTTTGAACGATTCAGAGAAAAAGCGAGTTCTTGACCGCATTCGAGCTGTCACATTTCGTGAAGCAAAGGAAGCTGGTGCAACTTTCATAACTCGATACTGGGTGGCTGAGAGATTAAAAAGATCAGAAGACTTTGTCAAAAGGAATTGGAATAAGAATCCTGAAGATTGTGAAACAGAATTTCGAGGAGGAAGACCGGAGAAATTATCTCAAGAATCGAAAGACATTGTGCGTGCTGCATCACGGCGCCGAAAGAAGAGCTGCTCTGAGGTAGCGAAAGAGATACTTATCCGTCGTGGTAAGATAGTCAATCGGCAACTTGTGCATCAATTTCGAGTTCGCCAAGGCTTGAGTGCTTGGCATGAAATAGCTAAGCCACGGAAGAGTGATCTTAATATTGAAAATCGGCTATGGTTTTGTGATTATCTTGAGGAATGGACGGAAGACGATTTCCTTCACTTGGTTGTCAGCGATGAATTCTTCGTTTATGTCTCCAGAAAACCAAATTTTCAGAATGATCGGGTTTGGGCAACAACTCCTGATGAAGTCCCAGACGACCAGAAGTATCGAGAAATAGTAAAAAATCCAGCATGTGTGGGTGTTTTCATTATGTTCTCTATTCGGAAGCTCATCTGGGTTATCAAACCAAGAGGAACCAGTTGGGATGGGCCTTATTTTCGAAATGTAATTTTAACCCAACATGTAATTCCGTTTTTGAAAGACCCCGAGTGTGTTTTGGATGTTGAACAGGCAACCTTTCTTCACGACAAAGCCCCCTGTATGAAAGCACTTGCGACTCAACAACTGCTTAGGACAATAACATTGATTTTTTCGGAAATAATGAATGGCCTGGCAATTCTCCCGATCTTAATGTCTGTGAACATGTCGGATCCATCATGAAGGATCGGGTGGAGTCCTTAATGCTGGAACAACCCATTCAGAATCGGTATTCAAAAAATTATGACTGCAAAGATCAACGAAGTCCTTGAAGAAATGAGTCATGATACCGATCTCTTTGAGACATTTCTGGGATCATACCCCGTCGATTAATGGCCGTCAGAGCTGCAAATGGGAGCAACACCCGATATTAAAACAAGTGTTTTTTATTCAAAATTAAACGCTCTTTCGCGTGGTTTTGTCTGTTTTTTTCTATTCCTTTCAGTTTCTTCTGTACAAAGGGGGGGGCAATCATTTCCTGACACCCTTATATATATATGATGAATAAAACGAAGGAAAGGAAACACAGAATGGTGCTCAAGCGCCTCAACAAGCGTCTCAACAAGGCAAAACGAACTTTCTATCGTGTGAATAATAACACTCGTACTTTGTCAAAGAATATTTTAGTACTTCCATTTTTCTCGGGCTTTTTAGGCATTGCTAATGTACTTAAACTTTTGGATATTAATGTAGTATTTTCATATAACAATATTGTGAAAAATATCATAGTAAAAAATAGCCCTACCAATAATTCAGGCATTATCTATAAAATTGGTTGTAAACAATGTGATTCCTTTTACATAGGTCAGACGGGAAAGGATTTGCACACACGTATAAAACAGCATCAATATTCCGTTAGAACAGGACAGTCGTCCAGTGCCCTTTTTGTCCATTTGTCAGAGTTATCCCACTGTATTGATTGGAATAATGCTTCAGTTTTATTTCACTCTAGCAACATTGTCAATAGAAATATTCTTGAGTCTGCCATTATCCAACTTACAAATAACTTCAACATAAGCAAAGGTCTTTTTGAACTCGATCCTGTTGTTTTGAATTCTTTCAGAACAGATTTAGATAAGAAGGGTAGAACGCTAAATCTTCGGTAAACTTGTACGCACCTTAATAACTTTTATTTTTCAATTTATTTTTATATATATCGGACTTAAACAAGAAAGGCAGAGTGCTAAAACCTGGGCAGATTTCCAGTATAAATTTGTATTTTTCTTTTTTTTTAATTATCTATAACATTGGTTGGAAACAATTCATTTGATCTTGTGCTAAAAATCGATAGTTTTTCCTTACAAATTTGTATGCTCCTCCCACAATCCTTTAATGTTTAATTTTAATTTTTTTTATCTCTCCGTTTATTGTGTGTATATATATATATATATATATATATATATATATATATTTCTGTAACCTATATATAGGCTATAACTCTTTATGTACTTCAGTGTTCCTGAGGATGTCATTAGACGAAAGCGCTTGAGCACCATTCTGTGTTTCCTTTCTTTCGTGGTTTTATTCATCATAAATATTTTTCACGTGTTACTTTCGTGAAATAATTTTCATATATATATAAGCAAACAACCACAGGGAAAAGGAAAAAGAAACACGAAATCCGAGCGCTTTCGTGATATATTCACATCTTCAGGGAAAAACAAGTAATAGGCAGATTTTACAAAGTAAATGAGTTAAATACACAAGCGAAAAAAATTCCCAGTCGGCAACTCAATTTAAAAACCATAAAACACTAAAGATTTTTTCAATAGATCACTTAATCTGAAGGAAGCTAAATTATTGAATATAAAAGAACTATATAGATGAAATTAGACAATTAACATGTACAGAAAACAAAAATTATTATAACAGTTATTAGAAATAGTATTTAATTAAAGCAGGCAATTAAGTGGCAAGAATTTAATGAAAACAAAGAGAATGGTGCCAACATCTTACAGAATATTCCAAACTTCTACAAACAATCTGAAAAAACTCTCCCAATAGCCAACCTGATCAAAAGTCTAATAAACCATCAAGCACACAAATATTATATACGAAAGAAATATTACAATGCACACATAAGAATGTTAACAGTTCTTAAAATAATATTTAACCAAAGCAAACCGTTAAGGGGAAAGAATGCGGTCAAGAAACCAATAAGACCTACACCAACTTTCTAATTATGTACGGGTCTAATTTATACAGCCCAGGGCTTATATCCAAATCCACATTATTCTTGATCACACTAGATTCAATTATATTTCTGCTAACAATAGATTTACTAAACCTTAATATGGAGGCATTTTTCCAGTCAATGGGGTGATTAGTATCTCTTACGTGAATGAAAATGGCGTTAGATTCTTGGTCAATTCTTATACTGTATTGATGTTGCTTAATACGTAACTCGAGGGACTTACCAGTTTGGCCTATGTAAAATTTATTACATATTGTGCATGGAATTTTATACACACAACCCTGTTCACTTAAAGGGGAGTTCTTAATCAATGAATTCTTAATTACGTCTAAATTTCTGAACGCAATATTTACGTTAAAATTCCTCAGCAGATTCGGCAGATCAAGGAAATTTTCCCTGAATGGTAACACTAACAAATTTTTTGTGTTATAAGGAATCTTGTCCTTTACTTCGTAGAAGGTTTTCTTTGCCATTGATTAAAACTCATAAGCCAAATAATCCTGCAAGGCCTATTGTTAGCTCTATAGGATCTATCTCATATAAGCTATCCAAATGGCTTGTTTCCATTCTTAATCCTCTCCTGGGCACAATTTCACAATCACACATAAATAATAATGTAGACCTTGTGGAAAAATTAAATAGTATCAGTGTCAATTACAATTTTATATTGGTAAGCTTTGATGTTACCGCTTTATTTACAAGAGTCCCGGTGGAGGATCTGTTAGTGTTTCTTTCGGAAGAATTGGTTAAGCATATTTTGCCATTACCTGTGGTTACAATTATAGAATTAATTAAGCTGTGCATAGTAGACTCGAAATTTGTGTTCAATAATGAATATTTTAGGCAGAAATTTGGTATGGCGATGGGAAACCCCCTCTCCCCCATTTTAAGTAACTTATATATGGAGTTTTTTGAAAGTAAGTTATTAAGGAAGATTCTGCCAAATTATGTTCCATGGTTTAGATATGTAGATGATGTTCTTTGTCTTTGGCCAGTATCTTTAAATCTCAATGAATTCTTACCCAAACTTAATAATTTAATTCCCTCTATCAATTTTACAGTTGAAATAGAAACAGATTCTTCGATCCCTTTTTTAGATGTTTTAATATATAGGTCTGGAAAAAAGTTTAAGTACAATATTTACAGAAAACCCACTAATAATTGCTCCTATATACATTATTATTCTGCTCACCACATTAACGTAAAACGATCCGTTCTTTCTGCTTTGTTCCTAAGAGGCTTACGAATTTGTAGCCCAGAGTTCGTTGATGACGAAGTTTGTAAAATATACAAAATTGCGTTTGATTTAAAATATCCAAAGAACTGCATAGATAAATTATTAAAAATGACAAAGAAAACCTTCTACGAAGTAAAGGACAAGATTCCTTATAACACAAAAAAAATTTGTTAGTGTTACCATTCAGGGAAAATTTCCTTGATCTGCCGAATCTGTTGAGGAATTTTAACGTAAATATTGCGTTCAGAAATTTAGATGTAATTAAGAATTCATTGATTAAGAACTCCCCTTTAAGTGAACAGGGTTGTGTATATAAAATTCCATGCACAATATGTAATAAATTTTACATAGGCCAAACTGGTAAGTCCCTCGAGTTACGTATTAAGCAACATCAATACAGTATAAGAATTGGCCAAGAATCTAACGCCATTTTCATTCACGTAAGAGATACTAATCACCCCATTGACTAGAAAAATGCCTCCATATTAAGGTTTAGTAAATCTATTGTTAGCAGAAATATAATTGAATCTAGTGTGATCAAGAATAATGTGGATTTGGTCCTTAATATAAGCCCTGGGCTGTATAAATTAGACCCGTACATAATTAAATTAAAAAGTTGGCGTAGGGCTTATTGGTTTCTTGACAGCATTCTTTCCCCTTAACGGTTTGCTTTGGTTAAATATTATTTTAAGAACTGTTAACATTCTTATGTGTGCATTGTAATATTTCTTTCGTATATAATATTTGTGTGCTTGATGGTTTATTAGATTTTTGATCAGGTTGGCTATTGGGAGAGTTTTTTCAGATTGTTTGTAGAAGTTTGGAATATTCTGTAAGATGTTGGCACCATTCCCTTTGTTTTCATTAAATTCTTGCTACTTAATTGCCTGCTTTAATTAAATACTATTTCTAATAACTGTTATAATAATTTTTGTTTTCTGTACATGTTAATTGTCTAATTTCATCTATATAGTTCTTTTATATTCAATAAATTAGCTTCCTTCAGATTAAGTGATCTATTGAAAAAATCTTTAGAGTGTTTTATGGTTTTTAAATTGAGTTGCCGACTGGGAATTTTTTTCGCTTGTGTATTTAACTCATTTACTTTGTAAAATTGCCTATTACTTGTTTTTCCCTGAAGATGTGACTATATCACGAAAGCGCTCGGATTTCGTGTTTCTTTTTCCTTTTCCCTGTGGTTGTTTGCTTATTAATAAGATCACGTGTTATTCTGTGATTTTACTGCATATATATATATAATAATATATATATATATATATATAATATATATATATATATATATATATATTATCGGAGAATATTCCGCGCAAGATGAGAGCGAAAGAACGAAACAAATGAAAAAATGAAGTAACCACCCGGGAATCGAACCCGGGATCTTCCGATTGCCGGTCAGATATGATAACCATTACACCACGGGCCTCACTCAATCAAACGTCGTAATTCCTCTACATGCGCGCAGAAATCCGGGTCCGATTTCCGGGTGGTTACCTCATTTTTTCATTTGTTTCGTTCTTTCGCTCTCATCTTGCGCGGAATATTCTCCTACACAAAGCGTCGTTCTTTACGTTAATTATACTGCGTGTTTGCAGTTATAATGTATATAATGTTACGGCATGCGGGAGGTGCCCCTTTGGGGCATTGGTTTCTGCGCGCATGTAGAGGAATTACGACGTTTGATTGGGTGAGGCCCGTGGTGTAATGGTTATCATATCTGACCGGCAATCGGAAGATCCCGGGTTCGATTCCCGGGTGGTTACCTCATTTTTTCATTTGTTTCGTTCTTTCGCTCTCATCTTGCGCGGAATATTCTCCTATACAAAGCGCCGTTCTTTACGTTAATTATACTTACTTTAATTACTTTCAGAGATTTATGTGATTAACTTTTTTACTTATTTTTATTATTTTCTTATTTATTTATAAAGTAACTAAAGTCAAAAAGCAAAAATTCTTTATTCTTCTGCAATAAGGTTTTACAAAGTGAAATTATACACGAAATGTTTTTCAGAGATTTAACTGGTTGACTTTTTAATTTTATTTTTTTACTTGTTTTTATTTTATTTTATTTTTGTATTCATTTATAAACTAATTAAAGTTAAAAAACAAATATTCTTTGTTCTTCTGCATTAAGGTTTTACAAAATGAAGTTATGCATAAAATGTTTATGAAAGAATGAAATTAAGCAGAATCGAGTGATAATTTCCTGAAAGAATAAATATATAAATAAATTAATAAAAGAATAAAACAAACATCAGTTAATTATCACAAACAATATATAAAAAAAATTGTTCTGGAATATGTAGGGAAACATTAGGTAAATGTAATATATGAAGATCTTAAAAATTTAGTAAAAACTTTATTATAGTAACTGACCCCCCTTGGTCGTCAAATAAAACAACAACAACACAGTTTAACCATTTCGGCATTGAATTATTTTTCAGATTTCTCTCATTTTGACATGCTTAATTAAGGAGTGCTTGTGGTCGCAATTCAGCAACGACTGCGCTTAAAGGGTTAAAGGTTAACTAAAGTTTAACATTTGAAGATTTTTAAACAGCGCCCGTGTATGCTTTATTAAAATGACTAATTCCACTGCATTTTTATATAACGTTTTTGCTGATTAACAGATGCTTGTCTTAATGTTTTATAAATTTATTCGTCTTCTTATTGTTACATGAATTTATCTACAGTATTTATCCTGCTTAATTTCATTCTTATATGTATATGCAGTGGTGGGCAAGTAACGAAGCATTTGCAATCGATTACAGTAACTAAGTTTTTCCAGTAATCTACTTGTAACTAATTACTTTTCTGAACGACTACTTTTTGCTTGTAATTGATTAAAAATTTATCAATAGTAACTACTTTTTACTTCATTACTTTTGTAAAAAAGTTATACAATTACTTTTTTATATTTTCTTTTATTTTTTCCAGATCTCTCAAGGCTGTTTATTCTCCAATCCCGTATTATTGCTAATAATGGAGCAATGTTACCATATATATTTTAATCCAGGAACTTTGGCCCAGAATCTACGAAATTAAACTCTAGCAAATTTTGATTGGTAGTGTTTCTTGTGTAATGTATAAACTTCAGTAATATCTTCAATTTAGCATTATAGTGAATCACAAACGCATTAATTAATAGTTAAAATTGTAATCATATTACTAGAATATCAGTGCTGCAAATTTGTGTTATGTAAATAAAATAAACATTAAAAAGCAATATATAATTAATCCAGAGAAGTAATTTCTACTTTATACTCTTAGTTACTTTTCAGATATCAGTAATTTTTACTTTTAATCACTTACTTATTTAAGTTAGTAATTTTACTCCAACTTGATTACTATTTTCGGCAAGTAATTCTACTTTTACTCGATTACAAAATCTTAGTAATTTGCCCACCACTGTGTATATGTACATTGTACAGTATATGCAAAGTTAATACTGTTAGGAAGAGGCATATCAGCTACCTAGCTAAAAGTAGTGAACGAGTTAAAACTGAGGTGTTGAAGTGTTTTTATGCAAATGCATGGAGTCTTAGGAATAAGAAAAATTAATTATTTAGTTATATGATTAGTGAAAATTTGGATATAGTCTGTATTAGTAAGATTTGGATTAGTGATACAGTATTCAATAACACTAGAGCAGAGTATGAGTTAAATAGTTATACAATGTATATTTATCAGAGAATGGATAGGCACGGGGGGGGGAGGTCTTATACATTAAGAATTATTTAATTTCAGCTCAGAATGATAGTATTAAATTGGACAACAAAATACAATGAATTTGGGTTGATATTTGTGTACCGAGTAAAGAGTATATTCGGAAAGCTACATTTTACAGACTTCCAAACCAAACGCATGGAGATGATGATAGTATGGTTCAGGAAATAAATACTGTAAAGGTTGTTTTGCTAGAACATTAATTATGGGAGATTTCAACCTGCCTCATATAGATTGGAGCCTTTAAGAATGTGATAATAGGGAAGATAAGTTCTTCATTGAGTGCTGTAATGATAGCTTACTAACGTAGTTTGTAGACAAACCAACTCGGGATCAAGTAATCTTAGATCTGGTTTCATCCAATGATTATGAGGTTATTAGGGCATTTGCAGTAGGAGAGTCATTGGGGAATCGTACGGGTTAGGAGAGAAATGAATAGGGATCCCGTCAGCGGTGACCATCTGGTTCCTTGCTTCTTGAGGGGTAGGTGTAGTAGGTTTGGGGGGTTGTTGAGCTCGGTAGGATGGGTTTGCCAGTGGGAATGCTGTTGAGATGTAGTCTGGGTTTGGGGAAGTTTTGGGGAATGTGCAGTGTGGATGTGTTCCTTTTAGAGCTGTTGGGAGTAACAGGATTAGGGTGCCTTTGTGGTAGAATAGAGAAATAGCATATATGTCATCCCATATAACATAAGAAGGGAATAAAAGAAGTTAATATCGTCTTATTAACGAGAAATGAGAAATAAGTAATGAGAGGCTGGTTCAGTGTTAGTTGTAACTGACACACTCATTTTAATTTATGACTTACAGATGGACAAGTATGAATATCAGAGTCCGGAAAAAGACAAGACAAGAAAACTGTCAGGGGCTGCCAGCAGAGCATTAAAGAAACAGAAGCTACTACATCAATCAGGAGAACGGTCTCAAAAGATCACTAACTTTTTTTTTAAAAATCAGATGTCTGCTACAGATACTGAAATGATTTCGCCACCAACTTCACAGCCTAGTCAGACACCTGCTACTAATGACCAGCAACAGATGAGTGCCGTAGGGATATCAAATATACATCAGGAGCACAATAATGCAACTGTTAGCGGCCTCACTATTCAAACATTTGATACAGTATCCACTAGTGATGTCACTGAAGAGGTCCTCCCTGAGGGCTCCACATCGTCTTCGTCTAAAAATCAGGCTGCTACAGATACTGAAATGATTTCGCCACCAACTTCACAGCCTAGTCAGACACCTGCTACTAATGACCAGCAACAGATGAGTGCCGTAGGGATATCAAATATACATCAGGAGCACAATAATGCAACTGTTAGCGGCCTCACTATTCAAACATTTGATACAGTATCCACTAGTGATGTCACTGAAGAGGTCCTCCCTGAGGGCTCCACATCGTCTTCGTCTAAAAATCAGCTATAATTTCGAATCAAACCGAAACTTCTACGAGCAGCATCGGCGACATCGATAATACCAATGATATAGGGTTTCATATTGGATGTTTTGTTGTTGTTGCTGTTGTTGTTTAGCCGATCAGCCCACCCTGATCGAGCAAGCCGGCAGCACGCAGGTAACCGATCGCCCCCTCCGGAGTGGACCAGAGGTTCAGCGCACTAGTGATGTTGTGTTGTGTTCTATGTTATGCTAGAGTGATACAGTCTCTCATAATGTGTTAAATTGTTTGTGGTGTGTCCTGGCACAGGTGGCAGGTGTCGTCTGTGTTGTCTCGTCTGTGTTTATATGTCCGTAAGTTGGGGTGATGTCCACATCGGAATCGTGCTAAGTTAACTCGATCCGATCTGCTCAGGCTGATCTCTGACCTTAATGGGTGGCGACTTCGCACTTAGGACCGCATTTGGACCGAGTCGTGTCAGTGCTTTGTGGGTTAGGTGTGTGTGTATGTGTTTTCTGTACTGTGCGATGTCTGTGGGGCGTGGTATGGAATGGAGTATTTGGTTATAATGTCTCTCTGGTGTTACCTTAATGGTGCGAGGTGTCGGTGCATGATTGTACATGTAGTGGCAAAGGTGTGGGGAGTTGTCGCTGCTGCCATGAATTGTGTTCCCCTCATGTCTAAATGTTCCTCTCTGTCCTTACACACCCCATTTAAAGAGATTCCTCTGCCGAGAGGTGCCCCCCATAGTGCTGTGAGGTACTGAAAAACTCATGATCTTCACTTGCCCCACAAACACCTTGAAATGGGAGACCCAAAATGGGTGCACACACATTTCTACATTACTGTACAGTCTTTACAGCCACACCTACACTTTTCCCCCTAAGTATATATATTGTAATGTATATGGTTGTAAATTTTGACTTGGTCCGCAATCGATATGGCCCGTGACTTATTTTTGGTTGGCAAGTTACTAGTATTGATGGATACCGTAATGAAATTGACTGGATTCTTTGGATCTGATATATTTGCATGTCGGTTATAAATAGATATAGAGTGTAACATATTTGTGGATAGTAGTCTATTATGACTTGATCCTCTGGATCCAGAGATTCTATCTTTAGTTTTAATTCGATAATTAATTAGTTTTAAATTGATAATTATTTAGTTTTGTAATAATTGGTCGTTGCCAATGTACAGGCAGTTTTTACATAAATTTCTTATGTTCTTGTGGTTCGGAACCCACGTAAAATTGTAGGTCCCCTCCGCCACCACGGAGGACATACACAATTACGAACACAGTTAGGTAGACCAGCCATGAGTGGATCGTAGGGTCTTTGTTGGTCTGAAACATTATAACATTATAACATTATAACTTTCAGTAATTTTGTTTCTGTGTGCAGGTGTTCTATTGGTGTTGTTTGAGTGCATCCTGTAATGATACGAAGTGCGTTGTTTTGTATTGTCTGTAAGGTGTTTATGTGTATGTTTGAGATAATGGGTGCCCAGCATGGGCTAGCATAGTCCATAACTGAGCGAATATATTGTTTGTATATGAGTGATGTTGTTTCCTGCTGGTGTCCAAAGTTTGTGCCTGTTAGTATCCTAAGCGTGTTCAGTCTTGACGTACATTTGTTTTTAATGTCCTGAATGTGATTTGCAAAAGATAATGATGTGTTGTACGTGACCCCAAGTATTTTTGTCCTATGAGTGTGTGGAATGTTGGTGTTGTATCAGGTGTTATTTTATGTTGCTTGTAAGCAAGGTGATGGTTGATTTTGTGGGCACTGCTTTGAGTCTATTGTGTGTGAGCCAGTCTTGTATACTGTTTATGTATGTTTGTAGGTTATTTGTAGCAGTGTCGATGTTGTTGTGGGTGGATGTTAGAGTGATGTCATCTGCATATGATGATAAGGTAAACTTGTTATCTATGGGTGTTGGAATGTCATGCATGCACAAGATGAATAGTGTTGGTGAGAGAACAGAGCCTTGAGGGAACCCGTTCGGAAAAAGCTTGTTTTTGGATGACTTGCCATTAAATGTGACATGTGAGTATCTTCCTGAAAGATAGTTGCTCAGCCACCTTTTGGTGTTATTGTGCATGTTAGTGTTGAGTATTTTGTTTATGAGAGGGAAGCGTGAGATAGCATCAAATGCTTTACTAATTTCTATTGTTGCTAATAGTGTACGTTGAGCTGGTCGTCTGGAGTTGATGCCATCCATGATGTGCTGTGTGAGGTAGTGAGTAATGTTGTGGTTGAGTGGTGAGGTCTGAATCAATGTTCAGTAGGCGATAGTGGTATGTGTGGGTTGGTGATTTGTAGGATTAGTCTTTCTGTTACTTTGGAAGGTGTGCATAGTAAAGTAATGGGTCTATAGGAAGCTGGTTCTGTTGGATTTTTGTTTGGTTTGAGTAGTGTAATAATTTTACCTTGTTTCCATATGTCAGGAATAATACAGTGTTGGTATGAATATGTGCTGATATTTGTGAGAGCTAGTATTCCCTGTGGGCCCAAGTGTTTAAGGTGTATGTTAGATATGTTGTCTGGTCCAGTAGCCTTCGAATTCTTAATGTTTTTGATGATCTTGGTGGTGTGGTCTGTATTGAAGGGTGTAATGGTCGTGTCGTGTCTGTAGGTTTTCTTGTGTCTGACTGTTTGTCTGTCTGCGTGTTTCTGGTTGTAGTCTCTGTATAAGTGATTTATCTTTGCGTAGTGATTACCTAGAATGTTAGCTTGTTGTGTATATGTTGGAATATTATTTTGGCTACGACAGATAGCCACGTGTGAGGTGTGAATGCCGCTGTTAGAGTGGGTAATGCTGTTTATAGTCTTGTTGTAGTGCCTTGCACCACAAGATTATTTTTTTATTAGTGAAAACTGCCACAAATTGGCATGAGTGAAATATTTAAATCTAAATAAATAAATAAATACAAGTTAAACATGTCCAGTGATCAAATTTAATTCTTAAGCATTCAGTGTGGTGTGACTAGACATGAATTGGCTTTTAAGGATTATTTTGGCTTGTTGGTAAAATTGTATAGTAAAAACAAGTTTATGTACAACAACACAAAGGACGCCGTTCACACATCTTATTATTTGAAAACACGGCGCCAGCAAGCAAAGGTTCTTCGTGGTAAGTTCCTATTTATAATGTTTATATTCTTTACTATTGCATATCTGTATGCAATACCGCATACTGCAGAGATTAACAAGCCTTATAGTGTTTGTGATTAGTACTGTAAGATTCATACTATAAATAATACTGTACAATTCATACAATAAATTACCTTAGGCTAAGTTAGGTCTATCTAGGCAAAAGCCAAATTGTAACTCTAGCCTAGCTGAAGCCTACCGTAGCCTTTGTTTTAGATTAACCTCAGCTCTATTATATTGAAGAGGCATAGGCCTGCCTATTAATTTTCTTAGTATATTTTACTTTATAATATAAGCCTATTATGTTTCATGTATTTTCTTAGCAGGTGGCCTACATACTTCCTTAGTTTTCCCATTCAACTTAACACAATCCCATAATGAGAATCAACTGTAATTTATCATCCACAGGTTACTGGGCCTATATAGCATATGTATATTAATTATTAATTTTTGCCATTTTTATTATTCTTTTTCTTTGAAATATCACTTACAGTATTCTTGTCTGTCTCTTTGCAGACAAGGTTGTCATTGTGGCTATTAGTGTTACATTATTTATATATTAATATTATTTGAATATTATTTGCACAATATTATTTGTATATTAATATTAGTTCCATTAGTTGTTTATCAGTGTTAGTTGCAGACTGTTATATATTAGCTAAACGGTGCCACTATTAAATTCTCCATTATATGTCAAAGTTGTTACGGGTAAAAATCCCCCTTGCATTTATAAATAATTATAATTGTTGCATATAATTTATTAATTGTTGTCAATAAAATACAGAATTCATATTGATGATTTTATAATCAGTCCTTCCCTTCTTTTATCAAAATTAATTTTGCGCCGCAGTGCTGGATGCCAATCTAGTATTTGGGCGCTGGTGACCCTGGCATTTAGTTAATTATCTACGTAAACTTGTAAAGGTCTATAATAATAAAACCAGACTCTTACAATTGGTGACACTCCTGGGTGACCAAACACCGTAATTTATGCAAAAAAAATTCTAAAAGTTTTTTCTCAATTTTTGTCAATACATTCAGTCTGCATCTATAATTTTATTAAATTCACTAGTACTAAGCACTCACCTGTACTGGAAGTGTATTCTATTGCAAAATATATTCCTTTTATTTTGCCTTTTTATAAAATCAGCGTTTTCTAAAGTTTTTTGTGCAAATTTACTTATATTTTGCAAACAGCCTATACGCAGACTATTTTTCTGCTAATATTGGGCTACATCATAAAAAAAAAAAATTTTACGTAACTTTTTGTTATTGGCATTCATAACTCCAATTGAGTCTCATACTCAACCAAGCTTACCTGAAGCCATTATTTGCATTCAACAACATTTGTTGAAATCTTGTCAGTTTTGACACATTTTTAATTTTTTTTAGTACCTTGTAACAATACTATAGCCACAATGACCCACAACAACAACAACCTAGGATCATCCAACGGTGGTACTCCAAATTCACCACCTATAACAGACCTTCTAACAATGTATCAGCCTACCACTCCACAATTCACCGCTGAAGAGCCTGGAATCTTTGTGAGTCAACTGCGGGATTATTTCGCGATAAAAGGAATTACGGACCCACGAACCAAGTTCCTTATCACAAAGAACCTCCTGCCTACACTAGTATACAAAGTAGTGCGGGATGTGACTCTATTGCCTCCGTCTGACCAAGCTTTTGAGAGCCTCCTCAGCGAGTTAGTCAGGAGACTCGGCCAATCAGAAGAAGAGCGACTCAATGCTCTACTCAAGGACCAAGTTCTTGGGGATCAAACGCCAACAGCCTTCCTGAGGCATCTGCAAGACCTGGCTGGACAGACCAATGAAGACGATAAAAACTCACCCTTAATGCGACGCCGCTTCCTCAATGGTCTCCCCACTGCCCTACGGCCAACGCTCCGTTGTATGCCAGATGATACAGACCTCCTCACTATGGCAAAAACAGCTGATAAGATGATGATTGAAATCCACCTTGGCCAAGTAGATAACCACACCCATCACCCCCAAATCTGTGCCACGCAGGACGACACTCAGAGTCTGGCCGCACAATGTCTTAAAGTATCCAACGAAATTCTACAAACAATTAAAGATGAATTTAAAGCTCTCCGAATAGAGCTAGCTAACAACAGGGAACGAGAGAGAAGTTCTTCAAGACGAGGACGACCCTCTGGTCCAAATAGAGCTTCCCAATATGAACCTGGACAACGCCTCGTTCTACTACAACCACAGCCACCGCAAACAGGTCAGTTGGTTGCTCCTAATTCAAATCTATTAGCCTTACCTAATAGACACTGTCAACATAGCTACAGACTTTTTCACTGTAGGTTGCAGTGGTTTTCAGGTTAAAATTTGGTCAGCAGCCAGATTACTAACTATGGTGAGGCTAAATTTAAAATTAATTTAGACTTACCAAAAATGAAGTTGCCAGTTGAACGTTACCCTTTCTGTTTCTAACTAATCCATAAGTTTCATTTGGTTTCCAGGTTTGAATTTTATTTGTTGAGTTTTAAGTTATTATTTAACACACTGCTAGGTTATTTATTTGTAGGGGCTATTTCCCAGACCTAGGTTTTGCAAGTTAAGTTAGGCTAGGGCTGGATTGCCCTTAAGTTTTTGGTTTTAAAGGTTTAAGGTTTAAGGTTTTGAAGGTTTTACTCGTTAAGTTAAGGCTATATTGCCTTTAGGTTTTAATAGGGGCTATAACAGCCATTTAATTATTGAGTTAGGGCAGTTGTAGCCCGGTTCGAGTTTCGTCTAGGTACCTAGTTTTTTATTCTTACCTTAGTTATTTTCTTTAACTTACTTACACCTAGTTCTGATAGGCCTCTATTTAGTTAAACATGGTTTTTGATTAATTGCAGTGGTTATTAATTAAGGATAAGGTTTAATTAAAGGTTGTTAGGTTTGAAGGTTGACTCAGTTTCCCGGTTTGGGTAACCACGAGCATTTTAATTTTTTTGAGAAAAAAGGGCCCGCTTCATGCGGTCAAAAATTTTCAAGACTGGACAAAGCTCCGTTTTTCTTTGTCCCAGAAACTTTTTTTTTTCCTTCTTTTTGTTAATTAGGGAAACCCAACTTCACTAGTTGGTTAGAAACGAGGGTTTTTATTTTTATTTATTTTGTTTATATTTTATTTGGAAATATATGCGGTTATTTCTAACCACTTTTTTCAACATTCCCCCCAAGGGGAAAAATTTACCCAGAATTGTATTCTTGGGAAATTTTATTTATTTTTTTTTTTGAATGAAAATGACATGCTCTTCAGAAAAGTTCCTTTTAGGTGAAATATGAAGATGAAAGCGTCTTTTCTGTAGAACGTTGGTCCTAAGTTATAGCTATTTACAATTATTTACAATTTTCTATTTGTGGTCTTCACAAAGATCCACTCTGTATTTTCCTTTGCAGTTCTTCCCGAAATCTAACTGCAGCTTGTCTTTGTGGTCGGGGTTGAGTAGCGGCAGTAGTAGTGTCAGGAGAATCTACAGTTCCTGATTCTGTGGAAGAATTTTCCAGTTCTTCCAGGTCAATATTCGGCTTATCAGTTATTTCCAGTGGGTATAACCGATATATGTGTCTTCTGGAGAGATGACCATTGGGTGTTTTTACAGTTACATGCCTGATTATGCCATCTTCATCTGGGTGTAATGTTTCAATTACAGCAATCTTCCAGAAGTATTTGGGATTCATAGAATTTTCATCTAAGAGACATAGTTCTCCTACTTTAGGTTCTTTACTTACTGGTTGTTTGTGTTGTTGGTATTCTTTTTCCCTCAAACTACTCAAATATTCGTATCGCCATCTTTTTTTGATTTCTTGAGATTGTTTAGCTCCCTTATGAAAGTAATCCAGTATTTTCTTTCTTTCTTTGTCCTCTGTTGTTGTCATATAATCAGCATCCACCTGATCATCTTCATTAACAGCTTCTTGGGTATCATTAGTGGTTAAAAAGTTGAATTTGGTATTGTCATACCCAAAAAGCAACTTGAAAGGAGTTAGTAGATCAGAGGAAGGATCTTCATTTGAATTAACATAAGTGAGTGGTCTTGAATTAATTGTGTTCATTATTTCAAGAACAATTGTTTTTAGTTCAGTTAACGGGATTTTTCTTCCTTTTAGGGAGGTATAGAGGGCTCTTTTGACTAAACCCACCATTCTTTCAGCTATTCCTAAGGTTCTGGGTGAATAGGCTGCTGTAAATTTCCACTGGATACCATGATCAGAGAGGTACTGAGACACAAGAACATTTTGGAACCAATGTTTAAGGTAATCTTCAGATCTTTTGAAGGTGGATTGATTGTCTGAAATCAAAACCTTTGGAAGGGAGTAGTTTAAGGACAAATGGTAGAGTTCTCAAAAGGTTTTAGCAGAAAGGTCAGTGCAGATGTGAAGGCTGGTGAATCTGGTGGCGCAGCAAGTGAACAATAATAAGTAGACTTTCATGAATTGGTTATTCTCATCCTGGACAGAAATTGGACCAACATAGTCAAGGGCAGTTTTTTCAAAGGGTTTTTCATAGCTTAAACGTTCCGTTACTAAGGGTCCAGTAGTAGGCACTTCATAAGCCATGGCAAAGTATTTTTGGCAAAACAGACATTGTTTCAGAACCTTTTTAACTACTTGCCTTATTTTGGGGATCCAGAATTCCTGTCTGAGGAAATTGCATGTGGTAGCTAAGGTTGCATGACTGGCTTTTGCATGACATTCAGTTACAATTAACGTTGTTAAATGAGAATTTTCAGGCAGGCAGTAGTACAGGATACCTAGCAGAATAGTTAAGGTTAGTTGCATATTTATATCTCCCCATTGTTCTGACTAACCCTTCTTTGTCAATGAAGAGTTTTAGATTCTTTTGCAGCTTTGTTAGGTCCTCAACTTTTTCTCCTTTATTTAGTTTGTGGATTATTTCTTTTTCTTTTGAGAAATGTTGTTGCTGGACTAATTTTAGCCAGTAATTTGTGGCCTTAGTTTTGTAAGCTGTATGATTTTTCTCCAAACAGCAATTTGTTCTTCCATTGTCAGGTTACATTTGGGGTTATATTTGTGAGTGCGGAAGTACTTTAAGTTTTCTATGAACCGTAGAACATAGGCAGTGATTCTGACCAGTTTTTTCCTGTTAGAGAATCTTTCCATGTTTAACAAGGGAGTTTTTTCATTTATTTCTTTACAAGTTGTTTGACACACATTTATTGTTGTCTGTAAGGTTTCTTGGTGGGGGTTAAAAATTAAGTTGGTTGGCCATTCAATTTCATTTCTCAAAAATGTGGGACCATGTTGGTAAAAGTGAAGAAGTTTTTGAAATTTCTTGAAAGATATTGGTCTGGTGAGTAGGTCTGCTGGGTTGTCTTCTCCTGCTACATGTCTGAATTCCAGGTGATGGTTTAAGTTTCTTGTTGCTTCCTGAATGTCTTTCACTCTGTTTTTTACAAAGATTGATTTCATTTTTAGAGATTTTTGAGCAGTCCAATTTAAAGCCACTTGTGAGTCTGTCCAAATTATTGTTTTGAAGAACTTTTGGTTTTCTGAGTTTTCTTCTAGGTAGGTTTCTTTAAGGTATTCTAGGACTTTGGTTCCTAGGCAGATTGCCATTAATTCCAAGTTACAAATGGTCCAATTTTTTGATTTGGGTTGACTCTTGATTTAGCGTAAATTAGTTCGGATTTTCCATTTCCAACTAGATAGCAACTTACTGCATAACCTTCTTGGCTGGCATCACAAAAGATGTGGAGTTGAAGATTTTCCATGAGAGGTTTGGGATTTTCAAAAGCTTGTCTAGGAAAATTCAGAAATTCCACTTTGTTTATTTCTTTACAAAGTTTTTTCCATTCACGCAGCATTTCCGGTTCTAGATATTCATCCCAATTTTTTTGGTAGCTGTTACTTTCTGCATGAAGAGTTTTAATTTAAACACTAAGGGTGCAACAAATCCAATTGGATCAAACAATGATTGCACAGAACTTAGTATTTCTCTTTTAGTTTTGGCTTCTGAGTTCAAGTTTACAGTTTTTAGATGGAGTGTATCAGCCTTGTGTTCCAACCATATCCTAATAGTTTTACATTTTCTTTATCTTCGGAGGAGGCTATGTCATGTTTTTCAAATAGTCCTTGAAGTTCTGAGTGATTAGAGGCCCATTCATATAGCTTCAAATTATATTCAATTAAAGTGTTTACACTATAATTGTAAAGGTCTTTGAGTTCTGAGAGATTGTTGGCATTAATTAAAGCATTGTCCATGTAAAAGCGGTTAGCTAGGTAGTCTGCCACTTGGTTTTGTTGTTCATTAAAAATGTGTTGGAGAGATTGTTGTAGTAAAAATGGACTGCTTTTGTTGCCAAAGGTAACTCTTCTATATTTATAGCAGATCAGGTTGTCGTCATTTGGAGCCAATTGGGTATCTTTTACCCACAGAATTTTGTGGGCATTGCAGTCAAATTCTGTTTGATATTTAAGTTGTAAATATGCTTTTTGAATGTCCCCAATCATCAAATATTTACCATGCCTTAATTTAATGCACAATTTTGCTAAGTGAGGTAGGAGTGAAGGGCAGTCCTCAGTAGCATCATTTACTGTTATTTCTTCTGGTTTGCTTTTACCCGAGGGATCTACTACAATCCTAACTTTAGTTGTTTGTACCCCAGGGCGAACTACGGGAAAATGAGGTAAAAAATTTCCTGCTTGTCTTAAGTGTTCTGTTAGAGCTACTTCTTCTATTATTCCTTCCTGGAATTGTTGTTCAAGGATGTCTGAATAAGGTTGCATTAAGTTATCTTTTTTTAATTTTTTGCAAGTGGACTTTAACCTGCTAATAGCATAGTTAAAGTTTGGTGAAATTTTATCTTTTTGGTCATTCCATGGTACCTTAACAGACAATCTTTCATCTTCTATTTTAACTTCCTTTTCAAAGTTTGCAATCAGATCTTTTTCTTTGTTTGAAAATGGTTCATCCCCAGAAATACCCAAGTTTTCTAGTTTGCTAAATTGTGCAATCTGGTGTTCAATTTTTTTAGATCTTCATTAGAAGTTGTACTAGTAGGTAGCGGGTTGGTAATACAGAAGCTGATCTGATCTCTTATTGGTTCTTTTTCTTTTTCAGGGTAGTAATCTGAAGGGAAACCCAATAAAAGTATTCCATAGGGAGATTTATAACAAGAGGCAGTATGAATCTGATGACTGCTGAGGGCAAAAAGTTTGTGGGTTGCAGCCCCAAAAATTAACATGAAGTCAGCCACTTCATCAGCTTCAAAGTGATCTGCAAGCTGATAATTTAATGATTTTAAATAAGTTTGAAGTTTCAGTAATCCTGGAACTTCATATTTAATATTAATATCATCAATTATGATGGCTTCTATTTCTTGGTAGTTTCCAGGGTTTCTAGAATCCTCCAATTTAATTATAGCTACTTCATAATTTGGTTGTTTCTTGTTGGCTATAAATCCTGTTATGGTTATGGATTCCTCGTAGTGTTTATTGGAAGATTTAATTTTTTCACAAGTTCCTTGGTAATGTAGCTGGCTTGACTACAATTATCCAAAAGTGCTCTGCATTTAATTGATTTTTCTGAGTTTCTTATTCTCATTTGCATGGAAGGAATTAATGCTACTTCTTGATCAGTGTTTTTTAAACTTAATAAGTTAGTAACTTGTTTCCCTTGTTTTGAGTTTTCTTTTTGGGTAGCTACTTCCGTACTGGTTTTGGTTTTCTTATCTTCCTCTGGTTTTCCTTTTTGTTTGGTACAAAGGAAGGATAAATGGTTAGAAAACCTACAAAATGAACAGGGTTGTAAAGAAATGGGGCATTCTTTGGCTTGGTGTTTAGATGAGGTACATTTAGTACAATAATTTAATTTAGCAAGTTTTTTCAGTTTATCCCAACTTTCAGGGAAAGAATCACATTTTGAGATTCTGTGAGAGTTTTTCTTACACAATTTGCAGTAAGGTTCTCTCTGGTCAGTATATTGAGCTCTTCTTGAGGATTGTCTTTGGGTAGAAACCGCCAGAGCAGCTGTAGTTTGGCCAGAATACCATGGTTTTCTGGCTGGTTCTGGAGAGAAGTTTCTTTTTTGTTTAGGTATCAAGGTAGTTAACTCACTTTGTTCCAGATCAAAATTAACATTAGCTAAGGTTTTGGTAGCTTCAGCAATTGCTTCTTTAAACTTATTAAAGTGGTCATAGAGTTTAAACCCACAAGTTCTTAAAAATTCCTGAGTTTCTTGAGTTAGTTTATTATAATATACATACAAGAGTATATCTTCTAATTCTAATTTTTGAGTTTGCATTAAATTTATGGTAGAGTGCATATCTGCTTGAAAGTCATGAAGTGATTTAAAATTTTTGGTTATTATGGATTTAGTTAAAAGTGATTTTATTATGGAGAATTTAATTTGGCCTGGTGTTGCATAACAGCCCTCCAACTGCTGCCATGCTTCTTCATAAGATGTTTTACTTTCTTGCATGCAGTTTATTTGAATGGCAGGGTTTCCACTCAAATGTTGTTTTAGGTAGGCAAATTTCTCTTCTTCGGAAAGACCTATGTTATCATAAATGTTTCTGAATGAGGTCTTAAAGTTTTGAAATTTAGAGGGATTTCCATCAAATGGTAATATTTGAAGCTCAGGAATTTTAGTACTTATTCTTAGTTTAGGTTTGGCTTCGGCATTATTTTCTTTTTTAGTTGTTAATGCTTGTATCATTTGATCTATTTCAAAGTGGTAATAACTATTTTTTTCATCTAGTTTTTCTTGTTTATCCTCTGAGAAGCCTTCGGAACAAACATACATTCTAAGGATTTCCTCGTCTAAATTTTGTAACTTGTCCAGTTGTGAGGACAAAAGCCGAGCATGTGAATTTTTTTGTTCCTCAGTCCAATCATCCCATCTCTCTTTGATTGTAGCTAAAAGTTTAGTAGCTGAGGTTCTGATTGCTCCCCTCCTTTTTACCAGTTTACTAGTTTCAAGTGCTTCCACATCACTTCCCAACCAGGTCTCCATACTTTTTCCATGAGTGGCTTCAGTTTGATTAGCCATTTTTAGGTTTATTATAAATGATATTTATATTTAAATTTTCAGATTATGTAAAAAATTTAATTCACTGGATTTAAAACTATTGTATCAGAATTAAAACAAAAAAGGGTAACTAACTTCACGACTGCCCACCCGGGGGCGCCATATTGAAAAATTTATTGAATAGAATTTATTATTTAGCTTGAGAGATTATTTTTATTTAGGTGTAGTATTAAGGTTAAGCTTACTTTAAATAGACACAGTAATTATAGAAATAATAATGGCCTATTTAGACACTGTCAACATAGCTACAGACTTTTTCACTGTAGGTTGCAGTGGTTTTCAGGTTAAAATTTGGTCAGCAGCCAGATTACTAACTATGGTGAGGCTAAATTTAAAATTAATTTAGACTTACCAAAAATGAAGTTGCCAGTTGAACGTTACCCTTTCTGTTTCTAACTAATCCATAAGTTTCATTTGGTTTCCAGGTTTGAATTTTATTTGTTGAGTTTTAAGTTATTATTTAACACACTGCTAGGTTATTTATTTGTAGGGGCTATTTCCCAGACCTAGGTTTTGCAGGTTAAGTTAGGCTAGGGCTGGATTGCCCTTAAGTTTTTGGTTTTAAAGGTTTAAGGTTTAAGGTTTTGAAGGTTTTACTCGTTAAGTTAGGGCTATATTGCCTTTAGGTTTTAATAGGGGCTATAACAGCCATTTAATTATTGAGTTAGGGCGTTGTAGCCCGGTTCGAGTTTCGTCTAGGTACCTAGTTTTTTCTCTTACCTTAGTTATTTTCTTTAACTTACTTACACCTAGTTCTGATAGGCCTCTATTTAGTTAAACATGGTTTTGATTAATTGCAGTGGTTATTAATTAAGGATAAGGTTTAATTAAAGGTTGTTAGGTTGAAGGTTGACTCAGTTTCCCGGTTTGGGTAACCACGAGTATTTTAAATTTTTTTAAGAAAAAAGGGCCCGCTTCATGCGGTCAAAAATTTTCAAGACTGGACAAAGCTCCGTTTTTCTTTGTCCCAGAAACTTTTTTTTTCCTTCTTTTTGTTAATTAGGGAAACCCAACTTCACTAGTTGGTTAGAAACGAGGGTTTTTATTTTTATTTATTTTGTTTATATTTTATTTGGAAATATATGCGGTTATTTCTAACCACTTTTTTCAACAAAGATCGTGCAACGCGCTGTCTCACACCTTGTCCATGGACTCCTAATCCTCCTTTAAACTAACTAGGCTAGTGTCACAGGCGTCTGACGCTACAGCCTCTCAAGCCTCTCAACCTATCCTTTCTTCAACTAACCCTACCACTACTCCATCTAATTCTACCTCAATTTTAACTAAGTATTACTCTAGCTCAACCAACCCAACCTTTACCACAAATAATCAACAACCTATTACTACGCACTCAACTACCTCATTTAACACTGTCAAACCAACACATACGTATGCAAGTAAAGTTAAAGAATTGCAACCTACTTATTCAACCACAACTAATTTAATACCTACAACTAATCCTTCAAATACAACACAAACTCCTTCCCACAGCAATACTAACCTTCCTCCACAAAAATTTAATGATTCACAAACTACTGCACCACCTGGTCCAACGTTCACCTTGCATGATCCACTTTCAGGCTATGCATTCCTTATTGACACTGGAGCTCAATACAGTGTTATTCCTGCAACAGCCGCAGACCGTGCAAACGGACCTTCTCCTTTCATTTTACGTGCAGCTAATTCTTCATCTATTCACACTTATGGACGTCGTTCTATTTCAGTTTCTCTTGGACTTAGACGTGTTTTCCGCTGGATATTTCTTGTCGCGGATGTATATACCCCAATGTTAGGCTCTGATTTTCTTTCTGCTAATGATTTATTAGTTGATGTTCGTAGAGCACAATTAATTGATAATGCCACACATCTTTCAGTAATTGGTTCTCCTACCGCGCACCCCTCTTCATTATTGGCAAGTTCTCTGCCACAGTGCTCACCTGCTATAGAGCAGCTCCTAAATGAATTTTCTTCCCTTACTCAACCCTGTTCTAAGGATACCCCTATTAAACACTCTGTTGTCCACCGTATTGATACGGTAGGCTCACCTGTTTTCACCCGCCCACGTCGCTTAGCTCCAGATCGTCTTGCAATTGTGAGACGAGAGTTTGAACACATGCTCGAACTCGGTATTATACGGCCTTCAAGTAGCCCGTATGCCTCTGCTTTACACATGGTCCCAAAACCTACACCTGGAGACTGGCGTCCATGTGGAGATTATCGTGCTTTGAATGACAACACGATTCCAGATCGCTATCCCCTTCCTCACTTACACGATTTTACTTCTGCTCTCCATGGCACCACAGTATTTTCACGCCTTGACTTGGTGCGAGCCTTTCATCAAATTCCTGTACACCCTGAAGACATACATAAAACTGCTATAACAACCCCTTTTGGGTTATTTGAAATGACAAAAATGCCATACGGACTGCGTAATGCGGCACAAACTTTTCAACGCTTCATTGATGAAGTGTTGAGAGGTCTCTCCTTCACTTTCACATATGTCGATGACATTCTCATCGCAAGTTCTTCTCCCTCAGAACATATTCAACATTTACGCTTAGTTTTTTCTCGGTTGGCAGAATATGGTGTATTGCTAAACCCTGAAAAATGTGTCTTTGTTGTAGATGAACTCACCTTCTTAGGACACAAGGTTACTTCGAAGGGCATCTCTCCTCTCGAAAATAAAGTATCTGTGATAAGGTCTTTCCCACAACCGCAAACTCAAAAGCAACTACGCCGCTTCTTAGGGATGGTAAACTTCTACCATCGCTTCATTCCTCAGTGTGCAAAATTCTTGCACCCATAACCTCTCTTCTTCGCCAATCAAAAAGGGGCAGATCCACTGTAGTTTTGTGGAACCCCGAAGCTACCAATGCTTTTTCACAAGCAAAAGAGGCTATAGCACAAGCTACATGCCTTGTTCACCCTCAACCAGACGCTCCTCTGAACTTAGCCACTGATGCCTCTGACGTTGCCGTGTCAGGAGTGCTCCAGCAGCTTGTTTCAGGCGTTTGGGAACCTCTCGCATTCTTTTCACGCAAGCTCTCACCTTCACAAATGAGGTACAGCACTTTCGGTCGAGAGTTGCTGGCGATATACCTCTCCATCCGTCATTTCAGGTCATTCCTGGAAGGACGTGACTTTAGCATTTTTACGGATCATCGTCCGTTAATATTTGCTCTCCATTCTCAATCAGACTCTCATGCTCCTACTGAGAGAAGATACCTTGATTTTATTCTTCAATTTACTTCAGACATTCGACACATTTCAGGTTCTTTGAATGTTGTGCCGGATGCGCTGTCTCGCATCTCAGCAATTTCTGACCCTGGACACTCTCACATCAACCTTTCAGAGATGGCTAAGGCTCAGTCCACGGATACAGACCTCCAAGCTCTCATTAATTCACCCACTTCGTTGCAAGTCCGCTCTTTACCAGTTGAACCCAAGTCAGACTTACAAATTTTGTGTGACGTCTCGACTGAGCATATTCGACCGTTGGTCCCATAAGGGCTGCGAAGAGCTGTTTTTGCTAAACTCCATTCCCTTTCTCACCCGGGAATTAAGGCCACCCAAAAATTAATTGCAGCTAGGTTTGTATGGCCAAGTATGAACAAAGATATCCGCAATTGGACTCGATCTTGCCTTCAATGTCAGCGTGCCAAAGTTCACCGACACACAAAGTCAGAAATTGGTACCTTTCCTTTGCCGAAGGCTCGTTTTGAGGCCATACATCTAGACATAGTCGGCCCCCTCTATTCTTCTCGAGGTTATACCTATCTTCTCACTGTCATTGATAGGTTCACAAGATGGCCAGAAGCTGTTCCTTTGACTTCTTGTACTGCTTCTGCAGTAGCTCATGCCTTTGTTTCATGTTGGGTTTCCCGTTTTGGAATACCTGCAACCATTTGCACAGACAGAGGTGCCCAGTTTGAATCGGCCTTATGGAAGGAACTCATGCTCCTTCTTGGACTGAGCGCATCAGAACAACAAGCTATCACCCGCAATCCAATGGGGTGGTAGAACGCTTCCATCGTCAACTTAAAAGTTCCTTGCGAGCCACTGATCCATCTACTACATGGGTGGACACTGGACAGGTTACCCCTAATCCTACTCGGAATTCGTACTGCTCTGAAGACTGATCTTGCATGCTCTGCAGCAGAATTAGTTTACGGTACCACACTCCGGTTACCCGGAGAATTTTTCACACCTACACCCATTAACCCCACATGTGATCCTGCTTCGTATGTCAAGACATTACGCTCTGTTATGAAGCAAATTCGTCCCACAGCACCTAGAACTTCCACTTCACAAACTACCTTCGTTTCCCCTGATTTACAAACTTGCACACATGTTTTCTTGAGACATGATGCTCACCGCTACCCTCTTCACTGTCCCTATGATGGTCCCTTCCTTGTGCTAGACCGTAAACCCAAAACTTTCATCATTGACAAGGTGGGCAAGCGTGAAACCGTTTCTGTGGACCGCTTGAAACCAGCATACCTTGATTTTTCTCCAACAAAAGATCCTATCTTCCCTCAATCTTCTGTACCTCCACCTCAAATACAGGTACAGCAACCTATCCCTCCTCAATCTTCTGTACCTTCATCTCATATACAGGTACAGCAATCTACCATTCCTAAATCCTATGTACCACCACCTCATCCGAGGGTACAACAATCTATCATCCCTCTTCCAATTCTCCTTCATTATCGCAACCAACTGTCTTTGAACCAGCCAGTGGCCCCATTGCACAGGCACCAAGAATCCCCTTCCCCCAATGTCCCAACTGCACCTGTAGCACCATCCATGCCTTCAGAACCAGTGCTGCAGGATATTGCCGTCCAAAAGCAAACAATGACTCGTTCTGGAAGAGTCATTCGTAAGCCAGTGCGCTTTGACATTTAAGTGTTTTTTTTTTTTTACCCCTGACAACCATGTTTTTGGGGGGCAGTACTTGTAGTGCCTTGCACCACAAGATTATTTTTTTATTAGTGAAAACTGCCACAAATTGGCATGAGTGAAATATTTAAATCTAAATAAATAAATAAATACAAGTTAAACATGTCCAGTGATCAAATTTAATTCTTAGGCATTCAGTGTGGTGTGACTAGACATGAATTGGCTTTTAAGGATTATTTTGGCTTGTTGGTAAAATTGTATAGTAAAAACAAGCTTATGTACAACAACACAAAGGACGCCGTTCACACATCTTATTATTTGAAAACACGGCGCCAGCAAGCAAAGGTTCTTCGTGGTAAGTTCCTATTTATAATGTTTATATTCTTTACTATTGCATATCTGTATGCAATACCGCATACTGCAGAGATTAACAAGCCTTATAGTGTTTGTGATTAGTACTGTAAGATTCATACTATAAATAATACTGTACAATTCATACAATAAATTACCTTAGGCTAAGTTAGGTCTATCTAGGCAAAAGCCAAATTGTAACTCTAGCCTAGCTGAGGCCTACCGTAGCCTTTGTTTTAGATTAACCTCAGCTCTATTATATTGAAGAGGCATAGGCCTGCCTATTAATTTTCTTAGTATATTTTACTTTATAATATAAGCCTATTATGTTTCATGTATTTTCTTAGCAGGTGGCCTACATACTTCCTTAGTTTTCCCATTCAACTTAACACAATCCCATAATGAGAATCAACTATAATTTATCATCCACAGATTACTGGGCCTATATAGCATATGTATATTAATTATTAATTTTTGCCATTTTTATTATTCTTTTTCTTTGAAATATCACTTACAGTATTCTTGTCTGTCTCTTTGCAGACAAGGTTGTCATTGTGGCTATTAGTGTTACATTATTTATATATTAATATTATTTGAATATTATTTGCACAATATTATTTGTATATTAATATTAGTTCCATTAGTTGTTTATCAGTGTTAGTTGCAGACTGTTATATATTAGCTAAACGGTGCCACTATTAAATTCTCCATTATATGTCAAA
The DNA here is from genome assembly GCA_023014485.1 of Bathynomus jamesi. Taxonomy (NCBI): domain Eukaryota; kingdom Metazoa; phylum Arthropoda; class Malacostraca; order Isopoda; family Cirolanidae; genus Bathynomus; species Bathynomus jamesi. Next base: position 469,980 of record JAJOZX010000649.1, on the reverse strand, counting down.
GTTGTTACGGGTAAAAATCCCCCTTGCATTTATAAATAATTGTTGCATATAATTTATTAATTGTTGTCAATAAAATACAGAATTCATATTGATGATTTTATAATCAGTCCTTCCCTTCTTTTATCAAAATTAATTTTGCGCCGCAGTGCTGGATGCCAATCTAGTATTTGGGCGCTGGTGACCCTGGCATTTAGTTAATTATCTACGTAAACTTGTAAAGGTCTATAATAATAAAACCAGGCTCTTACATTGTATAGCTTGGTTGTATATGTGGAGTGGTTTAGTGTTGTTATGAATTCCCTAAATGTTTCTGTTTGTTTTTCTTTGACTTTGTTGTTGTTGCTGTTGTTTAGCCGATCAGCCCACCCTGATCGAGCAAGCCGGCGGCACGCAGGTAACCGATCGCCCTCTCCGGAGTGGACCAGAGGTTCAGCGCACTAGTGATGTTGTGTTGTGTTCGTTGTTGTGCTAGAGCGGTACAGTCTGTCATAATGTGTTCAATTGTTTGTGGTGTGTCTTGGCACAGGTGGCAGGTGTCATCTATGGAGTTGTCTAGTCTGTGTTTATATGTCCGTAAGTTGGGGTGATGTCCACATCGGAATCGTGCTAAGTTAACTCGATCCGATCTGCTCAAGCTGATCTCTGACCTGTTAATGGGTGGCGGCTTCGCACCTAGGACCGCATTCAGACCGAGTCGTGTCAGTGCTTTGCGGGTTAGGTGTGTGTGTATGTGTTTTCTGTACTGTGTGATGTCTGTGGGGCGTGGTATGGAATGGAGTATTTGGTTATAATGTCTCTCTGGTGTTACCTTAATGGTGCGAGGTGTTGGTGCATGATTGTACATGTAGTGACAAGGGTGTTGTGGGTTAGTTGTCGCTGCTGCCATGAATTGTGTTCCCCTCATGTCTAAATGTTCCCTAACTTTTAGTATTTTTGTTTCTGTGTGCAGGTGTTCTATTGGTGTTGTTTGAGTGCATCCTGTAATGATACGAAGTGCGTTGTTTTGTATTGTTTGTAAGGTGTTTATGTGTGTGTTTGAGATAATGGGTGCCCAGCATGGGCTAGCATAGTCCATAACTGAGCGAATATATTGTTTGTATATGAGTGATGTTGTGTCCTGCTGGTGTCCAACGTTTGTGCCTGTTAGTACCCTAAGCGTGTTTAGTCTTGACGTACATTTGGTTTTAATGTCCTGAATGTGGTTTGCAAAAGATAATGATGTGTTGTATGTGACACCAAGTATTTTGGTTCTGTGAGTGTGTGGAATGTTGATGTTGTTTAGTGTAAGCTGTGGAATTACCTGGTGTTCTTTTGTGTTGCTTGTAAGCAAGGTGATGGTTGATTTTGTGGACGCTACTTTGAGTCTATTGTGTGTGAGCCAGTCTTGTATACTGTTTATGTATGTTTGTAGGTTATTTGTAGCGGTGTCGATGTTGTTGTGGGTGGATGTTAGAGTGATATCATCTGCATATGATGATAAGGTAAGCTTGTTATCTATGGGTGTTGGAATGTCATGCATGTATAAGTTGAAGAGTGTTGGTGAGAGAACAGAGCCTTGAGGGAACCCGTTCGGAAAAAGCTTGTTTTTGAATGACTTGCCATTAAATGTGACATGTGAGTATCTTCCCGAGAGATAGTTGCTCAGCCACCTTTTGGTGTTATTGTGCATGTTTGTGTTGAGTATTTTGTTTATGAGAGGGAAGCGTGAGATAGCATCAAATGCTTTACTAATGTCTATTGTTGCTAATAGTGTACGTTGAGCTGGTCTTCTGGAGTTGATGCCGTCCATGATGTGCTGCGTGAGGTTAGTGAGTAATGTCGTGGTTGAGTGGTGAGGTCTGAATCCATGTTGAGTAGGCGATAGTGGTATGTGTGGGTTGGTGATTTGTAAGATTAGTCTTTCTGTTACTTTGGAAGGTGTGCATAGTAAAGTAATGGGTCTATAGGAAGCTGGTTCTGTTGGATTTTTGTTTGGTTTGAGTAGTGTAATAATTTTACCTTGTTTCCATATGTCAGGAATAATACAGTGTTGGTATGAATATGTGCTGATATTTGTGAGAGCTAGTATTCCTTGTGGGCCCAAGTGTTTAAGGTGTATGTTAGATATGTTGTCTGGTCCAGTAGCCTTCGAATTCTTTGACTTTGTTGTTTATTTCTGTGTTGAGCTGTTGTATCTGCTGTTTTATGGCTTCTGTGTGTGGTGTTTGTGTGTTATGTTTGAGGTTGTTACGTTGCCTTATGAGGTGGGCTATTTCTCTAGTGTAATTTGGGTTGTATTTCTTAATGTCGCCCTTGGGTATGTATTTGTTTGCATTATTGATGATGTGATTGGAGAAAATAAAAAGCAACTATTAACTGATCAGATAAAGTATAAATTACTATCCGACCATTATGTCCCAAATGAAAGAGAAAATATGCCTTTTTCAGAGCGTATAATTAAAGTGAAAAAAAGAAAAAATGTATTTGAGACAGGACCACTTGACGAGATCTCCATTCATTGTGCACCTGCTTGAGGGAGCTGGGCTGTTTTGCTGCTCATGCACTATGGAAAACTGATGAGTGGGTAGTTGGGAGGTAACGAAAATGGTTCACTGAGTAGGTAGGTAGTTAATCTAACAATCATTAAATTCCTTTTATGTCAATAACTGGGTGGAAGAAACCAATTGGTTGCTCACCAGAGTTATTCTCCATACTAGTATTTATATACTGTGTGGGAGGAGCGTGCTCGGTAATGGTGATACATTACCGCTCAACCAACCGAGGAATAAACCAAGACAACGCTGGTACAAGAAGCCCCGCGAAGAGGAGAACAAAGGGAGAACGAAAACGAAGAACGGGGCGAGAGGACGTACCAGCAAAGTACGCTCTCGAATGAGACAACCGGAGAAGGGAGAGACTGTAATAACTAAAAGTAAGTGACTAATATGAGTTTTAACACCAAACAGTTAAGAACATTAAATTAAGCTGGGTCAAACAAGTTAGGCCTACATTGTGACCTAAGACCCAGCATCAACTCATAGCTTAACAAAGGTGAAGGTAGATTGCCCTAACCTAATCTTGTGAGGAATCCTACTGTGGACCTCAATTTATCTGCCCGCTCTGGACCATTTCCGGAATCTCTAGGCTGACCCCTCTAGGCTAGACTTGATCTACTCTATAGTTAGACTGGAGATATAAGGGGTGGGTTAATTGTGGACCAATTCATACAGAGCATTTTTCGCATGCACATTCTTTTGGTCCCAGTCAAAGTTGGAGAGATTTGGAGGTTAAAAGATAGGCAGACATGTGGTGCAAACTTTGTAGCAATATGACAGACTTTATGGTAAAATAGTTATACTGTATAAGTGTAGGCCCATTCCTAGGAGATCTCCCACCCTCAGGCAAAAAATAAAATGCCGCCCCTTGCATAGAAGTAAATAAAAAACAACGTTATTATAATTTTATTTTGTTACTAATGCAATAGAAAATATCTATAAAAACAGTTAAAAATCTACTTTTCTTGCTTTTTTTGACGTTAAACTAATGGGCCTATAATTGATAGCTACCGTGCGGTCGCCTTTTTTAAATATAGGCGTGACGGTGGCTAATTTGAAGTCTTCAGGAATGATCCCCGTTTCGAGTGACTGATTAAAAATCTTCGTTAAGGGGCCTACGATAACGTTTTTCAAATCTTTCAAATGTCTGGGATATAAAGCGTCAGGGCCTGGGGCCCTGGAGCCTTGCTAACTTTTAGCCTATCGATATAATGCGCAATCTCACCCTCGTAAACAGTTATTTCATCCAAAATAGTCTCGCTACTAAATGGAACGATATCGTCCACGTCGGGGACATTATTTACGTCTTCTCCGGTAAAAACTGTCGCAAAAAAGTTATTGAAAATACCCGCCATCGCCTGAGCGTCAGAAGCCAAAGCGCCGTTAACATCCACTAGAGGGCCTATGTTATCTTTTATCGGCTTACGAGTATTGACGTATTCAAAAAACTTTTTGGGATTAAGTTTACTATTCGCAGCTATAAGTATCTCTAAATTACGCTTAGCATTCCTAACTGATCTTTTAACCTGACGTCTAAGCTCGATATATCTAATAAAGTTAGCTGCCGTGCCATTGCGCTTATTAAGTCTATACGCTCGATTATGAACTCGCCTATTTCCCTAGTCCACTACTTGGGCCTACCATAATTTCTAGCGCGCTTGGGCCTACGAGGAATAAACTCCCTTTCAATATTCATAAAACTTTCTTTAAACGCTTCCCAATGCAAATTTGTGTCATTACCCATAAATAAATTATCCCAGTCCACTACTCTCATCCTATCCGCAAAACAATCAAAATTAACCCTACGAAAATCAGGGACTTCTATTACGTTACTATCCTTAGTGTTTTCTATCAATAACTTAAACCTAAGAATTTGATGATCACTACATCCTAAACTCTCGCCTACTTCTAAACTGTCGACTATATTTTCGCCGTTCGTTATCACCAAATCTAAAATATTGTCACCGCGCGTTGGTTCGGTAACTATCTGTCGTAAAAAATTATCCTCCATGAACTCAATCAATCTCAAACCCTCCTCATTACCAGTAAAAGTCTCGTAATTAACATTAGGGCAGTTAAAGTCTCCGACAATTATACTATTCTTATTGTCAATAAGGTTACCAAGAAGTGAGTAAAATCTAGTATCGGTATCGAAGGGTTGAACGGGAGGTCTATAAACAACAACAAACTTAAAACTAATACTACGCGCCCTAACTTCAACGCATATCGCTTAATTGCTGCCGGAAAATCTATCTTAACCTCGATAGCCCTAAGGGAATTACGAATGTTCAGCAAAACGCCGCCACCAAACCTATGTAACCTATCATTAGTAAAGAGTTTAAAACCCGGTGTATATCAAGTTCCCCCAACAAGTTCCGAGTCACGGTATTTAACCAGGTTTCAGTGATAGCAACTATATCGTAGTTGCTGGAATAAATTATCGCCTTAAATTCGTTTAATTTATTTCTAATACTACGCGCGTTACAATAAAAGACGTTTAAGTTATTTTTTACCACGGGCCGGCGTTTTAAACTATTTTTCACGTCGGGCCCGCATTACCCGGACCCACAACGTTTAAAGAAGGCTTCGTCCTATACAGCTTTCGCACGTTTTCTTCTATTAACCTACCTAGCCTAGCTTTACCTATTTCATTAAAATGCACCCCATTAGGGTGTACCATTTTTGGGTCATTTTCAAAAAGTCAAGGTCCAGGAGTCTAATGTTGTGCCAAATGATGTCCTAAACACGAATTTTACAGGCATTTTCTAATCCGACAAATTTTGAATCCCCCCCACCCCCCCTTGAAATTTTGCGCATCCCCTTTTCCTAAAAAACCCATATATCTCAAACACTATCAACTTTATCGAAAAATGTTATAGAATAAAAATGATTTAGAATCAAAGTTCTATTAGAAAAGTTCATCAAAATAGAAATTTACTTAATTTTGAAAATTTTCATTTATTTTTTAAAAATTTAAATTAAAAATTTTTTTTGCTTGCAGTGCCTTCTTCTTAAATAAGGTGTTACCGCCACCTTTGAAGCATCACCCCAATGCAGCTTCGCGGCGATGGGCTTTGTATTTGCTAGTTATAATGCAAATCATAATTAGTTTTTATTATAACTAGCCTATACAAAGTGAGGACAACCTCAAAACTATATATATAAAATAAAGCTAAAAATTAACACTTTATCTATAGTTGTGAGGTCCCATCGTTTTTTTTTTTCCTTTATTCAACACTTTCCTCAAAAAAATAAAAAGAAACAAGTTTCCTAATTAGAAATCATTGATATAAGAGCTTTTTAAACATAAAAATAAGAAAAGACAATTTATGGTATATTTAACAACAAAAAAAAATCAGCCTCTTCTAAATTAAAACAATCTCTGCAAATAAAAATACCTAATCTATCTGTTAATGAACTATTCTTTACTGAGTTTCATTCTTTTAAGAGTCTCTTTACTAGGATCAGGAATTAGTCTTCTATTCTCTTCCACAATTTGCAAAGACCTTGAAATCTTCTTCATTTTGACATTTGTCATGAAAGTCTTGAACCAGCTTGATTCCTCTTTCAGCGGTATCATTGACTACTCTAATAGATGAAAGAATGTTTTTTAGTTTGTTGTAGTCATCGACCTCTTCCCATGTTGATGCTGGTTTCTTTATCCATGAGTCTGGTTTTGACCCACAGCATTGAAATAAATGCCATGAAATTGGACCTACTAGCTGATGAAGCTTTGTGTCTTCCTTTAAAATGGGGAAAAGGTTGCCCACATACATAATTTTCTGGAACTGGATATTTGTTTAAGGATTTTGCGATCTTATCTTTTTCATCATTACTTAGCGATCCAAAGAAACTCAAAGGGACCACTTCCTCCGTCAAATACCAGTAATGATTGGCAAAAGATTTCAAAGCAGCATTTGCAACTTCCCTATCTTCCTTCTTGTAATTCACCAAATCATGATAAAACTTCAGATCATTAGCTGGACTATCTAGTGAATTAGAACATAAAAGCCAGTATTTTCCATAAATTAATGCATTAAATAGACACATTCTCTTTAATTTCTTAATCAATGATTCATCATATGATGCTTGGTGGGCAAAAGCATACATTTTATTTGTATACAAAATCATTGCCATCCACCTGGCACGGTGCATTGCACCAGGTTTCCGCCAATGACTGTTTTCTCTGGAAACCTCTCCTAAAAGCATTAAAGTTGTTTCAGCAACTTTCTTATAGTCATCACGTGGAAAGCAGTCAGATTTTCTTAAACATTGGGTCATAAATTCTACACATTCTTCCTTTAGGCCTCTTTGATACCTTGATTTAACATCAAGAACATTGTATGTAGATTTCGTATTAATTTTCTTCCATTTAGACTCGCGAAATTCTTTGAATAACTCAAACTCAGGAGATTTACTTGGGCCAAAAATGGTTTCATACACAGCACACAAAACTCTTTCAGCCACATGATGGCGGCATGCTAACCAAATCAATTTCTTTTGCAAAAGTTCTTCAAGTAACTTACAGGAACCTTTCATCCATCCTGAATTGGATGCAGTGGTATCAAATGATACTCCAAAGACATTTTGCTTCAAATTCCATTTTTCAATACTTTGAAATACAGAAGTGGCTTGAGACAATCCAGTGGAATCATCTATTACACTGGGGAACAAATTTCAACTTTTTGTCTATTGAATTAGATTTGACAGTTAGTTCTAGGTAATTTGGGTGCGCTGAGCACGAATTTTTACTCGGTTTTGCTCTATCAGGTCCTAATTTTGCTCAACACCCCTCCTCTTTCGTCGTATTCATAAAAAGGTTTTTTTCTCAATACTCGCTAAGTCTTTTGCAGTTACACATTATGCAACTAGGTTTTTTATCTAGGTATTTGTACCTATTGTTATGGTATTGTTGTATTATGTATATTTTTATATGTAACACCCTAAAATATTTTAATTTTGTCATTTTTAACCCATTTTAATATTAGTAAATTAAGCAAAATATCATAGAATTCTAAAATTTTCTCGAGCGTTCCTGTTCTCTGTAGAGTATTCTAGAGGGACAACTAAAATATATAAAAGCGACTCGTTTCCAGAGTTAATCAGTCAATTCAATCAGTCAGTCAGTCAGTCAGTCAGTTGAGTTAGTTAATTAAGTTTGGGCATTAACATAATTTTGAATTGGCATATGATTTAGTGAGTAATTTTGTCATCGTGATTTAATATAGTTGATTTAATTAGACGTAATTTATATTGTACCTACTCATCCGTGTTTCTAGTTTAATTTCATAGATTGTAAGTACCTATTTCAAATAAGTACCTATTTAAACCTAATTTTGTGTTTATATTTCAGATTTTCTTAAATTTATATGAATTAAGGGCTTTAAATACCTTTACAAATCGGCAGAACAATCAAGCAATATGTCATCAAGCACTAGAAAGTTCAAATGCAAAACAACCCTGATTCCTTCTGTTATATATGTGGAAATTTTACACTTCCACATCAACGAGCAAATATAACTGACTTCGTAAAAAGAGCTTACTTAGCTTATTTTGGCATAAAACTGGGGGACCAAGATAAATCGTGGGCTCCACATAAAGCCTGCACTATATGCATTGAAAGACTGCGACATTGGACGAAGGGTTCGGATTCAAAAATACCTTTTGGAGTTCCGATGGTAAGTTTATGATTTCATAAAACTACGTAATTTAATCACTAGTATACTGTAACTTACCTAAATGTAATTGTAACTTAGGTACATAAACAAAAATTTACAGAAAATGTTTATAAGAATCTCAAATATTGCATAAGGTTGAAACACATAGAAATGTTAAATGTTTGGGTGATAACTTTTGATAAAATTCATAAAAACAAGTCTCTCGTCGCTTTTGTTAACGCTTTACAATTTTTTTTCCATATCAGGTGTGGCGAGAGCCTACTAACCACGAGACCGATTGCTACCTTTGCTTTGTCAAGACTTCGGGCTTCACTAAGAAAAATAAACATTGTATCGAGTACCCAAATTTCGACACCGCGATACGACCTGTGCTACATTCAAATGAGATCCCCATTCCAAAATTTAAGGGTCTGCCAACTCAAGAATTAGTTGAAGATGTTCCTGAAAATATTGTTATGCACTTTGAGGAGTCAGACACCGATTTTGACCCCAGCGTATTTGAAAGTCAAAACGATCCGCAAAAGTTTAACCAGGCCGAGTTGAATGATCTTGTAAGGGATCTAAATTTGCCAAAAAAGGCTGCGGAAATTTAGCTTCAAGACTTAAAGAGAAAAACTTGCTTACTTCAAACACATACATTTCATTTTACAGAAAAAGAGAAGAAGAACTTGTTAAATATTTAGAACAGAGGATAGTTTAGTATATTGCTGCGAAATAGTTGGTTTGTTAAAGAAGATGGGGGTTGAGTCTTACGATGCAAATGATTGGCGCTTGTTTTTAGACATTTCGAAAAGAAGTCTTAAGTGTGTGTTGTTGCATAATGGCAATCTATACGGCTCGATACCGATTGGGCACTCAACAAAATTAAAAGAAAAGTATGAACATATAAAAAGGTTTTAAATCTTATCAAATATAGGGAGCACGAGTGGATCATATGTGTTGACTTAAAAATGGTTAATTTTCTGCTAGGACAACAAGGAGGGTATACTAAATATCCCTGCTTCCTTTGCTTATGGGACAGCAGAGCCAAGGAAGAACATTATTTCAAACAAATCTGGCCAGCACGAACATCACTTACTGTCGGAGAAAAAAAACGTAATTAATCCACCTTTAGTGAGCAGAGATAAAATCATATTTCCTCCTCTGCATATAAAACTAGGCCTCATTAAACAATATGTAAAAGCTTTAGATACGAACGGCGAGTGTTTCAAATACATAACTTCAAAATTTCCAAGTTTAAGTTATGAAAAAATCAAGGCGGGAATTTTCGACGGTCCACAAATAAGAACAATGATTAAAGACAGCAATTTTCCTAATGTCATGAATGAACGCGAAAAAAATGGCTGGTTCTCATTCGTGGACTTGATAGAAAACTTTTTAGGCAATTATAGGGCAGATAACTACGAAGAAATCGTAAAAAAACTTTTAAGGGACTACAAAGAGTTAGGTTGCAATATGAGCATAAAAATGCATTTTTTGAATAGCCATCTTGACCAATTTCCAAGTAATTTAGGTGATGTAAGTGACGAACAAGGGAGAGATTCCACCAAGATATCAAAATTATGGAGGAACGGTACCAAGGCCGCTGGGATTCCCACATGATGGCTGATTACTGCTGGTGCTTGAAAAGAGACCTGCCATCAACAAGCAAATACGCTAGAAAGTCTTACAAAAGAAAATTTTTGCCACAGTGAAAGCTTCATATCTGTTGTTTTTTTTTTATTTTAAGTCATTTCTATCGTTATAATGTAATTTTACTGTAGTTTGAACTGCTTGTATCATGAAACTTGAAAAAAAAAATTAACACATGACTTAATTTTTTAGTCCTAATTTGAAAAATCTGGAAAATGGCACATAGGCTGTCGACAAGAATCAGGACCTGATAGAGCCAAACCGAGTTGAAATTCGTATTCAGCGCACCCAAATTACCTAGAATCAAGTGTCAGATATCATTCAATAAAATACGTGTTGCCCAGTGTTATAGAAACTGATAAAAGTTTTTCTACATTTGGGTATCCAGTAACAAGTATTGCAAGGCGGTCTTCTTGTTCTGAACATGATTTAGTAAGCAGCTTGCTATCCCAATGTACTAGGCAGTGATCAGGAGGAGTAAAATCCTTGATGCAAGTTTCATATTTTCGTTTTCTTGTCTTTCGAGCGGCTCTTGCAGATGTGGTCCTGGAGAGAGACAGTTTTTCAATATCCTTGCCACACCTAATGGCTACTGCAGCAGCAAAAACAGTCCGTTGTCCAATAGAGAGATTAAGTCTGTCTGCAGTGGAGGAAACCAATGGCGAGGCAAGAATATTTTTGGGGCTGGAAGCATTTGAAGGTCCTGCTGTAGGTTCTGTCGGAAACTCTTCATAGCTGTCTGTCTCAGAACTGGTCGTGCTAGAAAGAAGGGTCTCTGATGTTCTGGCTGTAGCACTCACTTGCTTCACTGATTTATGTTTCTCTTTGCGTTTCTTCTCTTTCTCTAATCTAATGTACTTGCGCTGTACTTTTGATGCATAATCTGCATCTAGCAAACCTAAACATGTTTCTCGTTTTGTTCTTTGATCTTCTAAGAATGAAATATCATATGCTTTCTGAGGCTCAGTTCTCATGCGGTCTTTTTGGATTAATTCAACGGCATTTTGAGAAGAGATGTCAAAAAGGGAATCCATAATTTTCATGAAATTAGAGAGTTCATTTTCAAAGCTTGCTCTTTTTTTGTGCTTGATTAAATTATTATGTATTTCTTCTAGATTTAACAGCATCTTCCTGCCTTTAGGGTTTTTACTAATATCTATAGTAGGAATGCATGCTTTTTGCCATATTATTAGTAGCTTCTGTAGAACTTCATTAACAGTAGAATCTTTTATAACTTTTGGACCCTTATACTCTTATACTGCATTCTCCGTAAATAAATAAAATGGCTTAGAACATCTTTATTGGATGGTAAAACAATTTTAGATGAACTCATAATATCAGCCTGCAAGCGACCAAGAATAAAGTCATGCTGTTTTGTAGCTGTTTGACTCATTTTTTATTTATTTTTCAAATAAAGCAGTCTGAAAAGAAACAATAAGAGTAAAAACAATGCTTGTTTATTAAAATTCAATGTAAAAAAGGATTTTTAAATTTGGATTATACTCACAATATACTCATAAATAATGTAACTTAAGCACCTTATTTTATATTAATACAATAAGGTGCTCTTGGACAAAAGAAAATGAAAATTTTCAAAATTACGTAAATTTCTATCTTAATGAACTTTTCTAATAGAACGTTTGATTCTAAATCATTTTTATTCTATAACATTTTTCGATAAAGTTGATAGTTTTTTAGATATATGGGGTTTTTAGGAAAAGGGGATGGGCAAAATTTCAAGGGGGGGGGGGGGATTCAAAATTTGTTGGATTAGAAAATGCTTGTTAAATTCGTGTTTAGGACATCATTTGGCACAACATTAGACTCCTGGACCTTGACTTTTTGAAAATGACCCAAAAATGGTACACCCTAGCACCCCATCTTTTATAAAAAGGCTCGGATCACTGAATTCTGACCACAGCTTTACGAAGGGTACATTTTCCTCAGCACAAATCTCTTCTAATTTAGTATTAAAAATATCGTTTTAGAGGTAATCCTCAGACCCAAACCGTGCCTAGGGGTAATACCTAGAACTAAAGACCTATCTGACCTCGAATTTAGGGACCTAATTAACCCCCTATATCTCTCCAAAACGTCAGGCACTCTCGTATCGGGCATATACGAGTCGTTGCCCCCTACCATCGTCGCCAACATCGAGTGACGGGAGGCAACGTCAATCCTGTCCACCTCGTCTCTAACTCTGTCAACCGTTGGATGCCGTTCAACGAACTCTGTGTCCATATGGCGCACTAAAGAGTCCCCAATTAAAGTAGTTTCCCCATCATTCACGTCCCTTTCCAAATGGGCGAAAGGGTTCGAAACCTCGATAGGGGGGTATTCCTATCACCTAACGTACGCGGCCTAGCTCCACCCTTAACTTCTCTAAATCCCTCCCCATCTACTAATCTCCGACCAACCTTAACCCCTTCCTCTACTCTATCCAACCTTCCCGACAAGCTACCTAAACTAGAAACTAGGTTACGCACCTCACCCTTCAAATTACTAATGTCTTCAACGTTAGTATTGGTTCGGCTCTCGACAACCGTAGCCCTACCCCAGCCCTCATCAAGCGTTGCAAGTCTTTCCGTTACCTCACGTACACTGCGTTTTTTGTCAACTATTTCCTCTATTAACTCGCAAAAGAAACAAACTGATCTCTCGGTAATCGTCATAGGACCGCCGTTATAATCTTTAAATTCCGAATACCACCGGTTTACCCCACACCTAACACACGACGCTTTCTGCGACGGCATCGCGCAGTTAAAAATTAGTTTATAACCGTCACAAGTTTAAGTTAAATTAAGCCGGCACGCTATGAAAACTTCTAAATCGCTAAAAATCACTAACATTCAATTACTTAACTATAACAATGTGAATATAAATGCAAGTATATAAAATTCAAAACTTTCCAAAAGTAAAATTCTTAGCAATATGCAAAAGTAGATGCAATATCAGAGAGCCCAGGAAATGCGTCCGTTCAGTATAGAGTCTGGCTGACGAATGCTAATGATTGAGATAATGATCAATGTTGAAATGTTGCAAAACGGGGTGGGGATATGTTGCAAAGGGGCGGGGGTATGTTGCAAGGGGGTATGCAGTGAAGGGGGTGGGGTATGCAATTAAGGGGGAGGGGTTATGCAATGAAGGGGGAGGGGTGGTATGCCCTGAAGGGGGGAGAGGGGAGGGAGCTTCGGGGGGAGAAGGGAGGGTGACCTCCCCCCAAAGGGGTTGCCTTAACCTAAGAGAGGAAGAGAAAGGAGAGGAGGAGGAGGTCTTTGGGGGAGAAGTTGGGATGTCCTCACCCCCCTAAAGGGAAACCTAACCTAAGTCTTAACATAAGAAGGAAAGATAGTTCTTTACTCCACACACACACACACACACAATATATATATATATATACCGGGTGTCCGAGAATTATCTGTACAATTTTTGGCTGTTATTAAAAGTCAACCATGAAGTGTAGAAATTCCAATGTTGTCCCATTTTACAGAGAAACTCATTAAGTTTTTGTTGATAACAAGTTTTGACAAGTTTTTTCTTTTTTGTACGCGGGTTACAGACATTGATGATTTAAAAGCAAGAATCACAGCTGCTATTGAGCGAATTGATGTGGATATGCTGCAGCGTACATGGCAACATTTGGATTATCGATTGGATGTTTTGCGAATCACTGATGGTGCACATATCGAATGTTTGTAACAACGTTACTTTAATAAAAGAAACTTTTGAAAATACAGATTCTAAATAATCTTGTTTAAGAATTTTACGTGTGTTATCAAGAATTTTATTAAAAGATGAAATTGTACAGATAATTTTCGGACACACTGAAATTTCTAAAAAACTTGTCAAAACTTGGTATCAGAAAAAACTTAATGAGATTCTCTGTAAAATGGGACAACACTGGAATTTCTACACTTCATGGTTGACTTTTAACAACAGCCAAAAATTGTACAGATAATTCTCGGACACCCGGTATATATATACCTTACCTTATGTTGTTTCGTGTGTTGGTCTCTCTTCACACGGAGGTCAAGCTGGTGGCCCCGCCTCTAGGACTGGCCTGGTGGAGGAGCGAGTTACTTTCTTGCGCTCTCCACCGTACATAGCCAGGCACGCCCGGCTCATCTGGTACTGTCCTGAGCCAGGCATCCAGTCTTTTCTTGAAGACTTCAACTTTGACCCCCGTTACGTTTCTGAGGTCCTTAGGAAGCTGGTTGAAAAGTCTTGGCCCCCTGACAACCAAGCTATTTTCCTTCAGGGTTGAGGAGGTCCCTTGTCGTGCTTTTAATTTGGGAACACTACACATTCTGCCTTTCCTATTTTCCAGTGTTGTTTGAATGGTAATTGGGTTTAGTTTTAGGTTTGGTACCAGTTTTTCGATCATTTTCCATATGTAGATTATGATGTACCTCTCTCTTCTTCTTTCCAGTGAGTACAGATTTAGTTTACGTAGTCTTTCCCAGTAGTTGAGTTCTTTGCAGCCATCAATCTTGGCTGTGAAATGCCTTTGCGTTTCTTCTAGTTTATTAGTTTCTTCCTTTTTATATGGGGACGTCAAAACTGAGCAGTATTCAAGTTTTGGTATAATCAGTGTTTTTAGCAGGGGAATCATTACTGTCCTGTCCCTTCTCTTGAACGTTCTTAGAACCTGTCCGGCGACTCTTTTTGCTTTATTTATCGCTATCTGATTTTGTGTTTCGAATTTCGCATCATCTGTCATTATTATCCCGAGATCAATCGCTTTCATGCTTCTCTGAATTTCCTGTCTATCTGGAGCATAATATGCAGTCTGTTTAAGTTCTTCTTTTCTACCATATCTCAAGAGTTGAAATTTCTCGGCGTTGAATGACATGTTGTTATCTTCTGACCATTTGTATATTTTGTTCGTGTCCCTCTGCAAGGCCTCCACGTCATGTACATCGCTGATTTTTCTGCTAATCTTTGTATCGTCTGCAAAGGATGTTACTATACTATTGCTGTTTACTCCGCTGTCTATGTCTGTTAGCATGATAATGAACAGGAGTGGGGCCAGTACTGTCCCTTGTGGTACTGAGCTGCGTACTTCCGATTATGATGATGATATACCTTGAATTTTGACGACCTGCAGACGATCACTAAGGAAGTTGTAGATCCATTTTCCCACTTTGCCTGTTATTCCCATGTCTTTAATTTTATGTCCTATTATACCATGGTCACATTTGTCGAAAGCTTTAGCAAAATCTGTGTATATAACATCGTAGTTGTCATTGCCTTCCAATGCATCTAGGATATTGTTGTAGTGCTCTATTAGTTGTGATAGGCATGATCTACCTGATCGGAATCCATGCTGATTTTCGTTGAATCTTTCCCGTGTCTGCAGGAAATCATAAATTTTCTCTCTAACTATTCTTTCAAATACTTTGGTGAGGTGGGACGTCAATGACACTGGTCTATAGTTCTTTGCTTGAGATCTGTCCCCTCCTTTATATATAGGGACAATGTTTGCTCTTTTCAAGATGCTCGGTATTTCCCCAGTGTCTAGGGATCTTCTCCATATCGAGTATAAAGGTGTAGCTATTTCATTTTTACAGTTTTTAATCAATAATGCGTTCCAATTGTCCGGACCTGCAGCTGAATGTAGTTTCATTTGTTCTATAGCTCTCGCTACATCTTCTGGTGTAAACTCAAAGTCTGTTATATACTCTCCTTGCAATTCCTCTTCAAAGAATGCATTTATGTCAGGTATCGCTTTGTCACTTTTTGGGGTACTGAAAAGTGATTCATATTGAGCTCTCAATGTATCAGATATTTCTTTTGGATCGTCGGTTAGTTCATTATTTCCCGTCCTTAAGGGCCCAATAGCGGCGCGCGTTTTTGTTTTCCTTTTTGCATAGCTATATATATATATATATATATATATATATATATATATAACACAGTGTGTCCGTAAAGTCATGGTGGGATTTTAAATAGCTATATTATTGCAACGAAACATGATAATGAGATGAAACAATGCCAAATTTAAGAACAACTCTCAAAGTTGTATCTTGTAGTTAGTCTAGGCTAAGCTTAACATTTATCTCGTAGTTAGTCTAGGCTGTCCACATGCCTATGTTGAACATGAGCGTAATAGCCCGAAAGTTAATGTGTGGTGTGCTCTAGCAAGAGATCGAGTGATTGGCCCATTTTTCTTCGCGGAACCCACTGTGACGTCACACAACTACCTCGCTATGTTCGAACATTTTGCAGTACCCCAATTTATTGACAATAATGTCATCTTTCAGCAAGATGGTGCTCCTCCGCACTATGCCAACGTTGTTCGAGAATTCCTTAATGAAAAATTTCCACAGAGATGGATAGGAAGAGGAGGATGGAAGCCATGGCCTCCACGCTCTCCGGACCTGACACCTTTGGACTTTTATTTGTGGGGTTACGTCAAGCAAAGCGTGTACAGTGTACCCATTAGGGATATTCATCACTTGCACGAGCGAATCACGGAAGCTATCGCATCCGTCACTCCTGATGTTCTTGGGCGTGTGTGGCTGGAATTGAATCACCGCCTAGATGTCTGCAGGGCTACCAGAGGAGCCCATATCGAACTACGTTAAATAAAGTTATTCTTTTAGAGTTGTTCTTCAATTTGCCTTTTTTTCATCTCATTACCATGTTTCGTTGCAATAATATAGCTATTTAAAATCCCACCATGACTTTACGGACACACTGTATATATATACATATGTGTATATATATATATATATATATTGTGTGTGTGTATGTGTGTGTGTGCGTGGTCCTCTCTCTCTCTCTCTCTCTCTCTCTCTCTCTCTCTCTCTAAAATAATATAAAATCATGTTTTTAACTTCAGTAGTAATAAGAATGTCAGATTTAACATTTGGACTTAAGCCAGGTTTTCTCGAGAGAAAGGTTGGAAGTAGGTTAAATGGAACTTTGTGGTCGGTTTTGCGGTTAGCGTGAGGGACACCTGCTCAGAATTTTTTTTCCAGAGACGATTTCAAAGAAGCAAAGAAATGAAATAGTTGAAATAGTTGAAATAGTTGAAGTTAATTTAAAATTAATTTTTTCGTTGTTTATTGTTTATATATATATATATATATCAGTGGCGACTCGTGGTATAAATGTATTGGGGTGCGATTTCATAAAATTTATAATTTTTAGAATTCTAGTACATAAACAATCACATGGTGCTTCCGTACGGTACTTATATGTCAAAAGAAGCCATAAATTTGTATTAAAAAAATATTTTAATAAAATATAAAAATAATTGTTGAATAAATTTGACTATAATAAATTTGACTATAATAAATTTGACTATAATAATGTACCACTGTACGACAACACGGACTCACAATAGGCTAGTGCGAATCCAACTGCCGCTCACAAGAGTACTGTACTTGTATTAACATATGCGGCTATGCCAGACGTACAATTCTAGTTAATTACAAATAAGTAATAATTTTAATAAAATACATATAAATGGCTTATATCATTATTACTGAAGTAACTATTAGTAAAAATAAAGTTATTATAAAAAAAATTCGCGATTGTACTTATATTTTCATTACAACAGTAAAATATAATTTATATTTACTTGAGCGAAAAATCTATCGCTCCATTTGGCTGCAATATTATTTTGTATTCAAACAGCGGTACGCTGTTTGAAGCTATGCTATAAGTTTAGAATATTATGTACTATATGAAGGCTTACTCAAAATGCCTCATGAATCATGATATGCCACATGAATTTTTAAAATATATTTCAAGAATATTTATTTTAATATCTTAAAATTAATATATTTTTTATCTGTTAAATTAATATTTATCGTTTCAAGCAAGGGGGAGCGACCGCTCCATCGCTCCTATACGCCAGTCGCCACTGATATATATATATAATAATATTTAGGAGAAATCCAATGACAAGGAGGAATGTAAATGCCATGAAAAGTGTCTTCTTTAATGCGCAACGTTTCGAGCAATACGCTCATCTTCAGGCTAAACAATGACAATATGAAGTTAAAATCAATAAATAATGAAACACATAAGACAAAATAATTACTATAAAACCTATTCTTAAAAGCAAAATTTAAAAAGACTAAAAGAAGAGGGTTAAATTCAAAATTATAAAAATTTACATCCGGGAACATAGTATTAAATGTAAAACAGATGTCACTCTAGATAATTTAAAAATTCTCGGCTGTAATCCTTGTCCCAACTCACTTAGAATTTTGGAGTCTCTTTATATCAAAACATTGACCCCTTCTCTAAACGTTGATTCCTCAGCTGTCCCTCTAAATTTTTTATAATTCCCCCTCCCCAACTTATAACTCTCCAACCACCCAACCCATAGTATTTTCCCTTTGCTTTGTTTTAAATTACTTGTGCCTCGGAACCAGCAATGAAGGGTTAGTAGTGTTAATTATCCCATTGTATTAATTTCAAATTTACTACTGTATATATAATTTAAAAATAGCTCTTTAAATTTCTTGTATTTTTATATGTAAATTTTTATAATTTTGAATTTAACCCTCTTCTTTTAGTCTTTTTAAATTTTGCTTTTAAGAATAGGTTTTATAGTAATTATTTTGTCTTATGTGTTTCATTATTTATTGATTTTAACTTCATATTGTCATTGTTTAGCCTGAAGATGAGCGTATTGCTCGAAACGTTGCGCATTAAAGAAGACACTTTTCATGGCATTTACATTCCTCCTTGTCATTGGATTTCTCCTAAATATTAAATTGAAGCTTTGCAGAAGCAACCCGCATGATTATATATATATATATAAATGAAATATTTTTTTCTGTTTTTGAAACACGAGAAAGGATTGTCAAAAGTAAATAGACACAGTTAATGTGTTTATTTCTTTTGCTGTTTATTATTTAATATAATTGTGTGTGTGTGTGTTTAACCCGTATTGATGTTTATACATTTTTATTTTATTTTGTGCGGTAGAAGATAAAGTGTATGTATTTAATTTCGATTTATTTCAAATATTTAATAAACAGAATGATGTTTTAATTCGAACAGGAAAAGAATGTCAAAAGTAAATAGATATAAATTGTTCTTAGAGAATGTTATTGGAATGATTTCTTTTTTATTTTTCTGATTTTGTGCGGTAGAAGCGGTTTAAATGTATTTCTTTTAATGTTAATATTGTTTTAATAATTAATTCTCTAAAAGGAGAAAGTTCGTTTGCTTTTAATAGATAAAAACATTATTTGGCAACTCATGTAAATAATGTATACCTGGACAATTAAAATAAAAAGTGATATCTGGCAACTCAACCTTCCTCTATAAAAGACCCGCTTGACTTCGGAGCGGCCAGAATGATGCGAACTTCGGTGGAGTAAAGAACTATCCTTCCCTTCATTGCATAACCCGCCCCTTTGCAACATATCCCCACCCCGTTTTGCAACATTTCAACATTGATCATTATCTCAATCATTAGCATTCGTCAGCCAGACTCTATACTGAACGGACACATTTCCTGGGCTCTCTGATATTGCATCTACTTTTGCATATTGCTAAGAATTTTACTTTTGGAAAGTTTTGAATTTTATATACTTGCATTTATATTCACATTGTTATAGTTAAGTAATTGAATGTTAGTGATTTTTAGCGATCTAGAAGTTTTCGTAGCGTGCCGGCTTAATTTAACTTAACTTGTGACGGTTATAAACTAATTTTTAACTGCGCGATGCCGTCGCAGAAAGCGTCGTGTGTTAGGTGTGGGTAAACCGGTGGTATTCGGAATTTAAAGATTATAACGGCGGTCCTATGGCGATTACCGAGAGATCAGTTTGTTTTTTGCGAGTTAATGGAGGAAATAGTTGACATAAAACGCAGTGTACGTGAGGTAACGGAAAGACTTGCAACGCTTGATGAGGGCAGGGGTAGGGCTACGGTTGACGAGCCGAACCAATACTAACGTTGAAGACGTTAGTAATTTGAAGGGTGAGGTGCGTAACCTAGTTTCTAGTTTAGGTAGCTTGTCGGGAAGGTTGGATAGAGTTGAGGAAGGGGTTAAGGTTGGTCCGAGATTAGTAGATGGGGAGGGATTTAGAGAAGTTAAGGGTGGAGCTAGGCCGCGTACGTTAGGTGATAGGAATCCCCCCTATCGAGGTTTCGAACCCTTTCGCCCATTTGGAAAGGGACGTGAATGAGGGGGAAACTATTTTAATTGGGGACTCTTTAGTGCGCCATATGGACACAGAGTTCGTTGAACGGCATCCAACCAAGAGGAGGAGGGTCTGTCTCCCAGGGGCCAGGGTTGACAGAGTTAGAGACGAAGTGGATAGGATTGACGTTGCCTCCCGTCACTCGATGTTGGTGACGATGGTAGGGGCAACGACTCGTATAGGCCCGATACGAGAGTGCCTGACCTTTTGGAGAGATATAGGGGGTTAATTAGGTCCCTAAGGCGAGGTCAGATAGGTCTTTAGTTCTAGGTATTACCCCTAGGCACGGTTGGGTCTTAGGATTACGTCTAAAACAATATTTTTTAATACTAAATTAGAAGAGATTTGTGCTGAGGAAAATGTACCCTTCGTAAAGCTGTGGTCAGAATTCAGTGATCCTAGCCTTTTTATAAAAGATGGGGTGCATTTTAATGAAATAGGTAATGCTAGGCTAGGTAGGTTAATAGACGAAAACGTGCGAAAGCTGTATAGGTCGAAGCCTTCTTTAAACGTTGTGGGTCCGGGGAACGCGGGCCCGACGTGAAAAATAGTTTAAAACGCCGGCCCGTGGTAAAAAATAACTTAAACGTCTTTTATTGTAACGCGCGTAGTATTAGAAATAAATTAAACGAATTTAAGGCGATAATTTATTCCGGCAACTACGATATAGTTGCTATCACTGAAACGTGGTTAAATACCGTGACTCGGGACTTGTTGGGGGAACTTGATATACCGGGTTTTAAACTCTTTACTAATGATAGGTTACATAGGTTTGGTGGCGGCGTTTTGCTGTACATTCGTAATTCCCTTAGGGCTATCGAGGTTAAGATAGATTTTCCGGCAGCAATTAATGCGATATGCGTTGAAGTTAGGGCGCGTAGTATTAGTTTTAATTTTGTTGTTGTTTATAGACCTCCCGTTCAACCCTCGATACCGATACTAGATTTTACTCACTTCTTGGTAACTTTATTGACAATCGGAATAGTATAATTGTCGGAGACTTTAACTGCCCTAATGTTAATTACGAGACTTTTACTGGTAATGAGGAGGGTTTGAGATTGATTGAGTTCATGGAGGATAATTTTTTACGACAGATAGTTACCGAACCAACGCGCGGTGACAATATTTTAGATTTGGTGATGACGAACGGCGAAAATATAGTCGATTTAGAAGTAGGCGAGAGTTTAGGATGTAGTGATCATCAAATTCTTAGGTTTAAGTTATTGATAGAAAACACTAAGGATAGTAACGTAATAGAAGTCCCTGATTTTCGTAGGGTTAATTTTGATAGTTTTGCGGATAGGATGAGAGTAGTGGACTGGGATAATTTATTTATGGGTAATGACACAAATTTGCATTGGGAGGCGTTTAAAGAAAGTTTTATGAATATTGAAAGGGAGTTTATTCCTCGTAGGCCCAAGCGCGCTAGAAATTATGGTAGGCCCAAGTAGTGGACTAGGGAAATAGGCGAGTTCATAATCGAGCGTATAGACTTAATAAGCGCAATGGCACGGCAGCTAACTTTATTAGATATATCGAGCTTAGACGTCAGGTTAAAAGATCAGTTAGGAATGCTAAGCGTAATTTAGAGATACTTATAGCTGCGAATAGTAAACATAATCCAAAAAAGTTTTTTGAATACGTCAATAATCGTAAGCCGATAAAAGATAACATAGGCCCTCTAGTGGATGTTAACGACGCTTTGGCTTCTGACACTCAGGCGATGGCGGGTATTTTCAATAACTTTTTTGCGACAGTTTTTACCGGAGAAGACGTAAATAATGTCCCCGACGTGGACGATATCGTTCCATTTAGTAGCGAGACTATTTTGGATGAAATAACTGTTTACGAGGAGGGGGTGAGATTGCGCATTATATCGAGGCTAAAAGTTAGCAAGGCTCCAGGGCCCCAGGCCCTGACGCTTTATATCCCAGACATTTGAAAGATTTGAAAAACGTTATCGTAGGCCCCTTAACAAAGATTTTTAATCAGTCACTCGAAACGGGGATTATTCCTGAAGACTTCAAATTAGCCAACGTCACGCCTATATTTAAAAAAGGCGACCGCACGGTAGCTATCAATTATAGACCCATTAGTTTAACGTCAATTGTCGGTAAACTTCTGGAATCCGTAGTTAGGGATCGTATCATCGATCACTTAGAGAGTAGAGATTTGATTAATAGTAGTCAGCACGGGTTTCAACGCCATAGATCTTGTTTAACTAATTTGTTAGAATTTTATAACGAAATAGTGCGCGAATACGATAGGCATAGAGCGGTTGACGTTATTTATTTAGATTTTAAAAAGGCGTTCGATACAGTTCCGCATATAAGATTAATTGCGAAGGTTAAAGCGCACGGTATACGCGGTCAGGTAGCTAACTGGTTAGAGGAATGGCTTCGTGCTAGGAGACAGAGTGTCGTTGTTAATGGTAGTGAATCGGGGTGGTTGGATGTAGGTAGCGGTGTCCCACAGGGTTCAGTGTTAGGCCCATTGCTATTCGTAATTTACATTAACGACATAGATGTAGGATTGACTAGTAACGTGTCAAAATTCGCGGACGATACTAAAATAGGCGGTAAGGTTGTTACCGAGGAAAATAGAAGTAGGCTCCAAGACGATGTAAATAGGATTATGGAGTGGACGGATAAGTGGCAGATGCAATTTAACGTAGACAAATGTAAAGTTTTGCATATAGGTTCTCGTAACAATAATACACGTACATGATGGATGATAGAGAGTTAGCGAGCGTTGACGAGGAAGTAGATTTAGGCGTACGCGTATCTGAGGATTTAAAAGTTAGGAACCAGTGCCTGGAGTCTTGCGCAAAAGCTAATAGGATGTTAGGCATCATAGCGCGTAATCTCGAATTTAAATCGAAGGATATTATATTGCCCCTTTACAAGTCCCTAGTCAGGCCTCATTTAAAATATGCCGTTCAGTTTTGGTGCCCGTATTTGTGTGAGGATATTGATAGGTTAGAAAGGGTTCAGCGTCGTGCCACGAAACTAATTCCGTCATTGCGCAACAAGCCTTATGAAGATAGGATAAAAGAGTTAGATTTGCATTCACTCGAAACTAGGAGATTAAGGGGGGAGCTTATTGAAGTTTGTTTTCAAAATCGTTAATAACATCGATAACGTAAATTTTGACAAACTGTTCACTTTCGATAATAGCAATAGGCCTACTCGTAATAACGGATTTAAGTTGCGCGGCAGACGTTTCATTACTAATATCGCTAAAAACTTCTTTACGTTTAAAGTAATTGATAAATGGAATAATCTTCCCGTGTCAGTCGTTAACTCTACCAGCGTTAATATGTTTAAGAACCGTTTAGAGAAGCATTTTAAAAATATTAACGTTGTTTAAAATAAAAAAAAATTGGCAACAGGAGCTCTGGTGGTGGTGGACGAGGATGAGTCTGTTAACGATAATGCCAGCTTGTGACATGCCAGCGTGTGATGCCAGCAATTAAATTATTTTAAAAAAAAATAGACTAACACGAACGTAGATGTAGCTCGTAGCGTAAACTAACCTACTTTTTGTTTAACTTTACCTACCTTTTTTTTTTCTTATCTTCTCTTTACTTGTATGCCTGTAGTTTGCATGGTGTTACAATGAGTTAAGACTGTGTTTGCATGGTTTGTAAGCGTTCTTATTTTACTTCTTTTCATCTTTCACCCCTTTCCTATTCTCTTCGATTATTTTTCCGACTTGTCGGCAGTGGCCGGCAGGTGATGATGGTGAGTCTTTTTTCTCTTTTTATGAATGAATGTTAAACGATGAATGATAGGTGTTGCTACTTACTTAACCCCCTTATTCTCTTCTCTTAACCCCCTACGCTTTCCTTTCTCTGGGGCTAACTTTAGAGTGGATCTTAGGGTCTTTGTTAGCCTTAGCTTCTGTAGATCTGTAGATCTCTGCAACCTCTCTGCACTCGTCCATTTTGCGTCCATACTACTAATGTGGTATCATAGTGATGTTTAAGTGTTTATAAATGCATCGTCGTGATGTTATAATACCCGGTAAATGCATCGTCGTGATTTTATAATAAATCAGCCTTGAAAAGTGCATTGTGAAGCTCCAAGCTCTAAAACTGTTTCTTGAAGATCAGCGCAATGAAATTGTGGAGAGGGCCATTCATTATGCAACTACAAAGTGTGAGGAAATGGACATTTCCATGGAAAGAAAATGGAGAGTAACGCTCCGAAAAAGGATGCCAGGAGAGATGGCAAAGGATGCTGGTCTCACATTGCCAGAGGAAGTAAAAAGGGCTATGTTTGAATGTCTTGATCGCTTCCACCAAGAATTGGAGATTCATTCTAAGGCAATGGATCAAATTCTGTCAATCTTCGCTGTTATTCAGCCAAACACTTTGGTTGTTGCAACAGAAGAAGAACTTCGGAAGTATACTCCAAATTTGACTCAGATTTTCGATGAATTCTCTGATGAAGATATCAGTGTGGAAATTGGACGACTTCGGAGGCATTTGGAAGCTGCCAAAATCAGCGTTGAAGAGGCAAAGAAATGGACAGCATTGCAGTTTCTGAGTTTATTGTGAAATGGGATTTTTGTGAATCTTTGCCAAGCTTGTCACTGTGTTTGAGATTCTATTGCTTCATGTGAAAGAAGTTTTTCCAAATAGAAATTGATGAAAAATTTCTTTCGCTCGACCATGAGTCAGACAAGATTGACAAATCTGGCTTTACTTTCAATTGAACATGAATATGCAAAACAGGTGACTTTTGATGAGGTCATTGATCAATTTGCAGAAATTAAGGCTCGAAAGCAGAGACTGTGAATCCTCTCTATTTACCTTTGAAGAATAGGCTGAGCGTTGAGACTGGATTTCCTGTGTTTTTTGTATAAAATAAAATGCAGTATTACCTGTTCACTGAAATTTTAATGTCCTGCATTTTTCTTATTTCCAATTTGCTTATGACAGTACTGTACTGTTTAAAAATCTATTTGCAAACAATGTATTTTTCTGTGTTTAAATTTTAAAATTATTTATGTGGGGTGCCAAAGGAAGGATCCGCCCCGGGTGCTAAATATTTAGTTACGCCCCTGGTTCAAAGTAAGATTAGGGACTAGTTTCTCCATTATTTTTCAAGTGTAAATAATGGTGTATCTCTCTCTCTTCTCCTTTCCAGTGAATATAGATGTACTTCACGTAACCTTCCCCAGTAATTTAGTTCTTTGCAGTCCTTGATCTTGGCTGTGAAGCTTCTCTGGATCCCTTCCAGCTGTCTAATGTCATCTTTTTTTTATATGGGGATGTTAGGACCGAGCAGTATTCCAATTTGGATATGATCAGGGTTTTCAATAGAGGAATCATTACATTCCTATCCCTTCGTTTAAAGGTTCTCAATATCTGCCCCGTTATTCTCTTTGCTCTGTTTACTGCTATCTTATTTTGTGTTTCAAATTTCGCATCATCTGTCATTACAACCCTTAAATCTTTTGCTCTGAAATTTCTCTGGATTTCCTGTCCATTTGGGGTATAATATTCTATGGATTTTAGATATCTTTTTCCGTACCTTAACAGCTGAAATTTCTCGGTGTTAAACTTCATATTGTTGTCTTCCGTCCACTTGTAGATTCTGTTTATGTCTGTTTGTAGAGATCCTATTTCTTCTGGGTTTCTTATTTTTCTACTGATCTTTGTGTCATCCGCAAAGGATGTTACTGTGCTGTCTCTGGTAACGTCCTCATCTATGTCAGTTAGCATGATTATGAAGAGTAGTGGAGCTAATACTGTTCCTTGTGGTACTGAGCTGAGGACTTCTGATTCTGATGGAGATACTCCTTGTACTGTAACGACTTGCTGCCGCTCACTAAGGAAATTATATATCCATTTCCCTACTTTTCCTGTTATCCCCATATACTTCAGTTTATGTATTATAATTCCATGGTCACACTGTATTTCTCCCGTGTCTAATGATCGTCTCCATATCGGGTATAGGGGCTCAGCGATTGCATTCTTAGTTTTTGATCAGTGTGGCATTCCATTCATCCAGTCCTGCCGCTGAGTGTGTTTTTAGTTTCCCTATGGCTTGTGTAATATCATCCGTCGTAAAGTCGAAGTCCGTTATATTTTCCCCTTGTAGTTCTTCTTCAAAGAACGCGTTTCTATCGCATATCAATTTGTCAGTTTTTGGGATACTGAAAGGTGATTCGTACTGAGCTCTTAATATTTCAGATTCTTCTGTTAGATCATCAGATAAAGCCCTGTTCTCGTTTTTTAAAGGTCCGATAGTCGCAAGATTTTTCGACTTTCTTTTTGTGAAGTCATAGAAGTACTTTGAGTTAGCCTTTATCGTTTGTATAGCGTCGTCGTCTTCTTTTCTGTATGCTTCTCAATTAGTTCCTGTATGACGTCATCGATATTTTGCAGTTTATCATTTAATATTTTATATATATATATATATATAATATATATATATATATATATATATATATATATATATATATATAATATATATTAGGAGAAATCCAATGACAAGGAGAAATGTAAATGCCATGAAAAGTCTTCTTTAATGCGCAACGTTTCGAGCAATACGCTCATCTTCAGGCTGTTTAATAACAATGTGAAATTAAAATCAATATTGAATGAAAAACAAAACAGAAAATTTCTATAACCTATTCGTAAGACAAATTTTAAAAGACTGAGAAAAGAGGGTTAAATTCTAAGTTATACAGATTTACATATAAAAATTAAGAAGCTATTTTTAAATACATATAGTAAATGTGAAATTAATACACTGGAAAAATTAACCAATAGTACACTGGAATAATGAAACTAACTACCTTACACTGCAGTATCCGAGGCTACTAATTTGAGCAGAGGCAATACGGGAAAACGAAGGATGGCGAGGGCGATTGGGGAAGGGGATTATAAGGAATTGGGGAAGGAGGAGGGATCATAGCAAATTGAGGGGACGGCAGATGAGTCAACATTTAGACTGGGGACAATGTTTAATGAAAAGCGATTCCAAAATTCTTAGTGAGTTGGGACAAGTATTACAACCAAGAATTTTAAAATTGTCTAAAGTGACATCAATTTTACATTTTATGCTGTGTTCGCGAATACTCGAAACTTCTTTAGTTTTTAAAATTTTACCTGTTCGGCCACTTATTCCCATATGCGAATAAAATCTAGCCCTGAGAGAGCGAACAGTGCTGCCATGTAATTCCCAAGGAGACACCTAGGGCAGGTAAATAAATATACAACACCGCTACGCAACGAGTCAGGGGTTCGATCCTTCGCTGAGAAAAAGCTACCTAAAGACGTTTTATTAATAAATATGATGCGGAAATCAGTATGATAAAAAAATTTCCTTAACAATTTTGTAAATTTAAGCTTAAATTCCTTATTCAAAGGACCCATTTCAGGTACCAAGAAATATTTTATATCCTTCGGCACTGTAATACATGGAAGTTGAGGGCTATAAACATTATTTAAGAAGGATCTAATTAGTTTGTCTACATATTGAACAGGAAAACTATTATTAGTAAAGTATGATCTTAGATTATTAAATTCATCATTAAGTAAGGTAAAATTAGAGGTCAAATTATATCCTCTGAACAGGAGAGTTTTAATACAAGACATCTTATAGTTGAAATCAGTAAAACTAAAAAAATTCATGCCCAAACCAGTGAAAGTGGGTTTCCTGTAAACTGATGTAGTAATAGAATCACCGTTTTTCGAAATTAAAAGATCTAAGAAAGGGAGGGAGCCATTTTGCTCAGTTTCCATTGTATACGTTATATTGGGGTGCAAAGAATTTAGGAAGTTAAAGAATTGTTGCGCTTGTACCGCATTATCAAAGACTGCTATCGAATCATCAACGAAGCGTCGATAGAAAATTGGCTTGAGATGAGTGGGAGATTGTCTAAAAATTACACTTTCTAAATGAGTCATAAAAAAGTCAGCTGCTAACGGTCCGACTGGTGATCCCATCCCTACCCCATCAATTTGTTGGTAAATCTTATTGTTGAAAGTGAAATAGCATTGTTTGAAGACCAATTCTAAAAGTTCCTTCAAATGAGACAATGAAAAACCATGAAAATTATCAACTGAGCTAAAAACCCTATCTAAAATAATGGCAATAGTTTCAGATACAGGTACATTTGTGAAAAGTGACTTTACATCAAAACTGACAAAAAAACTTTTTTGAATCGAAGTTTTTACCAAGGAGGTCTTTTTGGAATTCAAACGAGTTATTTATAGTGTAAGCATTTTTCGCAAAGGGGGACAGGAGACGAACAACAAATTTTGCCAATTGAAAGGTGGGTAAGTTATACGAAGCTAAAATAGGACGGAGAGGTGTTCCAGCTTTATGGATTTTAGGCAGACAGTATAATTGAGCAAGATTAGCACCAGATGCGAACAACTGAGAGTAAGTATCATTTTTTATTATCTTTAAGGACTTTAGTCGTGACAGAAATCTATTAACCTGGTCTTCTAACCTTACAATGACTTTATTTACAGGTTCTAGAATTTGTTTGAATTTAGTAAGATCACTTAGGATTTCATTAGTTTTGTTTATGTAGTCCGATTTATTCAAAATAACCACTCCGTTACCCTTGTCTGTCTAGTCACAACAATCTCCTGGTTCTTTGCCAAATTCTTAATACACTGCAAATCACTCTTCCTAAATATGAAAGATTGAAATTTAAGATTTCTAAGTTTAAGAAAAAATTCTTGAGTTAAATTTGAGAACTGACATTTGAAATTATGAAATCCCCCACATGGGGAACATTTTTCAAGCCATTGAAAAATTTTTCAAAGTAAAGAAAAAACGAAGGCTTATATATTTGAAACAACGGAAGCTTAAATTGCAAACCAAGTGACAGTAAAAACTTTTCCCGAGGGGAGAGTGTGTAACTAGAAAGATTCGAAATTACCTTCTCTGAATTGAAAAAATTTGGTGAATTCATTCCCAAAGCCTTTAACTTACGTTCATGTGTTTCCAAGATGGTAGAGTGAAATTTTTCTAGTTCACGTTGTACAAGAGAAATTATTAATAAATAGTCCAACAACGACAAGGTATTTTTAAGAGTAGTTATATAATGCCCAAGAGACTTGTTATGCGAATCTGATATTTTGATTTTATAATTAATTTCATTATTTAATAAATATTCCAGGGACGATTGATAAAATTCAGAGTCATATAGATTATCACGGTAGAGTTTGAAGTAAACAAATTTCGGGAAAATCCTGCAATCAACAATAAGGTTTACCAACAAATTGATGGGGTAGGGATGGGATCACCAGTCGGACCGTTAGCAGCTGACTTTTTTATGACTCATTTAGAAAGTGTAATTTTTAGACAATCTCCCACTCATCTCAAGCCAATTTTCTATCGACGCTTCGTTGATGATTCGATAGCAGTCTTTGATAATGCGGTACAAGCGCAACAATTCTTTAACTTCCTAAATTCTTTGCACCCCAATATAACGTATACAATGGAAACTGAGCAAAATGGCTCCCTCCCTTTCTTAGATCTTTTAATTTCGAAAAACGGTGATTCTATTACTACATCAGTTTACAGGAAACCCACTTTCACTGGTTTGGGCATGAATTTTTTTAGTTTTACTGATTTCAACTATAAGATGTCTTGTATTAAAACTCTCCTGTTCAGAGGATATAATTTGACCTCTAATTTTACCTTACTTAATGATGAATTTAATAATCTAAGATCATACTTTACTAATAATAGTTTTCCTGTTCAATATGTAGACAAACTAATTAGATCCTTCTTAAATAATGTTTATAGCCCTCAACTTCCATGTATTACAGTGCCGAAGGATATAAAATATTTCTTGGTACCTGAAATGGGTCCTTTAAGGAATTTAAGCTTAAATTTACAAAATTGTTAAGGAAATTTTTTTATCATACTGATTTCCGCATCATATTTATTAATAAAACGTCTTTAGGTAGCTTTTTCTCAGCGAAGGATCGAACCCCTGACTCGTTGCGTAGCGGTGTTGTATATTTATTTACCTGCCCCAGGTGTCTCCTTGGGAATTACATCGGCAGCACTGTTCGCTCTCTCAGGGCTAGATTTTATTCGCATATGGGAATAAGTGGCCGAACAGGTAAAATTTTAAAAACTAAAGAAGCCTCGAGTATTCGTGAACACAGCATTAAATGTAAAATTGATGTCACTTTAGACAATTTTAAAATTCTTGGTTGTAATACTTGTCCCAACTCACTAAGAATTTTAGAATCCCTTTTCATTAAAGCATTGTCCCCTAGTCTGAATGTTGACTCATCGGCCGTCCCTCTCAATTTGCTATGATCCCTCCTCCTTCCCCAATTCCTTATAATCCCTCCTTCCCCAATCGCCCTCGCCATCCTTCGTGTTTCCCGTTCTTTGTCTCTGCTCAAATTAGTCAGCCTCGGATACTGCAGTGTAAGGTAGATAGCTCCATTGTTCCAGTGTACTATTGGTAATTTTTCCAGTGTATTAATTTCACATTTACTACATGTATTTAAAAATAACTTCTTAATTTTTATATGTAAATCTGTATAACTTAGAATTTAACCCTCTTTTCTCAGTCTTTTAAAATTTGTCTTTACGAATAGGTTATAGAAATTTTCTGTTTTGTTTTTCATTCAATATTGATTTTAATTTCACATTGTTATTAAACAGCCTGAAGATGAGCGTATTGCTCGAAACGTTGCGCATTAAAGAAGACTTTTCATGGCATTTACATTTCTCCTTGTCATTGGATTTCTCCTAAATATTAAATTGAAGCTCTGTAGAAGCAACCCGCATGATTATATATATATATATATATATATATATATATATATATAAATAATTTTTATATATATTATATTATATATATATATATATATATATATATATATATACTGTATATCGAAGTTAAGCGACATTGGGTCTGGGTAGTAGTTGGATGGGAGACCGTCCTCCGTTCCCAGAATATGAGTATGTAGCGACCCGTGGTTCAGATCCCACGTAAAGTTGTAGGTCCCCTCTGTCATATGACCTTAGATATTGCGAAGGAGGTTAAACAACCCCAATATATATATATATATATAGTCATGCGGTTTGCTTCTACAAAGCTTCAATTTAATATTTAGGAGAAATCCAATGACAAGGAGGAATGTAAATGCCATGAAAAGTCTTCTTTAATGCGCAACGTTTCGAGCAATACGCTCATCATCAGGCTAGATAATAACAGTATGAAATTAGAATCAATAAATAAATGTGAACAAGACAAAATAATTTCTATAAAAAGACTAAAAGAAGAGGGTTAAATTCAAAGTTATAAAAGTTTACATATAAAATTACAAGAATTTTAAAAGCTATTTTTAAATTACATATAGTAAATTTGAAATTAGTACACTGGAATAATTAACACTAATACAATGGAATAATTAACACTAATACAATGGAATAATTAACACTACGAACCTTTCAATGCTGGTTCCGAGGCACGAGTAATTTAAAACAAAACAAAACAGGAAACAAGCTATGGGTTGGGCGGTTGGAGTTATAAGTTAGGGGAGGGGGGATTATAAAAAATTGGGGTGGGGGGAGGGGAGTTGGGGAGGGAGGTTTATACTAAATTTAGAGGGACAGCTGAGGAATCCACGTTTAGAGAAGGGGTCAATGTTTTAATATAAAGAGATTCCAAAATTCTAAGTGAGTTAGGACAAGAATTACAACCGAGAATTTTAAAATTATCTAAAGTGACATCAGTTTTACATTTTATACTGTGTTCCCGAATACTGGAGGCTTCTATTTTATTTAAAATTTTACCTGTTCGGCAACTTATTCCCATATGCGAATAAAATCTAGTCCTGAGGGAGCGCACGGTGCTGCCAATGTAAGTACCAAGGAGACACCTTGGGCAGGTAAATAGATATACAACACCGCTACGCAACGAATCAGGAGTTCGATCCTTCGCTGAGAAAAAGCTACCTAAAGACATTTTGTTAATAAATATAATGCGAAAATCAGTATGATAAAAAAATTTTCTTAACAACTTTGTAAATTTAAGTTTAAATTCTTTATTCATGGGACCCATTTCAGGTACCAAGAAATATTTTATATCTTTAGGCACTGAAATACAAGAAAGTTGAGGGCTATAAACCCGTCAATAAAGTCATTTTAAGGTTGGAAGACCAAGTTAATAGATTTTTGTCACGATTAAAGTCTTTAAAGATAATAAAAAATGATACTTACTCTCAGTTGTTCGTATCTGGTTCTAATCTTGCTCAATTATACTGTTTGCCTAAAATCCATAAAGTTGGAACACCTCTCCGTCCCATTTTAGCTTCGTATAACTTGCCTACCTTTCAATTGTCAAAATTTGTTGTTGGTCTCCTGTCACCTTTTGCGAAAAATGCTTATACTATAAATAACTCTTATGAATTTCAAAAAGATCTTCTTAGTAAGAATTTCGATTCAAAAAGTTTTTTGTCAGTTTTGATGTAAAGTCGCTTTTCACGAATGTACCTGTATCAGAAACTATTGCCATTATTTTAGATAGGGTTTTTAGCTCTGATGATAGTTTTCATGGTTTTTCATGTTCTTATTTTAAGGAACTTTTAGAATTGGTTTTTAAGCAATGTTATTTTACTTTCAATAATAAGGTTTACCAACAAATTGATGGTGTTGGGATGGGATCACCCGTCGGACCTCTATCAGCTGATTTTTTTATGACTCATTTAGAAAGTGTAATTTTTAGACAATCTCCCACTCATTGTAAACCAATTTTCTATCGACGCTTCGTTGATGACTCGATAGCTGTTTTTGATAATGCTGTACAAGCGCAACAATTTTTTAACTTCTTAAATTCTCTGCACCCCAATATAACTTATACAATGGAAACTGAGAAAAATGGCTCCCTTCCCTTTTTAGATCTTTTAATTTCGAAAAAAGGTGATTCTATTACTACATCAGTTTACAGGAAACCCACTTTTACTGGTTTGGGCATGAATTTCTTTAGTTTTACTGATTTTAACTATAAGATGTCGTGTATTAAAACTCTCTTGTTCAGAGGATATAATTTGACCTCTAGTTTTACATTACTAAACGATGAATTTAATAATTTAAGATCATATTTTACCAATAATAGTTTTCCTGTTCAATATGTAGATAAACTAATAAGATCTTTCTTAAATAATGTTTATAGCCCTCAACTTTCTTGTATTTCAGTGCCTAAAGATATAAAATATTTCTTGGTACCTGAAATGGTCCCATGAATAAAGAATTTAAACTTAAATTTACAAAGTTGTTAAGAAAATTTTTTTATCATACTGATTTTCGCATTATATTTATTAACAAAATGTCTTTAGGTAGCTTTTTCTCAGCGAAGGATCGAACTCCTGATTCGTTGCGTAGCGGTGTTGTATATCTATTTACCTGCCCAAGGTGTCTCCTTGGTACTTACATTGGCAGCACCGTGCGCTCCCTCAGGACTAGATTTTATTCGCATATGGGAATAAGTTGCCGAACAGGTAAAACTTTAAATAAAATAGAAGCCTCCAGTATTCGGGAACACAGTATAAAATGTAAAACTGATGTCACTTTAGATAATTTTAAAATTCTCGGTTGTAATTCTTGTCCTAACTCACTTAGAATTTTGGAATCTCTTTATATTAAAACATTGACCCCTTCTCTAAACGTGGATTCCTCAGCTGTCCCTCTAAATTTTGTATAAACCCCCCTCCCCAACTCCCCTCCCCCCACCCCAATTTTTTATAATCCCCCCTCCCCTAACTTATAACTCCAACCGCCCAACCCATAGCTTGTTTCCTGTTTTGTTTTGTTTTAAATTACTCGTGCCTCGAACCAGCATTGAAAGGTTCGTAGTGTTAATTATTCCATTGTATTAGTGTTAATTATTCCATTGTATTAGTGTTAATTATTCCAGTGTACTAATTTCAAATTACTATATGTAATTTCAAAATAGCTTTTAAAATTCTTGTAATTTTATATGTAAACTTTTATAACTTTGAATTTAACCCTCTTCTTTTAGTCTTTTTATAGAAATTATTTTGTCTTGTTCACATTTATTTATTGATTCTAATTTCATACTGTTATTATCTAGCCTGATGATGACGTATTGCTCGAAACGTTGCGCATTAAAGAAGACTTTTCATGGCATTTACATTCCTCCTTGTCATTGGATTTCTCCTAAATATTATATATATATATATATATATATATATATATATATATATATGTAGCGTATCGACAAGAAATAGACCAACAAATCGACAGACATACTTTCTTTCCACGCTACCATAAAACAGGTTGGAACACACGTGGGCAAGAGTAAAACAATGGAGCGTCTATTTTTCCCCAATGGAGCGAACAAAAACCGTTAACGACTAAAAGACGCGTGGACAAACCGTCTTAAGAATGAAGTCTACGTCACAGGCCTACGGTATAAAAGGAGCTTCCACTTACACTCACTCTCCACTCCGACGCTTCCATTCCGCTCGACTACTTTGTATGTTGTCATCCCTCATCAGTAGTAACCGGCTCAAGACCAAGGCTCACTTCAACACCACATTCAAGAAACGGAGCATCATTGGAAGTGACCCACCAATACTGCCGCAGGAAGCCCCAACGGCATAAGGAATTCCCCGTTGTCTCTTCATTACCGCATAAACCGGTTATCAAGCACTTTCGAGAGCACCGGCAAAGTTTGCAACACTACGAGAAGCATCCGCAAGGGACACATTGCGTGACTCGACGGCGAAAGCTACAAGCCCAAATCACTCCACATCTGGTCAGCTTAACACTACGAAGAACGATCGTCTACGAGACTCCATTAGGCCCATCATACCTCGACCTACGGAACGGGCTTCCAAGAGTCAACCACCACCGGGCCTACCTTCTCCTTCGCAAAAGGCCTAATTCACGACCCGACCAACGCGCGAGCAACCAGTTTCCAGAGGACGACCGACTACACACGACGACCCTCACGGTATTTCCTTATCAACCATCCTTCCACAAGTCAAAACGTCCGGGTAAGCTAACTACTTCATATTCTAGTGCTCTTGAAGCCGACATTAGCCTACCGCTGAACAGCAGGCTACTCTCCCAAAGTGAGTAATTAAACATTCCCATTGACTCCCGTTAATAACGCAGTAGACCACTTTTCTCTACTGCAGGCCTAATTCATATACCGTGTATATTCCCTCAATTATCATTAGGCCGAACGATAGGCCTGTCATCCTATTCAAGTGTCATTTCAATACCTTATTCCGCGTATCATCCGTTATTCTGTTCAATTCGCATTTACGTGTTAACTAAACATTCTCTTGACGTAATCACTTGACATCACATAATGTTCTTGTATATAAATGATATTTGTGCAAGCATCACAATCCATTATAATTAGGCCGCATCAATTATTCTATGTGCATCCATACAATCCTTTAGCCTACTAAATCAGTGTCGTGTTTTTCATTCAATGTACCGAACGCACGTGCATTCTTTATAGCTATTATTAGGCCCATTCAATGTTCTATGTTGCATGCCATTTACATACCATCGATGGGTACTGTACATTACGTATTACCTCAATTAAGCTATTAACATTTCATCTTATTAGCTAAGCCTATGCCATAAGCATAACGCAAAACTATCAATTAATTACTGTCAATTCTTTGTTATATCACAGTGAATAAAATAACGGATTTATTTTCATAATAAACTACAAAAGTAAGGTGTCTTTCATAACCTTAATATTAATTTGCTTGAACCTAAATCAAGCTGGTGACCTCGCTGCCATTTCGGTCACTTCCAATAGTATGGTGGATCTAATCAAATAACAATTCATTCCAATCGGTGATATTGTATTACAATATAAGTAATTAACCCAGCCTATCATTATAAAGCAATCAGTCATTGCCTAAATCAATCGTTGCATACAATTAAATCATTATCACCTTAAACGGCTAAAACTAGCTCCACTATATATATATATATATATATAATTTATTGATGTAGGTCACATCCGCATCCGCATCCGCGGAACATCCGCACAATTTCTCGCATCCGCATCCGCACCCGCATCCGCACTTTGGACTGCGGATGTGGACCGTTGAGATAAAATGTCATTAATAAGCGGAAATTATCAAATTCTACTATATTAATAGAACTAGTTCATTGTGCGCAAAAGTGATGCAAGCGACAAGACGAGAGGCTGTTCTTGTATGAAGTTACTCTCTTGCAACCTACTTAGATCCACGTTACAAAGCTAAGTTATTTTCACCTAGTACATTAGAACGAGTTAAATCATCACTTGGCAAAGCAGTTGAAGAGCTTCAATCTCTTGAATCTGTCGCTTCGCCACCCACCAAAAGAATAAAAGTTTCAGTGACAGAACCAACACCTTCAACAAGCAAATCTATCACAGAATCTGTCTCTCAGTTTCTTGAGTCAAGCAGCAATGACGAGACCTACGCGATGTCAAAAGATGTAGTAAAAATGATCGAGAGCTATCACCAAGAAAAACGCCTGGCTGCATGTGACAATCCTATTAGTTGGTGGAAAAATACGCAGAATATCTATCCATACTTGAGTAAACTTGCAAGGAAACATTTAGCCTGTCCTCCAACAAACGTACCAAGCGAGAGATTATTTAGCAGTGCTGGATTAATATATGATGAAAAGAGAAACAGACTGGCAGCAGAAAAGGCAGAAAAATTAATGTTCCTTAAGCATAACCTTCCTATAATTAAGTTTGAACATTAAACGATGAACATCTTAGTTTACTTTATTTTAATTACTCATTTATAAATATGCCTAATAAAACTTTAAACTTAATATAAATAGTTATCAAGCTAATTAAAGATCTCTTTCTATAAGGGTGGAGGTTGGGGAAAGAGGTCGGTGGGGTGCATTTGAGTTGGGTTCACGTCCCACATCCTGGTAACACAATTATGGTTTCTAATTGTGGCTGAAACTCAACAAAATATAACGAATTTATTTGCAGACGAATTCACTAATTGATTTCTATATTAGTTAGATGCTTGATATTATTTTATATGTTCAGAGAAAAGTACAGCAATTATTGTACAATTAATCAATTATACTACATTATAGCTACAGCTCTCTCTATATATAACTTATTATATACGTTAAACACAACAAATCTCGAAATATCCTAAAAAACGAAAATGTAGACATCCGCATCCGCGGATGTTGAAATCAAACATCCTCATCCGCATCCGCGGATGTGAAAAAAATGACATCCGCTACATCACTAATATATATATATATATATGGTGAAAATAACAACGAAGAAAAATTAAAACAAAATAATGCTCTAGCGCTTTCGTCTAACGACATCTAATAAAGTCTATTAACATCATCAGGAACCAATCCTCATTAGGCGAAAGCGCTTGAGCACTATTTCATGTTTTAATTTTTCTTCATGGTTATTTTCATCATAAATATTTTTCATGTGTTACTTTCGTGAAATAATTTTCATATATACTCGTATATAGGTGTACAGTAGGAACCAAACAAATGGGTCGGTTATTATCTACAAAATCTTGACCTATATATAACTCATTAAAATGTTTATCATATATTAGCCACCGTTTCATGTTACAGTTGTGCTGAACACCTGTAAAATAGGCTGCTATATTGGTACAATGATTGTTAATCATCTGATGTATGCAGATGATCTAATTCTTATTTCTCCATCTGTAAAAGGGCTCAGCACACTTTTGAAGGTGTGTGAAAGGTATGGGAAGGATAACGACATAAAATGTAATCCTGATAAGCAATGTTCCCTCTAAGGTGTGCGCGTGTGCGCGCGCACACGAGTCGTGAAACCCACGCACACAGCAAAATAAAATGCGCACAGGCTCAAGCGTATCATGCCCATTTGGAAGACAGGTTTCCTGAAAATGAAGTAAAAGAATGGTCTGCCTTTGATTGCTCGGTTATTTTACAGAAAGACTTTGACTTTGGCATTGAGCATGTTAAAGTTTTATGTGCAAAATATGCAGATTTTCTTGGTGAAAGTTCTACTATAATCGAACAGTACAATGATTTTAAATTTGTTGTATGCGAGAAAATAAAAAGTAAGCTGGTTAAAAACTTTGATGATATGGTGACATTCGCCCTCCAAAATGAACAATTTTGTGACCTTGCTAAAAAGTTGATGGATATTGGGGGAACTTTCCTAGCATTTAGTGTGGACTGTGAGCGTGGCTTCAGTTTAATGAATTCTATAAAGGACAAATTAAGAAACCGCTTGAAAGAAATTATTTGGACATGCTCATGCGAATTAAATGTTACCTGAAGGATGACGGATGCATTAATCTTCATAGAGTTTATTTGGAATGGGCAAATGCTAAAGATCGTAGGGAGAAATCTCAATCATACTTAAATGAAAGGCACTTTCATTTAATGTTATTTTGATTATATTTTATTTTATTGAATTTTATTATTTTTTATTTATTCCTATTTTGTGAATGGATAAAATCATGTATTAATCTTGATAGTCTATTTTAAATTGCTAAATGCTAAAAATTGTTTTGAGAAATGATAACTAAAATAGTCATTTTTCAATTAATGTTATTTTTATTTTATTTCTTTATTTTGTTGAATTTTATTTTACTATTTTTTATTTTATTCATATTTTTCGAATGATAAAATGTTTTCTTTTTTAAGAATTTATAATATTGTAAACAGTTTTTTAATATCCATTTAATAGTACCGTAATGATGAAGCTATCACCTTATGGAAATAATATTTATTAAGTATTTAATATTTATATATATTTCATTTTGAAGATAATAGCGCTCAGAAAAGTTTGCACAATTTTTCACCATGAATCTAAATGTATGCACAACGAAAATTTCTTGCGCACACGGACTAAAAAAATTAGAGGGAACATTGCTGATAAGTCATGTTATGATTATGAGGACCAAGGCCTGCAAGTATATAAAATTTTCTGAATTTCATTTGAATGGTAGGGTGCTGTCAGAAAAACCCAGACTAAGTATCTTGGCCACATACTAACGGATAGTCTTTCAGATGACTGTCATATTCTAAGGCAATGTAGACAATTATATGCTCAGGGAAATACTTTAGAAAATTTCATATGTGTACATTAGATGTTAAGTTGATTTTGTTCAAAACTTTTTGTACTCCAATGTATACAGCTCATCTGTAGTGGAACTACAGGATGTATAATTTGAAGAAATTATATATTGCATATAATAATATTTTTTAGGAGTTTATTTAGGACTCCAAGATTTGTAAATGGTGCTCCTTCTAGTGTCGGTATGCTGTTTGTAGTCAATAAGGTGCCTAACTGTGTCAGTGTCATTCGCAATTTTGTGTTTAGATTTATCACTAGGCTTGGTGAGTCAGTCAATAAGATAATAGAAGCCATGGTTAGTGGACTGGTCTCCGATATATTTTATAAATCTGAAATCTGAAAGCATTGGCGTAGGCAACTGTATGTTCATTATACACAGTGATTCACTGGCCTACTTAGTCACTGCTCCAGACAACTATCTCTTAATCTTCTATGGACCTCTTGTATAATGTTTGTACCTGTTGAGTCTGAAATAAAGTATTTGTTTGTTTGTTTGTTACAGCAAAATTTTAAGTCCTTTCTTACACAATTAGACGCCCAGATATTGTTACAGAGTACCGCAGCACACTTTAAAGACAGTTTGCATTTATTTATTTACAATATATAACTTTAATAATTAACTTTGAATACTTTGAATATGAGACTCAATTAGTTTTTATTTACAGTTGTCATTACGTCATCAACCTCTAGCATCTTTGATATAATATTTCTGTTTTTAAGAATATTAATTAATTAAGAAATTATAAATTAAAACATAATGTATAAAAATAATTTTTTTTACGTTGAAATTACCCATAAAAATTGCCTGCTTCATTCTCATTTCAAAAACGTATTTGGCTACTCAGTTGGGGGTTAAAAGCGCAGCATTTT
The DNA here is from genome assembly GCA_023014485.1 of Bathynomus jamesi. Classification (NCBI taxonomy): domain Eukaryota; kingdom Metazoa; phylum Arthropoda; class Malacostraca; order Isopoda; family Cirolanidae; genus Bathynomus; species Bathynomus jamesi. Next base: position 429,972 of record JAJOZX010000649.1, on the reverse strand, counting down.
CACAAGAGTAAACCCCAAGACTAATATTGTATATCGACTTGGAGTCAATAATCCAGCAGGGTTGAAGCACCTTAAACAGAAAAAACAAACAAACAAACAAACATGTATATCGACTGCAGTATGTATACTGTGATTGGCAATACTGAACTTATTGCATCAGAAAGAAGCAGCCTAACTTTTCGGAGTTTGATTAGGGTATCGTGGGGCAGGTGCACGTTTGTTTTCTCTTTTACCCCGCAAGAAAACAGGCCAAATATTATAGTATGTTAGGTTAAGTGGCTATGGATTGTGAATGATCCACAATAAAGATGTTTTGTTTGTTGTTTTTTGTTAGTAGGTTGTAGGCAACAAATATTGGTAATTTTTATGACAATCTAGACTTAAGTTAAGCTAGCATCCATCTAAGATATCCACAGGGCCGAGAGATGCAGGTGCATGAAGTGTCAATGCACCAGGGCCCGTGATTCCATTCTCGGCCCTTGGATGCCCAGATGGAAAATACTGTGTCGCTACCCTGACCTAACTTCGGCCTAGGCCTCAGTAAGTTCGGCAGAAGTGACACTTGAATTCTGAAAAGAGTGAAATGACTTCAAAACCTCCTAGTTACAGAAAACTGTAAATATTTACTATTACACTGGTCTCCAGTGGAAAGTTTTAAAAGCTGGTTTTCACTGTTTTTCAATGTGCTGAATTAAAAAATGATACTCATTTCTGTCGCAAATTATTTGTTAGAGTTATTGAAGCTTAAAGCTTTTAAAACTTTTTACCCCTTTTTTACCTGACCTAACAATATATTTTTATACCCATATTTAAGTCTTCTTTAACATTGAAAACCAGCTTTTAAAACTTTCTATCAGAGACTTGTGTAATAGTAAAGAAATACCCAGAAAAACAAAAAAAGACATTTCTACTTAACATGTAATACTATTTTGGCAGAAATAATAGATACTAGTTATGAGATGCAATGAAACTGGTTAAGGGATGTTAGGAAGGCAATTGGTAAAACTTTATTCTCTAGATAGTCCATAACAGTTTGGTAAGATGTTAAATTAGGTTAGGTTAGTTAAGTTTGGTTAGGATATTAAGTTCATTTAATTTGGAAAATATGAGGCCACTGGGGCCTATTGAGGACATGCCTATCTTCCCACCCATAGATACTGATCTCTCCTTCCAAACACTTTTTTAGGCACCTTGTACCTTTGAATTTGAATTTAATAAATAACTGGGTATCCTTGTTTTAACAGTACTAAATTAATGTTTGCAAATTCAGGTACCTTTTATGGTTTAAAATTATCGGGAATTATCTAACTTATATAATGTATTTTTGCAGATTGCATTTGTTTAAATTTAGTAATTTTTGAGCAAGTCAAGATGGAGACATTTTTTAAATTAGTATTACAAATAGCCTTGATAGGTATTTGCTGCATTTTCCCCAGTTTTGTAAGATAAGGAGTCATGGTACTTTTGTTATACCCAGTGGTGGATTTAAGGTGCGCGGGGCCCTAGGCCGGTTGGAGTGCGGGGCCCCAAACTACGCAAAGCTAGCTTAATTAACTGAAATGAAGATTTACACCCCCATCCCCCAGTGGTGACCTTACGGGGCTCTCAAATCAATGGGCGAGCGAAGCGTTAAAATAAATTTACTTTTTAAATAATATTCAATTTATTGATAATTAATTAGCCAAATGACCATTTCATAGTTGAACATTACACATTTGTTTTTTTGAAGCTTAACAATAAAAAATAACTATAATAATATACCATTAACAAAAAATAACTATAATAATACACCATTAACTAAAGAGAATACCACTTGACTGACATGCAAATGATGCAATGAGTGGGTTTTGTTTATTGCAGGCAATTTGTACGGTACACTTAACTATTTCTCAGTCAAAAAAGATTTTTTTCTAGCCTTCTTACTTGCAAACTATTTGATGACATCAGTAAAATCAAGCACCCTTAATTTCTCATGCTCAATGCTCAACAGGGTGAGTGAAGACAAACGGTCCTGCCCCATGGTGTTTCTTAGATAATTCTTGACTAGTTTCATCTTGGAGAATGATCGCTCCCCAGTGCAGTTTGTGACAAACATGCAGAGATAGAGTCGTAATACAATTTCAACATTAGCAAATGTTTCTACCATGCCATGGCTGTGAATTATCTCATACATTTCTAGTTCAGGACTTTTTGCAGCCTTTGCACCACCTGATGAAGGAGCACTTTCAGGTGAATCTCTTGGAATGGATTTCATAAGGTGTGCAAACTGCAAAAGCTCCGACTCCAATCCAGCCTCTAAGTCCTTAGGATATGAAGACACAAGCTTTTCAGCAGATGCTTTAAGCTCAGTGTTCGTTTTGTTTGAGATTTCTGATAAAAACCCAAATTTCTCTCGAAGGTCGCTGTAAGCAGCAATGCGTTGTTGTAGGGCAGCACAGAGCTTGTCAATGATGGGCAAGAATGCAGTCACTCTAAACTTGTCTCTCCCTGTCAGCATAACATCCTCCGCGGAGTCTAGTTCATCGTGGTGACGCTTGTGCTTCCTAATACGCTGCGTGTTGGCGTAGTATGCATCATTACTCGTCACATCACAGGGATCACACTTAGCCATAGCTTTTGCTTCAAAGTCATCGAATTGGGATCTCAGGTCTTTAGCAAATTGTAAAAGAGACTCTAGCAGTGTGACAGCTGTGTTGAGGGAGAGCCCAGATTTTTGCAGCTGGATACTGCTACTCTGAAACCTTTCCAATACTGTATCCCAAACTTCAAGAAGAATCACTGTTTCAAGTTTTTTCAAACCTTTGAGAAGACCACTTGCTTCAGCTCTTGTTTCAGCTGGCTGATTCTGATCTGAGAATAACTCTTCCAGAACAATGATGTTTTCTTTGTGTGCTCTACTGAGAGCAGCTACAGCATCTGCTCGTGCTGACCAACGAGTGTCTGAAAGTATTTTATCAACTTTCAACTTCTTATCTTTATTAGTCTCTAGTACCTCACGGTGTCTCCTCCAACGATAAGTAGATGCAACAAGAAAGGAGTACATATTTTGTACCAGAGCAAACAATGACACTGCAGCAGGACAGCTTTCTGCAGCACACTTAGCCACCAAGTTTAAGGAATGAGCCATACATGCATGGTATGTACTCAGCTTCACTACACTCATTCTTGATTATCTGTTGGGTCCCCAGATATTTACCAGACATGTTGCTGGCATTGTCATAGGACTGTCCTCGGCAGTTGATAACTGGAATGTTCTTCTCTTTAAGAAAATCAAGAACAGTTGTAGCAATATCTCTGCCAGTGTGGCTTAGCATGGGAATAAACTGCAAAAACCTTTCAACTGGACCTGTAGTAGGCAGTACATAGCGGATTGTAAAAGTAAGTTGATCCATGTGTGAAATATCAGGTGTGGAATCAACAGAAATTGAGAAGTACTTTGCTGTTTTTACTTCATCTGTTATTGAGGACATAACCTTTTCTGCCATTATTCCAATGACTTCCTCAGAAATGACATGGGACAAGTAGGAAGTATGACCACTACCTTTGTTTGCGTGTTTCTTGATATGTGCTGCCAAGAAACTGTTGTATGTGCTCAGCAGCTCTAGAATCCCAAGATAGTTTCCATTGTGTACTGATCCAATTACTTCATCTTTACCTCAAATGGCTAGCCCTCGTTCGCAAAGTAGTTTTAAAACATCTACACACCTCCTCAATACTGCTTGCCAGTACTCGCATTCACTTTCATATTGTTGTACTAGATTAGAGTCAATATGGGCACCCGCAGTCTTTCGATATATCATTTCGACCATACTTTTCCTGTGCTGATCTGACCTACTGTGAGATTCTATGACATACCTAGCGTTCTTCCAACCATTGAAGCCAGTTGTGAATGAGCTTTCCACCTTTGACATAAGCTTGCAAGCAAAACAATACACTTTACCAGTTGTTTTAGAGTAACAGAGCCATTTAAGATTAATTTCTTGGCCAGATAATGAATGAGTTCGAGTGAATAATGTCTTTGTACAATGACGGGTTCTGTTTAGCTCTTTCACAGCTGACTCTTTGAAGTCACCATCACAGTGTCGACATTCTGCGCTTCCCTTTTTCAACCAATAGTCACACACATTTTCAGTAATTATTTTAGGCCATAATCCAAGATCCGTTTCAAATCCTTGTTCAGTACCGGTATTCATAACTTTCACTTCCTCTTGTGTCTCCTCACTGTCACTGTGTTCAGGTTCAATTGCGCTAACTACACTAGGTTCAGTACTAGTTGTGGCTTCTCCAGTTGTTTCAGGCGTAATTGGTGTGTCTACTGATTCAGATTCAGTTTGAGTTTGTGATTTTGCAGATTCAGATACTGTTGGATATGTCAACCATTGAGTTATTTTTGGTAGTTTTTTACTCTTTGGTTTACGTCTGCCTTTTCTTGTCGTTTAACAGAGCCAGCTTTATACTTCCTCCCTTGATCACGATCACGACTTGTTGATTTCTCCATTGTGCCTCAGTGCAGCCTCACTGCCTTATCCTGAAACATAAAAACATAAAAAACAAACTATTTACACTTGACCCTCGGTTTAGTATTAATTAATACAGTTTAATTAATTATTTAAATACAGACACTAAACAGTTGTTCGGGTGAAAAAGTCGCTTTATGGGAAAAGTCGCCAGCCCCCACCAGTGGCGACTTTTTCCTTAAATATGTATAAAATGTATTTATTATGAAATCTAAGCTAAACTGACCTAACCTAGCCTAAGTACGTTTCATATAAAAAAATTAATTACATTAATTTAACATTTTTCAACTTATTTATGTTATTATAAAGCTGACTAAAACTCCCCCATCCCCATTTATTGACTGGCGACTTTTTCGAGATACGACTTTTACCATTACTTACCACTAAACACACTCGCATGTGCACTCCACAGCGGCCTGAATAGAACTAAACTCCCGCCAGCAAAGAGAGTGATACCATAATTATCACTAATCATTAATCACTTGTATTATTTATAGTGGAATCCAACATTATAATTATATGTGAGGGCGCGGGGCTGTAGGCCATGGCCTACTCGGCCCCCCCCTAAATCCGCCACTGGTTATACCCTGTTAGTACCCCAAAAAGTGACAAAGTGATACCTGACATAAATGCACCCTGAAGAGAAATTACAAGGAGTGTGTATAACAGACTTTGATTTTACCTCAGAAGATGTAGTGAGAGCTATAGGACAAATGAACCACATTCAGCTGCAGGTCTGGATAATTGGAACGCATTATTAAAAACTGTAAAAGTGAAATAGCTACACCTTTATACTGGATATGGAGAAGATTCCTAGACACTGGGGAAATACTGAGCATCTTGAAAAGAGCAAACATTGTCCCTATATATAAAGGAGGGGACATATCTCGAGCAAAGGACTATAGACCAGTCTCATTGATATCCCACCTCACCAAAGTACAGTAAATCCTCGATTTAACAAACTAATTCCAGCCACCTCATTCCCTTAAAAGTTATCTAATAGATATCATTTTGTATCAGTAAATAAGGTTTGCTCAACTAAAGCGCTTGTCAAACATGGTGTACCACAGGGCTCAGTTCTGGGTCCACTGTTATTTTTATTATATATAAATGACCTTCCATGTTCATCTGATATACTGAACTTCATAATGTTTGCAGATGATACAACTGTCTTGTTTTCTTGCAAAGATGTTAATACAGCTAAGAGAATATTTCATTCAGAATTCATCAGCGTAATGAAATGGTTGACCACCAATAAAGTCCTCCTAAATACCAGTAAAACAAATTTCATGATTTTTACTAATAAAAAAAATGTATATCTTGATGAACGTAATGTTAATGAAATCGCCATAAAGGAGTGTACTATAACAAAATTTCTTGGTGTAATACTAGATAAGAATTTGCAATGGAGTGATCATGTAAATTATATTGCGAAAAAGATTTCAAGGAGCGTTGCTATAATGTTTAAACTTAAAAATGTAGTCCCTAAACAAGTTTTATTGATGCTTTATCATACTCTTGTTCTTCTTTATATAACATACTGCACCCTTGTTTGGGGAAACTCCGCTAATAATGCATATTAAATGGTATCTTTGTCATCCAAAAATGAGCAATAAGGTTATTATCTGATGCTGATTTCCTTGATATCACTAGTGCATTATTTAAAGAGCTAAACCTACTAAAGCTCAGTGATATAACCAAACTGGCACATTTTATTTTTATTTACAAAAGTAAGAACAAAATTATTAATTTGCAATGGGTAGATAGATATTTTGTAACTCCTCAAGAAATCTACTCGTATCAGACCAGAAATAGATCAAAGCTTGTTATACTCAATTTAGATTGTCATCATCTCAAAAACTACCCATTTTCATTGGATTAAAACTATGGAATGACTTGCATGCTGATATAAAAAATATTGTGAATGTAAATGGAATGACTTGCATGCTGATATAAAAAATATTGTGAATGTAAATTTGTTTAAAACCAAGTTGAAATCCTGATTAATAATGGCATACTAACAAAAATCTAGGATTAATGTCCACTAATATTGTTTAATATTGTCCATTAATATTGTTTAATATTGTAATACATGTTTTAACTATTAATAATACTTATTTATTTATTTATTATTATTAATTTATAACTAGCTGCTTATTTTTAATAAGAGCCTAGTAAAGCCTGAAGCTTAAGGGCCAAATTAAATAAAATAAATAGTTGAGGTTCACAATTATTCATGTCATTGTAAATTGAAAAAAAAAAAATGTTTTTATTAATAAAGGTTATTCTATCTATTCTATTCTATCAAACATGCCACTTCTTCCATTTCCTCACCATACAACTTGCACTCAGTCACTCACAAACCTCCCTTTTACAGCACCACATAACCTTACTCTTATTCACATTTACTCTCAGCTTCTTTCTGAATTCAGTTACCAGACTCAATCTTTTTTCTTGAGTCTGTCACCAGAGTCATATCATCCATATACAACAGCTGATTCACTTCCCAACATGCTTCATCCCCACTCCCCTCCCTATGACCCTTGCATTCACCTCTTTCACCATCCCAGCTATAAACACATTAAACAACCATGGAGACATCACACAACCCTGCTGTTGACCCACTTTCACTGGGACCCCCCCTCACACACTACTTTACTCTCTCAGTAAAAACTTTTCACTACATTCAACAATGACCCATGCACCCCATACAGCTGCAGCACTTGCCACAATGCTTTTTTAAGATCCATGAATGCCACATACAAATCCCTTTTTCTCCAATTATTTCTTACACAATATCATCAATCCAAAAACCTGGTACACACACACACACACACACACACCCTCTACCTCTTCTAAACCCCCTTGCTCCTCCCTAATCTGTTGCTTTCAAATTCATTAACTTGCTTTATTAACTCTAACAACCCCCTAAATTTACTGTAGTCACCCTTTGAGAAGTAAGGAACTAAATAATCATTGTTTAATTAGATCCCTATTTAATTCTCTAAGAGTGTATAATAGAATGTTCAGCATTCTCTAATGACTATCCTACTGTCATATTTCCCTAATAACTTCATAATCATTAGACAGAACCAAATGTAAGATTGCTCGATCCTTAGTCAGTTTGTCTATGAACTGCATTAGAAAATTATCATTACAACACACAGTGAAGAATTGCCTTCCGTGTTATTTCCTTCTAAAAGGTTCCAGTCCATATGGGGCAAGTTGAAATATCTCATAATCAATGTTCTATCATTACATTCTTTTTTTTAATTTTCAGAACCATATGTTGTTAATTTTCTTGTTTGGTTTGGAGGTCTGTAAAATGCACCTATCCAAATGTGCTCTTTACTCAGTATACAAATATCAACCCATATATAGTATACTGATTCTACCCTGTTGTTTGATTTAATACTATCATTTTGAATAAATTCATTCATTCTTAACCCTTTATCGTGCAATGTTACTTTACTGATTTTGTTCTGGCTAATGCTAGACAATTTTATTCAGTCTCAGAAAGACCTCTGTGCAGTGAATGGTTAAGAGATGTTTACTTAATCCTTTACTGCACAGAGGTCTTTCCAAGACTGAATAAACTCATTGGGTGTTAGCCAGAACAAAATCAGTAAAGTAACACTGCCTGATAAAGGGTTAATGTATAAGACCAAACCATCCCTTTACCGATCCAATCTCTCTGTCCAAAATCATCTTTACAAATTCAATTCAATTGAAGTTGTGAAGATAATTTATGGATACCAGTACATTGTGTTGCAATTTAACTAATACTCTGCTCTAGTGTCATTGAATGCTGCCTGACTAATACAAATAATAGGGGTCTATCCAGATTTTTACTAATCATCATATAACTAAATAATTCAAACTTCTTATTTCTAAGACTGTGCATTTGTATAAAAACACTTAACCTCTCAGTTCCAACCATTTCACTACTTTTGGCTTGACTGTTGATATACCTGTTCCAGTCATAATTTAACTTTAAAAACCCAACAGTATTGCTATTATTGATATAGGCCCACTGTTAATCTGTTATCTTTCAAAATCCCAAAGAACTTGGTTTGTCTCCTAAAAGTCTGCCATATAAAGCAGCCACAAATGCAAACCATCTTTACTGAAAAGATATTTCTTATTAAAACTATCTGACAAATCTATGAACTTGAATCTTTCATTACAAAGCTCCTTAACTTTATCATTTAAGGCTAAAATCCTGCTTGTTAACTCCATGCCAATTTCAACCCTTGGTAGAATACCTACTATGAAACACTTGTTTTGACTATTTTTTATATTATCAACCAATTCTTTGTACCTACATTTAGTTTGTTCTGAATTTCTATTTAACTTAAATGTACCATCTTTGTCCTTACTCATCAAATCATGTATAGGGTCATTCCATCATAATGGTCGCACCATTTGAACACAGGTTTTTACATTCCTAGTGCAATAATTCTCAGACTACTAGCAATAAACCAATAATTTGTGTATAGGTAATAGTCTAAGGATTAATTTACCGCAAAAAGATTTTAATTTACTGTATTATGTTTGAAGTTATAAGAGCCAAAAGTGGACATAATGGTTGTACCCACGATGCCACCTTATGCACACTTAATGTGTTTCTATTCTCAAACTCTGTGATTTGTGAAGGCCTAGGACTTTAATATTTACAGCAAACATACTCAAGGGAATAGCGTTTCTGATGGTGGTGTTAGCAATGAAGTATGTTAATAACTAAAAACCTGAAGTACAATCAGGTGGTGTAACAGTCATTCCCGATATTTCCGTAATGGTCGTAGCCCTCTGAATTTTCTGTAAAAATATGCAAATAAAGCAATCAGATTGTGATGTGACTTAGCTACTTGTATCAGTAAGATTCCTTGATATACGTATATTCTTATAAATAATTTAAATGTTTTGTAATATGAATGCACTTTGGGCCAGTTTATCACTTTTTATTGTTACTCATAAATTCACCAAAAATTTTGCATTTTCTAACATCACTAATTTAAGCAAACGTAAACTACAGGCTATAAAATTAGTTTGAGTTATTAGACTGTTCCACTTGGGAACTCAACTTCAGGGAGTGAATGCATCCCACAATTGGAAATGTTCAGTTGTGGAAGCTGTTTTTCAATGTCTTCATAATCCACAACATCGATGTCTGGATTACTTGGGAAGGTGAAATTTGACTCAGAGGATTTCTTCATGCAACTAATGTGGTAGTTACCAGTTGCAGCAGTCAGATCGATCTCCTCGATGATAGCAATGTAGAACTTTTTCGTATTTCTTTTGGTGGTCACCCTGGCTATCTCAGCTGCACCGGGTCTCAAACCTGACTTTTTTTTTATCATTAGGTCACCCTGGCTAGCTCAGCCACACAGGGTCTCAAACCCATTTTTTTTTTTTTTCCCCCCTGATCATTAGGTCACCCTGGCTATCAACCATTCCGAGTCTCGAACCCACCTCTACCTTAGAGTTTAACATGTGATGCACATAAACAGTATAGATGGGTGTGTACACTGTGCCAACTGGCTGATTAGGGGCACTCTTAGTGATGTTAAAAAACCATTTTTTTTTATGTCCATATTTTTTATTTTTTATTTTTTTTTTTAATAATTAATATACGGTAGATATTGCCAATTTAGGTGCTCTTCCAATATGTGCTCCACCTTAAAATTTACATTCCAATACGTGATCTACCTTAGATTATTCGGATTAGCAGCAGGTACGTTAGTTAGCCTTATAAGGCTAACTAACGAAAATATCACGACAACCTAACCAATCATCAAGGGCGTATAGTTGACCTAACGATTGGTTAGGTTAAGTCATGATATTTTTGTTAGTTAGCCTTATAAGGCTAGTTTCACGGTAGAGCACGTATTGGAATATGGTAGATCACAGTTTCGTGGTAGAGCACATATTGGAAGAGCACCGCCAATTTAATTATAAGGTATACTTTTGCAATGATATTATAAAAATAAATAAATAAATAAATAAATAAAATAGGCCATATGGTACCAGTATAGAATGTCCTTTTCAGCCTATTTACAGAAAAAAATGCCGCTTTCTTGCACTGAAAGTCTTGTATCTTGAGATCCGTTAAACTTGCGAGAACACTGGCTGAGAGCTGACTGCCCATTGTCCAACCTTTCCAGGACTCTCCCATCCATGCCTCGGATTTTCCCCCCCCCCCCCCCCCCCCCCCCCCCCCCCCCCCCCCCCCCCCCCCCCCCCCCCCCCCCGAGACCATCCATATATATATATATATATATATACATACACCCATATACATATATACCAATATATACATAAATACTTATATTTATATCTATTATATACCCCATACACACGCATACATCCAGAATTCCAGATACATACGCACGCATACTCACATATGTACCTACACAAACTCATACACCTCTATGGGAGACCCAAAATGGGTGCACACACATTTCTACATTACTGTACAGTCTTTACAGCCACACCTACTCTTTTTCTCGTAAGTGTATATATTGTAATGTATATGATTGTAAATTTTGACTTGGTCCACTATCGATGTGGACCGTGACTTCATGGATGCCGTAATGAAATTGACTGGATTCTTTGGATCCGATATATTTGCATGTCCTTTATAAATAGATATAGAGTGTAACATATTTGTGGATAGTAGTCTGTTGTGACTTGATCCTCTGGATCAGAGATTCTATCTTTAGTTTTAAATCGATAATTAATGTTTTAAATTGATAATTATTTAGTTTCGTAAAAATTGGTCGTTGCCAATTTACCGGCAGTTTTTACATAAATTTCTTATGTTCTTGTGGTTCGGAACCCACGTAAAATTGTAGGTCCCCTCCGCCACCACGGAGGACATACACAATACACGAACACAGTTAGGTGGACCAGCCATGAGTGGATCCTAGGGTCTTTGTTGGTCTGAAACATTATAACATTATAACAACATTATAACATTTCGCCCTTTCATTACCTCCGAGATCATTTAGCACATACAGTAATATCCATACAGCCAAAAGAAACCGATTAAGCACAGACAGAGCAGCAAAGCTAGTATTTATATCCCAAAATGCAAAATTCCAAGAAAGTGAAGTAAAACATGGTGCTACATTGGCTTTGTCAACATCCAAATCTGCAATAAGTACCAGTACCTGTGATATTGAAACTATATGCTCTAATCAATCTAGTGATAATGATTCTTCAATGGAAATAGAATCAGATAATGAAAGTTAAACAGCATTAGGTTAACACAAAGGTTAAAGAAAGAGATGAATATTTTTATTTTTCTATTTGGAATATATATATATATTAGGGTGTGACAGTTGCCCCAACTTTGTCCTACAATGCTATTCAAAATTTTGGTGTTGCATATTGACATAAAAAATACCCACGTGCAATTTTTTGAAGATTCATGCATATTCGAGTGAGCACCAGCAATTTGAAAAATAGCGATTTTGCTTATACGGCATACGCGCCTATATATGAGATTACACAACCATCATAAGGGATATTAACACAAATCATTTGCCTGTCTTAATTAAAAGCTGTTATCACTAACACAAAAAAGTTAATCATTCTTATTCTCTCATGGTACATTAAGGGGTTTTATCATATATTCACAAGGTATTATTTCTCTAGAGCAAGAAACCATGATTTCTGTTTGGAAACAGATGATCATTTGCGCTGATTAGGAACACAGAGTCTGTCATTTTCAACTACTTGAAGGACTTCTTGAAAGCGCTCCTCATCATCCCTGGCAACATTAAGAAAGTCATGGCAAAGTTTTACACCACGCTCTGCAGCCTCATTGATGACCTGAAGCTTGTCCACAACCCGTTTCATGTTCAGGTAGTTGTCATGATCCGCCCATTCACTGGCTGGACTGTGGAGAAACTGATAGGGCATGCCTAAAATGGTGAAGAACCAGCTTGAGTCAGGCCCAATTAGGTCCACCAGGGCAGTGCCACTTTCTGGGACAGGGGGAAGATATGGCTTTCCATAGCCCCCATGATTGAGCCCCACTCTCTTAGTAACTTCAGTGCCTTCATGGCAAAGAAAGGCCTTCCTCATCTCCTCTTTTGTCCTTTCTTGTACTTGGGATGAGAACAAAGCCAGTGGGGCCAACTCCTCAGTTAGGTACCAAGTGTGTCTACCGAGTGCCACACGTGCTTTGTCAACTATTGTGGTGTCATATGGGGCAAATTCAGCCAAGGTTTCGACCAAATTCAAGTCATTCAGTGGCGCACTTGCTGGAACGGGGCAAACAATCCACCATGGGACATAAACAGCGACTGTGAACACAGCAAACCGTTCTAACTTGCTGATTTGACTTTGTCACAACCTCGGCTTTGGGAAACTGCTCTTTGATCTGGCCTGACAAAAGAACAATCTTGAGGGTATAGAGCAGTTTAGCCATCCACCGGCTCGGATCCTTTAGTTACAAGCAGCAGACAAAGCTCTACCAGCTCCTTGTAGTTGCCACGTGTAAATGGTTGGGCTAGAGATTCACAGAAGTAGTCAGCCATCTCCTGCTGGTGCTCCTCAAACACTCCAGGCATTGCGGGGTAGTAGTATTTCTTTTTTTCATTGTACGCCAGTTGAGAGAAATGGTTCTTGAACCTAGAAATGCAATTATTGGGATTATTGTATTTCGTACTAATCTATAATATTGTTTTAGGGGTATTAAGATTGATATGATCGATCATTTGCTTGGTGTTAGTATATCTTATAAGTCTAATAAAAGAAATTCCACTAAATTTGTTCATTAGATAATAATATTCCTTATTTTGTAAAGCTTATGACTCACCTCTGGAAAACCATTATGTTTGGACTTGAAGAGCCCTCCACTTTCAAGCAATCCCAGCAAACACCTAGGATGACTTCGCCCACATGCCTGCGACAGGCGCACCAGAATACGGCACGCTCTAATTCCTTTTGGAGGGAGACGCAAGCAGCTGCTTTTTGTCCTGAAAAAAAAATTTAATTGTAGTTTAAGGCCACCATTTCAGGCACGTGCTTTTTGCAGATTTCTGTTAAATCATTCACTGTATTTTGGTATTAATGTCGTGATAAATTCACGCTGATGTTTGAAATAGGTTTACCTGTATTGGATGAAGTTGTGTCGAAAACCATACCAACGACATTCTGTTCACACTCCCAATCAACCAGAAGTTGTTTGGTTGCTGTTGATATCAAGTCTCCTTGAACCAGGCCAGCTTTTTGAGTCAAATGCGGAAGAGGTGGGACTCCAAGAAGCTTTGTGCCATTGACACCAGACACAAGAATGGGCAGGTGGTCATCAGTGCCTTTGGAATCCAGCATGTCCATAAGTTTACCATCCCAGTGCACCAGTACTTTGTCTGATGGTTGCCATTCATCCATGATTTTTAAACTTATTTCTGACACGATGGAAGCTCGGTATCGGTGGGCTGTCCTTGCATTTAGACTCAGCTTTGATATATCTCCACCACATGCAGATACAAGGGAGTACACAATTGCACTCAGCTGGGTCGGCGGTGCTAGCTCAAACATGCACCGATCTCCAAGAAAATTTACAGGGGTGTTTCCTAGATAAATACACAACACTAAAACTTTGAACAGCATTGTAGGACCATTTTTTTATTTTTGGAGGGCAACGGTCACACCCTAATATATATACACACACTGGTATTCTTGCCAATCACAATTATATATATTGTTTTATACCAGTATTATGTATATTATACCAGTACCTGTGATATTGAAACTAGCATATATGCTCTACCCAATCTAGTGATGATTCTTCCATGGAAATGAAGGTTAAACAACATTAGGTTAACAAAAAGGTTCAAAAAAAAGGTGAATTTTTTTTTTCTATCTGGAATATATATACTGGTACTCTTGCCAATCACAATTATGTATATTGTTTGAAATGAGGAAGAATGTTTTATGTTCTAGTTAAAAAATATATATACATATAAAAAATGAGGGTTTGTTCTTCCTTTCTATTATATACTTTTTGCGTGATTCAGTTTTTCTAAAAGATGACTATATATACTAGGTATAACCGTATAAGCATGGTAGTATAGTAAATTATAGGTAATACTAATATACTTATTAGATTAAAGGAAGAAAAATATGGAATAAGTTTAAAACAATAAAAAACAAAAAAAGACTATCTTCGTTTTAAACAAAAAAAATGACGCAATAAAAAATGACACATCACTAGGCACTCTTAACATTTTGTACGTATACATACCTAGAGTCAATGTTCCCTCTAATTTTTTTTAGTCTGTGTGCGCAAGAAATTTTTGTTGTGCATACATTTAGATTTATGGTGAAAAATTGTGCAAACTTTTCTGAGCACTATTATCTTCAAAATTAAATATATATAAATATTAAATACTTAATAAATATTATTTCCATAAGGTGATAGCTTGATCATTACGGTACTATTAAATGGATATTAAAAAACTGTTTACAGTATTATTTATTCTTAAAAAAGAACATTTTATCCATTCTAAAAATATGAATAAAATTCTAAAAATATGAATAAAATAAAAAATAGTAAAATAAAATTCAACAAAAAGAAATAAAATAAAAATAACATTAATTGAAAATGACTTTTAGTTATCATTTCTCAAAACAATTTTTAGCATTTAGCAATTTAAAATAGACTACGGTATCAAGATTAATACATGATTTTATCCATTCACAAAATAGGAATTATGAGATAATTACTATTTGTTTTTATGCAAAAATAAGAAAGAGAAGGTTTATATTCAATGCATTAATGTATAAAAGAAAAAATGCAAATATATAGAGTAAAAAAAATTCATAAAAAAAATTCATATTGCGTAATTGCACAGATGTTGGCGAAGTTGGGCAGAAGGGGTTAATACTTAAAAGAGCGACTATAGAGTATGTTGATGCAAATGGTCAGACCTTGTGTGATGGTATATTTTTGAAATTACTTCATTTACTGTCGTGACTCAGGATATGCTTGAGCCTGTGTGCATTTTATTTTTCTGTGTGCGCAGGTTTCACAATGCGCGTGCACACATGCACACCTTAGAGGGAACATTGCCGGCTAGAGTCTCTCTTATTTTTTCAAAAAGAAGAGAAATAAAGCAAGTTATTAATAAACCACTAAAATAAAAGCTACACAAGGTATAATGAAACGAGTAAAACATGCGTAACATGCGTAACAGTCGTGACTCCGTACCAGGTACAACCATTACTCAAGAGTTGGGAACGACTGTGACACTGTTTGCGGACAAACCTGAGATGCAAAACTAATTCATGGCAGTAAAGGTACATGAAAACTAAGAGAGAAAACAAAGGTGGAGCATAATCAGATGTAAGCTATTTTTACTAGATCAAAAAAACTGAAATTTACATAATGGTCATTCCTCTTTCACCCATAGTTTTCAAGTGCATGTCACACAATAATTAAGATGATCTAAGATAAATCTACAAATAGCCTTTTGTAGCTAAAAATGTGTGGCTGTATGGTTTTACCTTATATGTACTACTGTTTATTTTGTATATGGAATTGAAAATTGCCTTGTTTCTCTAGTGTGTAACATATCAGAACATACTTGTATATCTTTTGTTATTGCTTTATAACTAATGGAGATATTTGAAGTCTGTTTGTAGTTTTGAAAACTAGAGATCTTAAGGAATAAAAATAATATAAAAGTTTTGTAAATTTGGTTAGTTTCAAATTTTCATCAAAAGTTGACATATGCTTGGAATGACCCTATCCTATACCTCTATTAGGGTGGTCCAAGGTAAAGGTAAAATTTCAAAATAAAAATTTCACTGTTGGCTATATGGTGCAGTATGCACCCTTATTCCACCATGTGGAACAAGATTACTAGGCTTGGGCTCAACCTCACTAAGACCTACATTAGTATTTCCTATATTAGGTTCAGTTTCCTGCCTAACTTTTGCATTGCATTAACCTCATTGCCTACACTATCACTTGTTGGACCAACTAACTTAGGCCCAATAGGCTCTGCACTTGCAGCTTTACTGGACCTTGCCTTAAGTATGTCTATAATCCCATCTAAACAGTTACTGCAAAATCACAAAATATTTGGTGACTTCATACCCCCTATACATTTGTTCTGTAATTTTGATACAAGCTCCGCAATACCAATCATCACAACTCCCATATGTTTATTTCTAGGCTTAATTTCATTTTTACAAACTGTACAGTCACAGTCAAAAGGCATTGTAAATACTTATTTTTCAACTCAGTTTATTTCTTTCAGCTGAATTTGAAAATGAATTACCTAAATATCTTGGCTAAATTTTACTATCCCAGATGCAGTTCACTGTTACCCTGGTTTATGGTATTGCTAATAAATTTGTAATATAGAGGAGCTTGAGAATGTATCCAACAGACAAATTGACCACTAAAGTAGAAGACTGATCAATTTTTACCTCATGGTCTGATGGGTATTATGATACAGTATTACTATAATTTAGAATCAAGACCCAATTGAGGTTTGTATATAAATTATAAATGAAAAAAGATAGGTATGCTGTTATACAAATATAATGTAATAAATGTATGGTAATCTTCCATCTAAATTTAGTTATGGCACCAGCCAAATAAATTTAAAGGGACCACACTGGATTGCACTTGTCCACCTATTCATCATACTTTCATGTCCATGCCATGACTTTTGAATTGCTGAACATAAATTGATGAAACTTTAGCATGGTCACTACAAAATGATGTGTCATGAGTAAGAATGAGGTCAGCACATCAAATATCAAAGGTCAGATAGAACTTGTTAGTGTCTGTCTTGTCTTTTGAACTGCCCAGCATAAATTGATAAAACTTCATACACAGATTCATCACAAGATGATACCTCATGAGCAAGACTCAGGTCCCTGTGTCAAAGGTCATGCTAATAAATATGTCAAGAGTTCAAATGGAGATCCATCCCATAACTTTTGAACTACTTAACATAAATTGATGAAACTTCATACACATTTGTATCATCACAAGATGTCATGATCCTCATATCAAAGGCCAAGGTTACAAATATAGGTGGTGACTGCTGTCATTCTGACATAGTTCTTGATTTAGACTATAGCAGACATGGGGTTGATTATGATTATAATCACATGATTATGCTGTAATCATCATAATCTGATCAGCTATTTTGAAATGCCATAATCATAATCAACATTAGAAAATGCTGTGATCAGTGACAGTTATTGATTTGATTTGAATTTTAGTTAAGTTCTGGTAACACTGCTTACCAGTTGCCTCTCAGTATGCTTTGAGAGAGACTGTAGTATACATGTCACTGGTGCTGGAAAGCCAGTCTGCTAGCAATGGGAAAATCATCTGTTTTGGAGCTCAATATCATGGCATATGTTAATTATTTTTTCATCAAAATGTAGCTGTATTTGTCTTCTTTCAATATATGATCAACTTTTTGCATAGCCACAAAACTACAAACTCTACAATTTTATTGTGCATGATGCAATTTAGCATTATCATAATGCTATGATAGTATTGAGATGAGAGAGTGCCATATATTGATGCTTTCCTAGTTATTCATTATAGATTGTACAATTATAACTCAAAATAAAATAGAGTGAATTTGATTAGTGATTTCTTATTTTTTTTTATATCAACACAGCAAATATGATACACACAATACGTATATAAGTTGCACAAACTATGTACCAATACCATACTCTTATTACTCATAACTCCATAATCATAATGAAGCATGGTATAAACAATCATAATCAAGATGTTTTTAACCATCATAATCAAAATTTGTTAAGGCCCACAGTCAAAATCATAATAAAAATTGTCATATCTGTAATCACAATCAAATTTTGTAATCAACCCTATGTCTGGATTATAGTAAGTACAGCACTTAAAGTAGGCACAATTAAAAAATAAGTTAATTATCATGTAGTAATTATAGTAACATTTTAAATACTGCACAATAAGTGCATTTACATAGCTAAATAATTTTCTATATTTTACATTTGTTAGTACAGATCTTGTTTTGTTTCAAATCAGGCTACCAGTCATGTGGGCTACATATTCCTTTTTATAGATGCAATCAGTAATGATGATTTTCTCTGTAACTTGTTCTTCCAAATTTAAGTGTAATAATATGAAAAAGAATAAAAATCTAGATGTACCACAATGAATTGCATTGCCAGGGAAACAGCTAATACACTGATTATACGGGCTGAGCTCATTGCTAAAGGTGAATGGAATAAGAAGTCTTTTTGTGTTCACTTAAGTAGTAGTAAAGGAATTTGCCAAAGTAAGGTTATCTCAACTAAAGAGAAATTTTATATATGCCCTGAGGATGCACTGTTTCTAATGCATAAAGGGGAGCTTGCTACTTACTTCCATGGAATAATTATGAGTTTACAAGAAAGTTATGTCCATATGATTACTGATGAAACTGGAATGAAATATGGTCTTCTATATAATTTTTTAAGTAACTTTGGTTACAAAATTTGCAGGCATCAGCCTTCCATAGTTGTAGAAAAACCTGTAGGTGTATACAGAAAAGACATATCAACCACAGAGGATGCTGGTACTGAATGTTTGAAAGAGGAAATACACAAGGTAAAGGAAAATTTATTCTCAGCTGATGCAAAAGCTGTTGAAAAGATACTTGATAATATTTTATGGAGAGGAAAAACTAAACCTTTAATTCAGCCTTCAAGTAACTTTACATCTCTCTCTTTATTATCATCTTGTATTCTTAGTAAAGAATTATGTAAAACTAAAGGATTAAGAAAGTTAAAGCAGAAATCTATACCTCATTTTGATATTTACCTTCCTCATCAAAAGAGTCCTACATCCAGAGTAAATGAATCACATGCTGAAATGTTTGTAGCAAATAGACAAGATCATTCAATCTTTAAAAATGTGTTGTATTTAAGTAATCATCTTGGAGGTAAAACCTCAGCTACAGTTGCAGTTGATGTGGAAGCTGAATTCAAATTGTTTTCTTTTGCAGCCATTTCAAGCAGACCTACAGTTTAACAACAGGTTTGAATAAAATTCTTTCATTTTAAAATATTCTCATCCATCTAATAGGTAGTTGAAGTAGGTGGAATGAAAACTTTCACTATACATTTTGTATTTTAATAACAAACCATGAAACATCCTACAATTAAACTTTGAAGAAAATTGCTGATTAAAAATTATTAGCTTAGAATTACTACACTAAGTTTAGTAGGACTCTGTAGTGAAATCAGATTTTTATTTAATTTCATTATTCTTAATTTACCTTCAACTTTTTGCAGGAAAATACTTGAGAAGATATGACTACTCCACGACTTTGGCCTACTGTCCAAACTCTTGGTCGAACCATTGTTTGCAATAGATCTGACATATTACAACAAAGTGTTCGAGCTTATAATAATCACAATGTACAGTTTGGACATGCTAATTTTAATGGACATTCTCTTCATCATCCCAGTTTTGAAGAGAAATTAAAATTTAACCAAAGTTTATTTCGTAAAGGAAGAGGAGCTTACCTAAAAGTTGTTTCAAAAAACCTATCAAGTGGTGTGCAGTTATTTTGCAGAGAATTTACTGATGGAGAGAATGAACATGCTCATGATATTCTTCGTTCCCTTCCTGCCTATGAAGCTACTACTGTGGACACTAAATCATTCAGCCTAAATTTTATTGATACTCTATCAATGTTTGTTTTCAGAGATAAGTATTGGCCATCTGTAGGGACTGATGAACTAGTGCACTCTTTTCACTGTATTTCTAATATATCATCTCTATGCAGTTTAACATTAGAAGATCAGCAATACCATGGACTGTCTGTTTCATTAATGGAAAGGATACCTTTTATGAGTGATGATCAGCTGCTTAAAGTTCTTAAAGCATTATCTCATTGGCCTTCTTCACAAAGTATGTCTAACAATTATGCACCCAAATTTGACATGCTGTGGAAAGCTTTAGATGAATCTTGTTTCAAAAGACATTGCAGGTGGAACATCTCAAAAAATTTTCTAGTTGCTGATCATTGGTATGCATTAAGAATATCAAAAATATCCATGTATTTTACACGTTTATTAAGGAATTTAGGAGCTAATATATTGAAAATGACCCCTACTCAATTAGTCCAGTATATGTTTTATGTAAACCTCAACAGAAATACTGGAGCAATGAAAAAAAGACATTTGGAAATAAAGCTTAAAGAAGCTTTGAAATGTATATCTATAGAAGAATTGGGGATCATAGCAATGGCACTCTTCAAGTCTCAGGTTTCTATCTTAAACTTGGAATTGATAGATCAAATCATTAAAGCTACTGTGAATAACCTTGAGTGCATATCAGATCATTCTCTTGTTTCTATTCTTAAACTCTTAAATAAGAGTCTCCCTGGTAATGGTCATTCCCAGTGTTATGCTTTTCTTGAAACCTTAAATCCACATCTAAACAAGTTCAACAACTTTGTGTTTCTACAAGCAGCAATTTTTGGAAACAACCTTCTTGTCTTTCACAAAGATGTAATGTCCAAAATTGGAGTAAGATTTAGCAAGGAAATAACTGAACTGCGCCTTAAAGACCTTGAACGATTCACATACTCATTGATGCTGTATAAATTTATACCTCCTGATTGTCCTCATATTTTGGATATGATAATAAAAGAACTTAGAAAACCTGAAAGAGTCGTAGAGATTAATCACTTTCCCAGGTCTTTTATTGCTTGTGTGAATTACCTTGTTGCAATGGGAGTCTTTCCTCATGACTTAATTTCAGCAGCACTTCAGCCATCAATGGTTCAGCTACTCAGATGTAAGTTAAATGTTAATAAATTTCACTAATGTAGAATACTTTTCAGTCTAAGGAATATATTTAGTGTAAAAAACAATAGTGGAAATCATGAGATGTTTCCCAAATCACTATCTTCATTGTGACTTTTTTTACAAAGAAGTTTTGAAAGTTTTATCTACTTCATAAACTGTAAAGTCTGATTTAATAACTTGTTGGATTGTAGCCTGCAGTCAGAGAATGTTAGTCCAAAAAATGTAATTACAATGTCATGATTATTTGCATTTACTAATAGCAACCATGCAAAATTGGACAAAGGTATAATACCTTAATCTGAAATATGCATATTGTATTTATACCAAGGTCTTCTGCAATTCATAAGGTTCTTCAACTATTCTGTCGCATAAATCACTCACGATATGAAAATATCTAAAAATTACTTTTCACCTACTTTTGAGAAGCACAAAAAAATGTTTGCTGCTGTATACAAGGAAATGGCTACCTTGCTAAACAAAATTTTTACATCAGTTTTTACTATAGAAGATGTAATGAATATCCCTATGGTCATAGACATAATACCTTGGATAATATTGTGGTTAATATTGGATAATATTGTGATTAGTGAAAGGGAGGTAATGCACTATATTGATAAAATGAAAATGCGTAAATCACTGGGGCTGGATTCCATATATCCTATACAACTAAAAGAATTAAAAGAAAGCATTGTTATGCCACTAACAAAGATTTTTAATGTGTCTATTTCTGAGGGGTGTGTACCAGATAATTTCAAGTTAGCAAATGAACACCTATCTTTAAGAAAGGTGATGAAGGTGCGGTGGGAAATTATAGGCCAATCAGTTTAACATCTGTTGTAGGTAAGCTACTGGAATCAATAATTAGGGATCATATAGTTGAACACTTAGAATTGCATAACTTGGTTAAAAAATATGCAGCATGGTTTTTAGGCTTAACAAATCTTGCTTAACTAATCTTTTAGAATTTTTTCAAAGCATGGTTGAAGTTTACGATAGTCATCGGGTGGTAGCTGTACCGTAGTGTATTTAGATTTTCAGAAAGTGTTTCACACCATACCACACAAAAGACTCATTGAATAAACTAAGGATCATGGAATCAGGGGTGTAGTAATAAATTGGATAGAAGAGTGGTTGCGAGGTAGGAAACAGGATGGTCATTGATGGAGCGGAGTCGTGTTAGGCTAATGTAGCGAGCAGCATTCATCAGGGTTCTGCATTGGGCCCCTTGCTTTTTATTATGTATATTAACAATTTAGATGTCAGCCTAGTCAGTACAGTTACGAAGTTGGGTGGTAGGGCAATTAATGACGAAGATAGAGGTAAAATCCAGGAAGATTGAATAAAATTGTTGATTGGTCAGTCACATGGCAAATAAGATTTAATGTTGATAAGTGCAAAATTTTATATATAGGTTCGTGTAATGCTAATTTTGCATATAGTATGTCAGGGAAGGAGTTAGCAAGTGTAGAGCAGGAAAAAGATTTAGGAGTTATAGTCACTGGTGATTTAAAGGTAGTGAAACAAAGTACAGCAGTGGTCAATAAAGTGAACAAAGTGCTAGGTTTTATAGCTCGGAATTTTGAGTACAAATTGTGCGATATTATTGTTCCTCTTTATAAATCATTAGTTAGACCCCATTTGGAGTATGTGATCCAATTTTGGAATCTGCATATGCGAAAAAATATAAACAAAATTGAAAGAGTTCAAAGATGAGCAACTAAGATGATTCCATCGCTTAGGTCCAAGTCATATGAGGATAGGCTTAAGGAGTTAAAATTGACTACACTCGAGGCTAAGGGGTGATCTAATCCAGGTTTTTAAAATTATGAATGGGTTCAATAACGTAGATAGAGATAGCTTTTTTAAAATATCTCAGTATAATAGGACTAGAAAAAATGGATGTAAGTTGACAAGTAGAAGGTTCGAGACAACATTTGCCAAAAACTTTTTTGTGTGTAGAATAGTAAATAGGTGGAATAGTTTACTGGTAGAAGTAATTAGTAGCACATCTATAAACATGTTTAAAAATTGATTAGACGCATATGTTGATAGATTGAGTATAGTTTAAGGTAGTAAAATTAAAGCTTTGTGGTTCGGAATGCACGTAAAATTGTAGGTCCTCTCCGCCACCACGGAGGACATGCACAATATATAATTATGAACACAGTTAGGTAGACCAGCCATGAGTGGATCCTAGGGTCTTTGTTGGTCTGAAACATTATAACATATAGTACTGGTACCTGATACAGGATGATTCATAAGTCCTATAAGTATTTATAGTTACTTTTGGACAACCTATGAATCACCCTATATAATATATATGATTCAGTTGCCTTTGTATCAAATCCTGATTTACCAAATATTTTGAAATGCTTAAATATACATTTCAAATTTTAAAAAAAGTTTGATTTTTTTTTTTAATGCAGGAAGAAGGGCCCAAGAGCGAGTACCTGCAAAAATGCCCCTTCCACGAATGAAGGAGAAGTGCTGAAATCAAGGTTGAGAGTTTTCAAGATGCCTGGACACTGTGTTTGAAAGATTGGAAGTCATGGACAGGTTAAAAGATAGATTGGGGAAGGTTGTTGTAGAGTTGACTGGATGAGTAGATGAAAGATTGAGAATACTAAATAACCCCTGCATTAGAGAGTTGGATAGAAAAGGGATGATGATGTGTCAAAAATCTGGTACTGCGAACTCTCTTTAAAGGAGGAGGCATGCAGTTGGAGAGTTCAGAAGAGCAGTGTCCGTTATAATAGAATGATAGAGCATCCTTTACTTTATAAATGTGGGTGAGAGAAATGTACAAGGCATCTCGGATTCTAGTTTTAATCACTATCAGAAATTTTTACTCTGGCTAAAATTTCTTTAGTAGCCACTAGATGGGTAGACTTTTGTAAGGCAGATTTCTAAATTGTTTGTGTATGATTCTTTCCAGTAAATTCCTCTGAGCTCTTTGGCCGAGAAGTTAATGAACTTAACTGGAGTTTAAAAATAGAAGTGCCTTCCAATTATTTGGGTTATGCTCTGAATCATCAACAAAGTGATGCTTTGACAAAGGTGAGATGCAGTATTGCAGTAACCAAGATACAGAATTGAGTCAGCAGACTTTTTAAAATGTGATTATACAAATGCAAAAAACCACTTTTCTATGTGAAGGTCAAAATATGATGATGATAAAAACCCACTCTAATAGACAGAGTTTTTCCACAACAGTTTTGATGCCCACTGGCATCCGAAGAGGATGCCAGTGGACATTGAAACTGTTGTGGAAATAAACTCTGTCTATTAGAGTGGGTTTTTATTATCGTCATTATACAAGCTAACACTTAGTAAATGCATTCTTCATTATCATTTAAATACTGTCACTAATAAAACTCATCCATCAAATGATTATTTTCTACCATTTTGAGAAATTATTTATATCCCCCCTTCTTCTGTAGCGATTCATGGGCAGAATACCTTCAAGTTCAAAAGGTCTCAACTATCAAGAAAGGTTATTGATGGATATTGAAGTGAAACTGTCAGCAATGATGGATACAGATGATTGTGTTGAGCCTACCTTTATTCTGCCCCACTTCTTTAATCCAGGTATTAAAAATGTTTGCTGTTTTATTTCAGAGGTAAGGCTGAGCACATGCTAAAAATGGTCTCAATCATCGAATTATCTAGGACAAAGCTATTTTGAAAACTTGATCAACTTTACTAGAAATTAAAAAGAGAAAAAGATTATTCGTTGGGCTAATTATAAATTGTCCTTTCATTTCATTTATACTCACAATCTCAGATTGGGTTTGCAGGTAATTCATGCAATAGTTGATGGATTAAATTAGTGTTACTTTAACTTAATTTAACTCCTAAGGGAAATGAGAATCAGTTCAAGTACTTTATTTTGGATAATACTTATTCAGGATATTAAAGCTATTTTCTTTTTATCCAAAATTTAACTTGGTCACATTCTTTCACTGACTTCGAGTTAGATTTATGGACAAAAAGAATGTGGTAACTTGAGTTTGTGACATTGTCACAGTAAAAGGGTTGGCCATATTCTAAGGTGGTACAGTGGTATTTTAAACTAATAATTCCCAAGTAATTAACGAAAGAATTTCAAAAGTAAATTTTAAGTATTACAAGTAGGCTGTCAAGTTCCTACTTTTTTCCCACTTTTTCAAGAAATTCCTATTATTTTTTATTTACACCCCCCCCCCAATCGCAAAATTTTCCTACTTTTCTTATTTTTGTGAGCAGTTTATCAATTGACATTCATTATTGTATCATTTTACTGTATTTTACTTTACAATATATGTTTCATTGTATTTTATTGTATCATATTTATGTCGCTATATGTATGTATATTTTTTTTTATGAGCAGGTTATCAGTTGGCATCAATTAATTGTTTTCATTTCAGATGAGTTGTGTTCAGTAGTTTTTTAGATGTTCCAATATTGTTTAGTTCTTGGCTAAAAATGCCTGGAGGAAAAATAAAATTTTCGTCTGCTTCGTTGGAAGTGATAGACTTTAATCGCAATGGTGTCGTAAAGGAAAAGATGAATACCATGGTTATTGTCGTTTTTGTGATATAGATGTAAGATGTGATAATGCTGGGAAAACGCAGTTATTGCAACATGCGAGAAGAAAAGCATAAAGAAGCTATTAAGTTTGTCCAGGACAAAAATCAGAGTAAGCTTATTTTTAGTAGTACTTCAACTGGTACACATGGCCCAGCAAAGCTTGTCGCAGTTAATTACGAAGGTGCAAGTGTAACTGCACAAATATACTGGTTGGCTGAGGTCGCCTTGTGCAACTACAGTTTGAGATCAGTTGATTGTGTTGGAGATACATTTAGGAGTATGTTTCCTGATAGTAAGATTGCTGCAAATTTTTCCTTGAGTAGAACAAGTGCTTCGTATATAATAGGAGAAGGAATGGCACCTTACTTCAGATGGGTGCTTATTGACGATATGAAGAATTCGGAATTGCCGTTTGCTATGCATTTTGACGAGACAAGCAATGCACAAGTGAAGAAACAAATGGATCTCACTTCATGCTTTTGGTCACCTACACATAATCAAGTATGGGTGGCTTATTATACATCTGTTTTTTGGTCATACAGAAGGAGAAAGGGTTGCTTCCAGGATGTTTGAGCGGCTGCAGGAAGACAAAATTCCTGTTACAAAGCTTATTACACTTGTCAGAGATGGACCAAATGTTAACGAGACAATCTCTGCGAAACTATAACAAATGATAAAAAATTAACACCCAGAATTTAAAGGTGTCATTAACCTGGGAAGTTGTGTCTTCCATGTTATACACAATGCTTTCGGCACAGGCTTGGAGAAATATGGAAAAGATATTGATCAGTTTTGTTTGGATGTACAATTGTACATGCTCTGTTCAAATGCAGTTCTGCACTGGGAGAGGACTATCAGAAGCTTCAGCGAGAGATGGAAATTGACCTGTATACATTTCAACAGCACACAGAAGTACACTAGTTAAGTCTTGGTTCTGCCATCAGGAGACTTCTTGACCAGTGGGAATGCATGTGTGACTTCATCAAAGAACTTGACAAAAAATTAAAAAACTGCCCCAAAAAGTGCCAGTTACAGAAAAGTTTGTAGATTGCTGACTTGACCAAAAAAAGGTAACAAAGTTACAGCTTGAGTTCTTCAAGGGGTGTGTCCCTGTTTTTGAAGATTTTCTAACTAATTTTCAATTGAGTAGTCCAACTATTCACTTTAATGGAGCCTTTCAATTATTGGCAGCGTAGTGAAAAAAAGAAAGAGCATTACTTGGTGGAACAACTATAATAGGCCTAAGCACGGTAAAAGAAGCTGTTTGATATTGTGATCCCATCAACAGCAAACCTGAAAAAATTTTAATTACAAAAGAACTCATAAGTGCTGTTAAATCTGTATATTCTGCATACAAGACGAGACTTGAGCAGGAAAAATTGGAAGAAAGTTGAAAAAGAAAAAACAGAGAAGAACGGAGGAAGAGGAGCGAGCAAAGAAGGAAAAAAGAGTGGATATAGAGAAAAACGTCTCTAGCCTTATCAGAAACAGAGCTTACAAAAGACGACGTTAGGAATAAATTAGAGGCAGCAGATCAATTACTTAGTGAGGCTACTAGAAAACTGCACGATGCAATTGCCAATTCATTTGTTAACAAACAGAATGTAACTATAGCCACTATGATGCTAGATGCAGCCGGACAAAAACGTGAAGAAACAATGAAGAAGATGATTGAGATAAGTGAGAAATGCAAAATGCTGGGGAGTAAAACACACACACTGTTACAAAAGGTCATTCCATCTACCCAGCGAGAGTTAAATAAGATGTCAGAAGACAAATTGGATGTTCCAAAGAAAAAATTCAAACATGTGAACTATGTGTAGTCATTTGTTCTGATTAAGCATTCTCCTAGTAATATTATTTTATAGGTATATAATCTTGGTATTTGCTAATATTTTATATCTGTATTTGCCTAGGTTGATTGTTTCTAATGAAAATAAATATATCAAAATAAAAGCGTAATAAAAAAAACTGGTGGAATGGGATGGCCGTAAGGTGATGGGAGGCCATCTTTCAGACTTTGATACTGATAAAAATATTTCTAATTCTGTCCTATTTTTTAATGTTATTCCTACTATTTTCTTACTTTTCCAGATGCAAATTTCTTATCTTTTGAAATGTATCGAGTACTTGACAGCCTGTATTTGCCATTTAACCAAGTCATCACCAAACTTAAGTAATTACTGGGGTTGTAAGAGGCGTTAAACAAATTTTAAAAATGCTAAATTTATTTAACAAAAAGGCTCTTTCAGCCATATGAATGAATGCCGTATTGGCAATCAAAAGGGCCTATTATGTACACGAAAATTCAGGCCCACTATAGTTACTTTAAAAAACAAGCTATTCAAGTAGTTCAGTCGCAAAAAAATAAGGATCTTGTGGATCATTTACTTCATTTTTTCATATAATACAACCCACAAGATCCGGTTTTTCTTGTGTAGAATTTAAATCTGAATCTATTTTCTTCTATGGTATTTCTTGTGCAAATTGATATTAACAAAGATATAGCAATTTTTGGATCGATTAAAATCGATTGAAATAGTATGGTTCGTTTTACCCTCGGGTCGATTTTGATATGAGAATAAGTTTTTCTGGTGTATTTTGGTGTGTTTTATTCGAATCTGACCTTCATTTCTTGTTCAAATGAATTATTGAATGCCCGATTAGGTCAACTGTACGGCCTTGATGATTGGTTAGGTTGTCGTGATATTTTTGTTAGTTGGGTTAAGTCGTGATATTTTTATTTAAGTTCTACATAAGAAAAGTCAGATCATTCTGTTAACAATAAGAATGAAAATAAATATAATAGCAAAAACAACAAAACTCGACCTGTTCCAGAGATAAAACTTATGCACAACTTCTCGGTATGAAAATAAAGACAGAAGTGTCTTCACAGTACAAAAGCCAATACAAAAACTCTCGCACTATTCTAGACTCACTACTTATTGGAAATCCAGTAATTTTTTTTCATTTATACGATATAATTTACAAAGTGTCTATATTAAAGAAATTTAATTTATAATGAATGAATTACAAAGTTACCAAATAAAGATGCATAAATAATTTCATATTTAATCTTCATGAAAATACTTGTTTATCAAATTTTATTCTTGCAACACACTGTACTTTGTTTAAAGTTCTTTTCTAAATCACGAACATTATTGCGCCCTATTTTGAAGTTGGCTTATCCCAGAACAAAACTTGAAGTTGTTTGATGCTTTTCCATTTGATGGAAATAACATTTTCCAAAAACGATAAAAGGCGAGGCTTTTCCTTAAGTAAACACTTGTGTTCAAGTTTATACCCAAAACAGTGAAATAAGTGTATTACTCGGTCGGCCTAGGTCTAGCGTAGAGATTTTTACACCTTAAGAGATAAGCCTAACAAAGAACTCGACGACCCCAGAGTAGGGCGCGTAAGCCACGCTTAACATAAGAACAGTTTTGTTTACAAAAAGTAACTAGTTTTCTCTAGCCACCTCCCGAGCTAACTTCAGCAAAACTCGTCAGTCTAGCGAAGTCTAGTTTTTTACTAAAAGAACGCAACAACTTAAGTTGACTCGACTTCAGGGTTGCCACTAAGGCTTTAAAAGCTTTAAATTTCAGATTTTACAAAAAAAAGGCTTTAAAAAGGCTTTATTGAGATTTTACTGTTAGTGTATAACAATAAATTTGGAAATACTATGCATTTTATTATTCAATTTACAGTGTTTAATATGACTAATAAGTTGTGGTTACAATAGGCCTGTAATCAGTAATTCTATTATCACGTTCTCTCTAGATTCAAAATTTTGAAATTAAAGATGACAATGTGGATCATTGCATTTGTAATTAATTTTGAAATAATTTGATTTTTTATCTAAATAGTATAAGGAATAAGTTAGCTTCAATTTCATCCGGCCTGTTGGTAGGGGGTTTATAAAAAAATGATGCAATATATTAAATATTTTTGCATATATACATGTTTTAATATAGGTATATATATAGTGAATGAAACTAGGGCTTTAAAAAGCTTTATTTTTGTGAGAATTTTGGCTTTATTTCAAAATTTTGGAGTACCAACCCTGCTCGACTTCAAGTCGGTTGGACAAAAAGAAAATAGCTTAAGTTCAAACATTATATCCATCACATGGGAAACAGTGGTACACTGTTTGAAATTAACTCTGTAGTCTGCACAGTAGGTTTTTTAATGAAAATCAGGAAAGGTAAATAAATAACAGTAATAGTGTCTATTATGTGAGGAAACTAAATTTCACTTTCTCTACTTTAGATTTGGTGTTTTGTACAACGTGTGCAGGAGAACCAGTTAAATTGCCAGTGGAATACAAAAGGCTACCTATGGATGCCTTGAAGCGTGTCAAAGACTTCGAGCATTTGGGATTGCTTTGGAATGCTGTCATAATTGCGGGAAGAAATTCAATCATTAGAGAAACTAATGAACTAAGAGGAAATTTGGAAATGAAGAAAAGACAGCTTACGAAACTTGGATACAAAGTTTCTGTGGTAGGGCTCTGCTCTTTCAATATAGAATAGCTGGTATATAGATGATGCAAAACTTCATTCGAGAGCTCCAGTCTTATATTGGAAAGAGATGATAGAGGAGTTTGAGAGTAAATCGAAAATGCAATAGATTACAGTTCACCACTTGTTTATATAATTTATCAATTTTAAATTCTCAAGAGCGCCCAATAGCTCAGTGGTTACTATGTCTGGTTTTGGGTGGTGAGGTTCTGAGTTCACTCCTAGTTGCTGATCCTGTTTATACTCAGGCTCAGGTGACCCTCGGGGTGCAGTCACCCCAACATAGTAGGGATGCGAGCTTCCTAGTTATATTAAAATCTACCTCTACCTAGTCTTTTAAAGCAATTCTTAATATTTCATATACCGAAGCGAATTAAACAGCTGATAAAGTAGTAGGAAAATGGAAAAAGATGAATTTAATGACCAAGTCAAATATCCAGAATTCTCTCTATATATATTAAATTAGGCCTAGTTAGAATGTACGGTAGGCCACATACGCTAGCCTACTTGCTTATGCTATGATATAGGCAGGGGCCTATCCATCCAGTCTAAATAGGGTCTAGCTAAAGTTAGCACAAAAGAGCCTGTTTAGCATAAGACCTATCTTACAGCTGAGTGCGAGTATTTTGGTTTAAATAGGATATAGACAATTATAAGTCGTAAGTTCTATTTATAGCGTAAATAGAGGCTACTAAATATTGATGATGCGGCGATGGTGTGTAATGGAGTTTGATAGGGAAGAGAAAAAGTGTGGTACTTGAGAAACTGAGAACAGTAATTCAAGAGAGGGTAGGCTAGGATAGGGTCGGAAGTATGCAGTGGCAGATTTAGGGGAAGACTTTAGTCGTCAAAGTGAGATATTTTAACGCGAGCTTGAAATGCTTTTTTTAGTTAAACTTAATAGGAACTCAAACATTTATGGAGTTCAGTAAGTTGTACGTGTAAGAATAATATACTTTTTCTCGGGGGGGGGGGGGGGGGGGGGGGCTTGAATGAAGTGAGACAGGTTAAAATTACGGCTGGTGGGAGGGAGGGGGGTTGAATTGATTTATCTTGGGTGAGAGAGCTCAATGAAGTTGAAAATTGGCAAGGCAACGGATGTGGTGATAGATATGCAGAATGGTGCGGAGGTTAAAAATAATCATGACAAAAATAAATGGAAGAATTATAGGGTTTAACCCTTTACTGCCCAAAAGGACAAATTTGTAACCTTTCAAATACACGCATTCATAACTTAACCCTACAAAATATTTGGGCAGTAAAGGGTTAAGTTTAGTGAATATACCGAGTACCAAGTGAGAAACGAAGGAAAGCTCATGACATTGATGCTTTCATTCCTTGAATGATTCGCTTCCAAAGTGTCAGTGACCTAAAACTATGTACCCGTCTATAATTGTATCGGTGTTTATAAAATAACGCGAGTGAAGAGAGAAATCCGATTTGAATTATATAAGTGAACGTGGACAAATAATATTTATTACACGTACTTTATAACAATTGTACATTCTTTATAAGAGGTGTTGAAAATGTTTTTACCGAGTTAAAAAAAAAAG
The DNA here is from genome assembly GCA_023014485.1 of Bathynomus jamesi. Lineage (NCBI taxonomy): Eukaryota > Metazoa > Arthropoda > Malacostraca > Isopoda > Cirolanidae > Bathynomus > Bathynomus jamesi. The sequence goes on along the minus strand of JAJOZX010000649.1, from coordinate 397,977 downwards.
TTGAAACGTTCGAATCGAATTTCTCTCTTCACTCGCGTCACCTGTATTACCAAGGTGTATTATACGAGTGTATTAGAAGTAAACGTAATAATTAATTTAATGCGGGGGGTTTTCAAGTGTGTGTGTGTGATATATATTTTTCAGGGATACACAATGAACTGAAGTTTTTTTTTCTCCCGTTCTATTTTCGTAAATGCATTTTTAGAAGAATTTCAACATCAACTTTATGTATGGTATTTAAAATGACTTCGAACTCGGTGTATATTGTATGGGAGTACGCGAAAACACCTTTTACTTTTTATAAGAGTACACGGTGGAGACAACGTTGAAAACCCCCGACTTAACGAATCTAAAACTGTGCTGCTGTTCATTAGCTTCGGTAATGTATGAATGATGCCAGCAATTCTGAGTAGATTCATTGAGAAAGACTTGGTTTGTTGTTGCTTATATGGAAAGAAGTGTAAGAACTTTGTCGGAAGTTTTTATTGTATGAGAATGATTTTTAAAGATTTCTCAATTTCAGGTCCCGTTTACGGGTTACGTGAAGACGAAGATGAAGTTCAAACTGATGTGGCTCGAAAAGAACTTGAAAGAAACGTCTTCATTGAATTTGGAAGGGAGAACGGAATTAGCGTTGAACATTCTGAAGTCAGAATCGAAGGTTCCGTTCGATGAAGTAGTAATTGATGAGTATGCCATGGATAATGTGATGGAAAAATAGTGCTTTGGGCTTGCAGCGATGTTTTTTAAGCAGTATTTCAGCTGTACGATGCGAAATATAATTACCAGTTTTAGATCTCAGGCCAGCATATAGTATTCAGAATTTTTATTTATAGTGTTCAAGTGCTTTTTAAGAAAGTAAATAAACACCGATTTATGGACCCGTTAATACATGAGAAAAAAATTACTGAAGTGGTTACATTTCTATTTTGAATGTTTATTATTTGTATTAAGTGCCAAAACAAAGTATGAAACTTAAGTCTATGACGCTTCGAAGGATAAGAAATGGGACATTACATGAAAAGGAGGTTCTATTAAATTTCAGTGGACACGGTATCTTTCCCTAAGCTGATTGGTCAGTAAATAAGTGCCCTTCACTAAATGGTTATAGTGAATCTCCACAACTGGATTGTAAACTTTCATTAGTCGCTGTTGTGTGGGGAGCATATGGAACTCGTATTGCATTGTAGTAATATTTAATTAAGACCAACTACAGTACTTTAGATAATAAATGACGTTCCGTTTTAACGAGTAAATGTAGTTTTTACCCAATTAGGACTGATTTATTAACACTTAAAAAGCTAGGTTTCTATTGTAATTGTTTAGATTATATATATGATTAATTTTGCCATTATTATTCCCATACATGGAAAAAAAAATATATATTTATATTTTTCCAACTCGGAATGGCCTCTATAACACTAGTCTACAGCCAAAATGCTTCGGAAATAAAAGTAGTCAATCTCTACTAATTTTGGGTCAATGAATACGAAAATGATGCCTGAAGTTACCAATTGGCTCTATTTATAAAGATATCAGGCAACCCTGCACCTTACTAACTGGACTGCATCTGTCGCGGTTATATTTTAATATACACAAAATGTAATTTTAAATTTATCTATTACATTATGTATTTGTAAATTATTTATTAAAAAAATAGTGGATCACTAACATATTTGCTTCCCATAATGTTTTTGATATAAATGGAATACTAACCTAACCTAATTTAAAATTATTAAAATGCAATGTAATTGCATCGATTTAAAAAAAAAAAAAACCGCGCATGCGCAATAGAATTAAGGCGTCAGTTCGTTCGCGGAAGTCATACAGTGCACCCTTGTCAAACTCTTTAGTGTTTGCTTTTGAAACAATTTTTTTCAGCAGATATATCGTAATTGCGTGAACAGTGTAGATAACTTCTGTTATGTTTGTGGAGAATTGACTTTTGCATCATAAAAGCGTGCTATAACCGCCGTGATTAGGAAAGTATCACCTTTATTTTGGCTGTAAAATTGGAGCTCAGGACAAGAGCTGGGCCCCACACATAGGCTGCAATACTTGTGCAACAAACTTTTGCCAGTGGTTGAATCGGAAAAAGAAATCTGCCTTTGCAGTCCCAATGTTGTAGAGGGAACCAACAGATCATGCCAGCAATTGTTACTTCTGCATGCTGCCTCCAGTGAAGAAAGGTATTTGCAAGAAGAAAAAGTGGATTTTACAATATCCGAATATACCCTCTGCTATACGCCCGGTACCTCACGGCGAAGGACTACCCGTTCCTGAGCCCCCACACTCATTCTCCCTAGAGTCAGAGAACGAGGAGAATGAAGGAACCTGCGAAACTTGAGCCTTCAACTTCACAAGACCGTGAATTTGTTTATAACTTTACATCTAACACATGATAACTCAGAATGAATTAAACAACTTTATCAGAGATTTAGAACTGCCAAAGAGTAAGGCAGAGCTGTTGGGCTCCAGATTGCAGCAGTGGAATCCAGGGCTGTGGAGTCGGAGTCTGTAAAAATGTACCGACTCCGACCTCAATATAAATTTTAATAAAATATGTTTGTGTGTGTGATATCACTGGCAGCTATGGTGGTTAAACCACTTAAATAATAAACACAATGTTTTCCATTTCAGACACTAATGCCATTAATTCATTTTTTCTTTTCAGATAATATTTTTTATTTTTAATGCTTATTTAATTTCGAGTTCTTTCTAAATTTCATAAGTTTTTAACTTTCAAGTCTAAAACCCCTTTCACAATGGCAAAGACACTTCCAACAAAGTCTGCAGTTTTTTAATATTTTACAATAACCACAGATGGGAAACATTTCGTGTGTCAGTGTATGATAGAAGATGATGATGAAAAATTATGTGAAGCAAAAATCAGTGGTTTTACTGGCTCTGATAAAAATGCACCAACCAGAGCATCAAATTTGAAGAGACATTTGCAGTGTTTCCATCCCAAAATTTTAGAATTTGTCATTGAGAAAGATAGTAATAAAAACCTTCCAACTACTTCAAAGTTAACAAAAGATCAGAAATCTACTGAATGACAAGCACCACTTACAAGATTCTTTACTACAGACAAAGTTACCGTAACAATGACCACAGATGATGATGCTTCACGTGGTGGTGATGAAATGCCTCTTGTGTAATTATCATCATAGCAGATTTAGAATTAATATACCTTCGGAGTCGGAGTCGGATAGACAAAAAATTGAGGAGTCGGAGTCGGTTTTTTATGTGCCGACTCCACAGCCCTGGTGGAATCTCCTCGCTGAAAATGTTAGTGTGCAAGTTTCGTGACCGTCAAAAAGATTTTGTCCCATTCTTCATCGTGGAAGGTGACCTTGTAGCTTGCATCGATGGTCTGATGGCAGCTCTCAACATTATTCACAATCCTGTTGAGTGGAGACTGTTCATTGATTCATCGAAGTTGAGTTTAAAAGCCGTTTTGTTGCATGTTTGCAATGTATTGCCATCAATTCCAGTTGGTCATGCAATCCACATGAAGGAAACATATGACAACATGAAGCAACTTTTGAACTGCATAAACTATGACAAACATCAGTGGCAGGTTTGTGGTGACTTGAAAGTTGTTGCTATCGTGCTTGGACTGCAGCTGGGCTACACTAAGTATTGCTGTTTTCTATGTGAATGGGATAGTCGGGCTAGGACTTCTCATTACATCAAGAAGGATTGGCCACTCCGACACTCATTGGAACCTGGAACAAAAAATGTTCAGTATCCTCCACTTGTAGAATCGAGCAAGATTTTGTTACCACCCTTACACATCAAACTGGGTGTCATGAAAAATTTTGTTAAGGCTATGGATAAAACGGGGGCAGCTTTTAAGTACCTCGGTGGTAAATTCCCAAAGCTCAGTGAAGCAAAAATCAAGGAGGGTGTATTTGTTGGTCCACAGATCGGCGAGCTTCTTAGAGATGAGGAGTTCGACCGTATCCTAGGTGGTGGTGAGAAGACAGCGTGGAATGCTTTCCGGTTAGTAGCAACCAATTTTCTCGAAAATATCAAAGCTGACAATTATAGGGAGCTGGTGGAAAACCTGCTGTTGTCCTATCAAAAAATGGGATGCAATATGTCTTTAAAAAGATACATTTCCTCCATTCGCACATGGAATTTTTTCCGGCCAACTACGGAGCAGTCAGCGATGAACATGGTGAACGTTTCCACCAGGATATCAGCGATGGAGAAACGCTACCAGGGAAAATGGAGTCCATCATTGTTAGCAGACTACTGCTGGACAATAACAAGAGATGCTCCAGAAGTTGAATACAAGAGACAAGCAAAGAAGCGACGGGTTGAATCAATATAAGTGACTGCATTATACAGGTATGTTACTAATATATGGTATACCGTATTTCCCGGCGTATAACGCGCAACCTAATTTTGAAGAGAAAATTTAGGAAAAAATATACCTCCTACCTCACTTCACATGTACAATTTTAACGAGTTAATTTTAATATGTACATAATTTTTGGAGTATTTTGGGGGGAAAAAAGTGCGCGTTATACGCCGGGAAATACGTACATATACGCAAAATGTGTAACTTAAATTTTCTTGGAAACTATAGCCAATCGACTGTTTTTATGGTCATATTCGTTTTCAGCACCCCAAAACAGGAAACATTTTATCTCCGAAGCACAAACTTTTTCAAAATTTGTAGACCAGTGTAATTTTGAATGTATATTAGTTATTTTCTACCGGGTCATCAAAAAAAAAAGACACTTGAATTGCTTATATTTATTTAAGTATTTTAATTACAGCACTGGTTCTGTTGTCACAACAGCAATGAAGCATGCGAGATTTTATTCATGTAAAAACATTTTCAACACGTGCCCTGTGCACCCAAAACCATTTGCAAACGTCATAAAAAAAAAAAAAAAAACTAGTAGCCTGTGTAACCTTGTTCACGTAGCTGTGAACAAGATAGAGTACACTACTGAGCAGCGTGTTTTGTGAAGTTTCATCGAACAGGTAGTGTTATTGATGTGCAGCGCGAGTTTCGAGTAAGATTTGACTGCAGAAAATGTCCAAGCAGATCGACAATTAATAGATTAGTGGAAAAGTTTGAAAAGATTGGTTGTTCGTTAGAAAATAAGGACGACGTTGTTGGCAGAGAGAGATCTGTGAGAACGCCAGAAAACATTGCACGTGCTCAGGAAGCGCTCACTCGTAGTCTTAGAAAACCTGTAAAACGGCTATCTCAACAGCTTGGTTTAAAACAAACGGCCACTTCAACCACTGTTCAACGATATAAAAATGTTTCCCTACAAAATTTAGTCTATGAAACAATCCCTGACGGATGTCGATAGATATGCGAGTCGGCTTTTGTGGCCTATTTTGGAAGACAATCCAACAGTTATTGATCAAATTTGGTTCATCGACGAAGCACACTTCCACCTAGACGGATACGTAAATAAACAGAATATGCATGTATGGACCACTGAAAATCATGTAGTCATGTAGACCCCTTTGCATCCACAAAAATGCATGGTGTGGTTTCATCGGACCAATCTTCTATGACGACACAGTAAATGCTGAACGTTACCCGAAAGTCCTTCAGACAACTTTATTCCAACTTTTCAAGGCATTGGTGTTAATATGCAAGATACATTTTTCCAACAAGATTGGCAGTTGACGTATGTGGTCTTGCCCCTTCTCGATTTCCTTATTAAACATTTTCATGATAGGGTCATCTCGAATCGCTATCCTGGACGCTTTGGATTTGGATGGTCCTGGCCACCATACTCACCAGATTTGAATCCACGTGATTATTTTGTATGGGGATTCGTTAAGGTCAATGGGTACAGGAATAATCCACATACGGACGAACAATTAAAGGCAGAAATTACAGCTTCTGTGGAGAGCATCACTGATGAAACACTAGCTGGGGTTGTGGAAAATTTCAGTAGACATTTGCAAATGGTGTTGGATGCACAGGGATCACATGTTGAAGGTGTTTTCGCATGAATGGAAAGTCCCATGTTTCATTGTTGTTGTGACAGCAGAACCAGTGTTGTAATTGAAATACTTTAATAAATATAAGCAATTCAAATTAGAGCGTCTTTTTTTATGACCCGTATATATATGTACAGTACATATATATGAGTATATATAATCTATTTTAGTGTAACAAAAATTCTTACGAGTAAGATACTTATTTTACTGAATTAAATGTTCGAACTGCACACCGAAATCTGTGTGCACGTAACAAAAGTCGATATCCAAAGGATATTTACTTTATTGAATCTTGCTTCATTGATCTGACAGTATTATGTATTTTCCTTTGGGGTCATGTTAAATCAGTGGATTACTCATCACAACTATACACCACTGATCATCTGAAGAATTCACGATATATGCGTAAAAATTAGTGAGAATATGTTCTCCACTATTGGATCTATCATACTTAACCAGAATTCACACATGCAATTTTTTTTTCATACAATTTGACCATTTAATTGAATAAAATAAATATCCATAAATATCCTGAGTAAGGACTTTTGTTACACACACTATAATTCCTTATTCACTAATTTTGTTGATTAATATTCAGTCTTCTCTATTTTCTATTCCAAAGTTTAGTGGCTGCATTTCCAGAGTCTTCAAATTCACTAAAGCACAAGTTTTCGTTGAACTAAACGTTGGTATGCTTAGAAGTAAATGAGATTTACAAGGCCCTAGAATTAAAAACAAAAATAAGTAGTTGTAGTAGTAATGAAATGGTGGCTACTAACAATTATCATACTACTACTAATATACTTAATTATTTTCCCAAACTGAGCTTGCAAACTATCATTAAAAATGGCAGTTCTGCTTCTTATCCCCTTCAACGGGCTTGACAGAGATACCAACGGAGTTTAATATTTATTATTAATCGAAAGGCGACAATGCGCATGAAACAAAATATCTGCGACTGAAGTTTATCATTTTAATGGTCTGATTCAATATATCTATGCGAATTCATCCCTCTACATAAAGACTAGTACCTAATGTAGCATGTACTCTCAATACGGTACTGTACAGCAATCATGAAAATGACATTGTTCTCTCACGTAAACACATTTTTTAAACGAATTAAGTTCCTCACCTGGAATTAATTTTGATGCTAAATGCTTTTGATTGCCAGCAAATACAATATCTGGACAAGAATCCATTACAAAAGGTTCTGTGGTGTGGTAAGGATAGGAAACTGAAATATAATTTAAAAATAATTATGGCAAACAATCTACGTAATTTATGAAAAATAAATGAACTGTATGCGCGTGCAGTCTTTGGGGGGGGGGGGGGGACGGATGATGACATTTTGCTATCAAAAACGAGAGCAGTTCGGATAAATAATTTAAGCAGCATAGTGTAAACGGATTAACCGTGTTATGAAATATAACACTAGATACACCTAAGGTTAGGGTGATACTTTATTCCCATTAGTAAATCCAACCAAGTCGCTGGAATGTGTAGTTGATTAGAGTCTTCCTTCCAGAGTTCGAGCACCGTACCCACACCATGGAGAATGGGAAGTGGGTCCTTACATTATAATTTTTAATGAAAACGTGTTAGCGTAATTTCATACAAGGATTGTTTTACTTACGGAGTGTGTCTGGAGCAGATGGCGCTACGTGACCCCAAATACAGATTTTCTCAAGGATCTGAATGGGGTCATCTATGGAAGAACATTGTGCAATGTCTTTCACATTCTGACCAGATGTCCCCAGAATGGTTCTTCCTCCCAGTTCAAATTCAAAGGGATTTGTCACACTTTGCATCAGACTGCATTTAGAGGCCTGCGTGGAACGATTGATGGAAAAATATTTAAGGGATATGAGAACAGACTTTCTGCTTGGGTAGTAATAGTAGTAGTATTACTATAACTGCTACTTCATTTTAAAAATTTAAAAATACTAATAGGAGTACTGTTGCTAAACACTTATTAGAATATACGCTGGTGCCCCAGTAATACTTTATATTTATACACACCAAGATAATTTGTAGTTTGCCAGTTTTAAAGAACAAATTCTATGATCATTTTATGGCGACAGCAACAATCATACTGTGGAAGCCAAGAATGTTTATCCTACAAGTATGTGCTGTTATAAACTATGATCTATTTATATATTCATTATATGTAAATGAAATGAATGTATTCGATGAGTAACCTGTGGAAGGAGACAATGATGAAAAGGTTGTTGAGGCAACACATGGTTTGCAGGGTCAAATTCACCAGGCATCACATCCACAGGACATACGCTCTGAAACAAGAATAATTTTACGCTTTCCTTTTAAATTTTTTATTTTTTATATAACGTTTATGCCGATTTAGTTTTATTCTTTATGAATTTATTCTTTTATGAATAAAACGCTTAATTTCATTCATTTATGAACATCCCATGTATAACTTCATTTTGTAATACTTTTTTATGGTAGAAGAAAAAAGGTTTTAATGTTTGTTACATTATCTGCCTATGCGTCATATCCAGTAATTATATAACAGAATCAACATTCAGAAAATGTTGGACATTAGACCGACCTAATACGAAATTTATAAAACAATAGAATAATTAATATTCTTACAGCAAATGCTTACTGAAAGCTGTGTTAAGAGGTCATCAAATACTTTGATCAGTTTCACTTTCTCATTTAAAGGAATATCTTCTCTGGTACCACTAATTGAGTTTCCTGTTAAAAATACAAAATTGTACCATACTCCATTTTCCTTAAGTTAAAATAAATTATAGTAGCTACAATGATCTTTATCTATTCTTTAACAATGGCATTATCACAGCATATTAATCTACTGTCGAATATTCTCAACAACAGTTTTTACAAGAAACTGTAATTCTTAAGTGTTCTAGTTTCATTAGACTGACAGTTTTTTTAAAATTATTATATTAATATAATAAAAAAAAATAGTGTACATTCTACAGTGATTACTTACATTTTTAATTCACCAAATATATTGTTCATTTAAAAAAATGGAGAAAAAATTACAAAAATTGCAAAATCCTATTCAGAAAATATTGGGGGGAAAAAAAACAAAAACATTTTCTTACCTGCAATCACTACTCTAACAATACTGGAAACGACTTTTTGCTCTGATAGATCCCCTAAATGGCCTGTCACATAATCTATGAGCAACTGCAATGAAAGCAATGAGTCTTCCTCACTTTTCAGTTCCAGGCCAGATGTTAGTAACAAAAATCTGAGGAAAGATTTATATACAGAGGCGCTCGTAAGTATTCGTACAGGGAAATATTTCAGTTATATTCGTCCTTATCTTTTGCACTATGTGTAAGATAGTTATGAAAAGTTTACCGTTCATTGGGAAAAAAAAAAAAAAAAAAAAAAAAAAAAAAAAAAAAGTTAAAATGCAACCACCATGTTTGTTACAAGCATGAAACATGATCAAAGTTCTGTACTGCAAATGGAGATGTATAACATTATTAAAGAAAACTTTTATTTCATATAAAATATCGATTCTTACTCATCCTTTTCAACCACATCCTCTGATTCTACTTTAGGAAGTCCAGCGAAGCACATGTCATTCACATGAAACTTCCCACCAGCTTCTTCATATCCTTTCACGCCGCAAACGATACCTCGAATTTATAAAATGGGAATAAAAAAGACTCAACAAACCAGAAAAGGAACAGAAAGAGAAAGAAAAAAGATAACTTAAGCTGTCAATGAGGCAGTCAGTCATTTTGTTTTTAATCAACAAATTCACAAATAAATGAAAATGGTGAAGCAATTCAAGAATACCTGTAACCAATTCGGATATATTTATATTTCCTTTCAACTGAATTCTTTGTAGTTCATCTTCTAGTATGATCTCATCGTTTTCACTTGTAAACTTTTCTAACACTGGTTGTGGCATAAGTTGATTCTTTTTATGAAAAAATAAGTAAACTATATAAGTGATGAAGTAGCTGCAAGCAGGTTCAAACGGAGGTGATTGTTAGAAGTAGATAAGTTCAGGACATGCACTCTTTTATTTTTGACAAAGCCTGAAAGCGCCACATGTGTAATTTTCATAATTATATATATATATATATATATATATATATATATATATATATATATATATATATATAGTTTATAAAGTCCTATCTATTTCAGTGAAAATGTAGCAAAAAGGCTAAAATTCAATAATATAATAGAAGGCATACATTTAATAAATACTTAAGCATATGATTCTACATGAGCACCATCAGTATATCTACAGAGTTCGAATATGTCAGCAGCATTGCGGAACACATTTTGGAGCATGACAGGGGTTAGTTTTGTAAATGCTGGTACAATATGAGCACGTAAATGTCCCAGCTTCAGCATTTTAAACACTGTCGTCTTTCAACAAGATGGGGCACCTTGTCACAAACATTGTTCGGGAGTACCTAAATGAACGATTTCCAAATTGGTGGATTGGACATGGAGGCAACAGGCACTGGGCGGCTCGATCTCCTGACCTAACACCCTTGGATTTCTTTGCATGGGGCTTTATCAAATCAAACATCTATCAAATGAGGGTTACAGATCTGCAAGATTTACATGCTCATATCGTAACACCAGTTACAAAAATAACCCCTATCATACTCCAAAATGTGCTCTGCAATGCTGCTGACAGATTCGAACTCTGTAGAGATACTGATGGTGCTCATGTAGAATCATATGCTTAAGTATTCATTAAATGTATGCCTTCTATTATATTGCTATTGAATTTTATCTTTTTTGCTACGTTTTCACTGAAATAGATAGGGACTTTATAAACACACACACACACACACACACACATATATATATATATATATATATATATATATATATATATATATATATATATATATATATGTAAAAAGTGAACAATGAACAATTCCTACACCATCATTATATGGATTCATTGTCTTGATGCAGAACTTATGTTCGTATAGTTTTATGTTGAATGTTCATTTTTACATAAGAAACCAAAATCGCCTAAGCGAGTTTTTGGATAGAATTTCGATTTATACTTCTTTATTCATTACTGTATTTCCCTAATTCATCTTTCTAAATAATGACTTATACACTATGATGTCATAAAATAACTTTATTCTCTTTACGTTTCCCATACTTTGTACACTGAATCACGTTCTTAGTATTTGGACATCTTCCGTATTCAATGTATGGTAAATTCTTTAGTAATAATGTTGTGGTGTTATGTAGTATAAATATCATTATTCAACCATACTCATTCTTACATTCATGTTCTTTCTTGACCGCTATCCTTTATTAATTTTATTACTTATTCATTCATCTACCTATTGTCTATTTATGCCCTATCAACTTATCAGTCTATGTTTACTCGTGTCTATATTACGCACACAACCTATTGTGTGACGAATGATATGTGTACACTACTGTGTGCAGTCATACATGTCTATTGACGATCATGATTACGTACATGTATTCTTTTTACGTTTTATTTTCTTTTATTATTTCACCTCCCGCATTGAACTAAAAAATGCTGAGTTAAGTTATAAAATTCCACTCACTATGACAGAATCGAGCGCCTCGAAGATAAATACCTCCGTTCGCTCTGATTTCAAATTTATAACATTATAACATATTATTTCGTAAATAAATTATCTCGTAAGTGCCATGTACTTTGTATTATATTTAACATCTTAATTGTCTATTAATGTGAGGCACTGAAAAAAAAAAAAAAAAGTTATAGTAACTGTTTAATTGTAATTAGCTGTAATACTTTAATTTAATATAACGTAATGTACTTTAATGAAGCTGTAATTGGTAATAACTTGTAATGTACTTCATTGAAACTGTAATTAAATGTAATGATTTAATTTATAATGTAAGAATGTACTTTAAAATGGAAGTGTAATTAAACAATAAGTAAATGTGAAGTAATCCATAATTGTAATCGTAATTGTAATGAACCAAAATTAATACGTACTCAGTCGTGTACTTAATTTGTACTATTACAAATCTTTTACAACATTTGATCATGTGTTTAAAAAGGGGGGAAATTTAACCTTCAACTGTCCTCCCCCAAAACATTTAAGTTTAGTTATATTATACATGGCACTTCTTCATTAGACTTCATATTAGCACCTCATTAGGAGGGGGCAGAGGCCCCTTGCCTTAATATTTTTAGATTCCGGCCTGAGCCATGGTCGAAAGAGGTCGAACCTCTACCCCTGTAAATTCAGAGAACTAACTGTAAATTTTTAAGAAGTAAATTTCAGTAAAAGAAGTTTTTATCTTTTTCCTTCGAGCCTTGTTCTCTTCAGGAACTCAGTCAGTTAAGTCGACAAGTTATAAAAGAAAAGTCGATAATTTTAGTATCAGAGAAAGTATCAGAGTATTATAAAAAGAGAAGAATTAAAAATTGGCGACCCTTTGCCCAAATTAAGAGACAACCCAAGCACCATAGAAGATATTGGCATTACAGTCTGGCGAGTCTGTAGCCAAGAGTTTAACAGAGTGGCGACCGAAAAGAATTAGAATGTTATAGAAGAAATATCCGTTGCTGCATCCTAACCAGAACCCCCGTCGATTCCGAACCGACTCAGGGCCATAGATGGAGGGGTTAACATATATATATATATATCGTAAAGAACGACGCTTGTATAGGAGATATTCCGCGCAAGACGAGAGAGAGAAAACGGAACAAATGAAAAAATGAAGTAACCACCTGGGAATCGAACCCGGGATCTTCCGATTGCCGGTCAGACGCGATACCATTACACCATGGACTTCACTCTTCCAAATGCCGTAATTCTTCTACATACTCGCAGAAACCAATGCCCCAAGGGGGCACCTCCCGCATGCCGTAACATTATATACATTCAACTGCAAAGAACACGCAGTATAAATAACGTAAAGAACGACGCTTGTATAGGAGATATTCCGCGCAAGAATTCTTGCGCGGAATATCTCCTATACAAGCGTCGTTCTTTACGTTATTTATACTGCGTGTTCTTTGCAGTTGAATGTATATATATATATATATATGGGAATGAACTCAGAATGGTCCCCTGAGTTTTTTATGATACACACAGACAGTGCATGGAACAAGGAACTCTTCTGGGAAAATTAAATCCACTATAGTCCGAATAAGTAATGGTAAATGACAAATACCAGTTTTCTTTTTCATGATGCTAGCCCGACGTGGGCAACGGGTCACTCGCAAAGAGGTCCCATAAATATAGCTTCCCTCACCAGCTATCTGCAAAGCAGACAGGATCCATGTCCCAAAGCTGGATCCTGTCTGCTTTGCAGATAGCTGGTGAGGGAAGCTATATTTATGGGACCTCTTTGCGAGTGACCTGTTGCCCACGTCGGGCTAGCATCATGAAAAAGAAAAACTATGGTATTTGTCATTTACCATTACTTATTCGGACTATAGTGGATTTAATTTTCCCAGAAGAGTTCCTTGTTCCATGCACTGTCTGTGTGTATCATATATTTTTTTTTTTTTTTTTTTGTATTGGGGCGTTTACCGCCATTTCCCGCTATACGCTAGCGGATATCATGGCGAAGCAGAATATGAGAAAGAGAAACGGAGACGGGGAAAGGCACTAGAAGTGGGAGGACCGCGGACGACGGGTGAGAAGTCACCTAAAGCTCAGAGAGGAGGCGAGATTGGGAGAGGAAAAGGAAAAGACGGTCAAGCGAGAAGAGAGGGCTCTCAGCGAGCATAAGACGTAAACGATCGGGGAGGGGGAAATCAGAGAGGAACGGGAAGGCGCGACGACGTACTGACGACAGGGTGGGGCATTCCACAAGGATGTGAAAGACGGTGAGGGGCGACTGGCAGGAGGCGCAACGAGGAGCCTCCTGCCGGGACATAAGATAGCCGTGCGTGAGGCGCGTATGGCCGATGCGAAGCCGCGCAAGGACGACCTCTTTGTGTCGGGAGCGGTGGAAAGAGGACGCCCAATATGACAGGCGGGGGCGGATGGACCAGAGTTTATTTCCGGTGGCATCGTCCCAGGACTGCTGCCATATGCGGTCGTAGAGGGACCGAAAGACCTGCACATAGTCAGAGAAGGGGAGCGGGCGGGGGAGGGGAGGCATCGAGGCGGCGGACCGGGCTGTGCGGTCAGCCGCCTCATTACCGGAAACACCGACATGGGCAGGAACCCAGCAGAAGGTGACCCGGATCCGGTGAACGGTGTGCAGGACATGGTACTCCTGTTGAATAATGCGTACGAGGGGGTCCGGGGAATTATAGCGCTCGAGCGCTTGAAGGGCGCTCAGCGAGTCCGAAAAGATGGTACAGGAAGACCGCGAAAAACCCGATACCAGACGGAGGGCTTCCAGAAGGGCAAAGAGCTCCGCGGAAAAGATGGAGGCCTGAACCGGCAGGGGGATACCCCGGGAGGTAGGTGACAGCGACGGAGAGAAGACGGCGGCCGCGACACCTGAAGGGAGCGCGAGCCGTCGGTGTAGACGGGAACATCGTCCGAGTGTACAGGAAGATGGGCCAGAAAAGAAGACCGGAGGACGGTAGGAGGACTCCTTACGCAGGCCACGGAGCGCCTGGCAGCGGCAGATAGGGGTGGTCAGCCAGGGGGGACAGGTCGAAGGAGAACGGCAGAATAGAGGGTGGGGGGATCCCCAGGGACGAAAAGACGTCGGCCAGGGAGGCAGCGAAATGCCACGTGTCAGGCCGGGGTAGCGCCTGGGAGATCGCGGAGAAGAGTAGGGACCTCGGGAGGCGGCAGATGCGAAGGTAACACTTCGCCATGAGAAGGCCCCGGCGAAGGGGCAGGGGGGGGGGTGTCCGCAGTCCACCTGAAGACTAGCGACAGGGGACGAGCGGAAGGCACCCGACGCCAGGCGAAGGCCACGGTGGAGAAGAGGATCCAGCATATGGAGTGCCGGAGAGGAGGCGGAGCTGTAGACCACACAGCCGTAGTCGATGCGGGATTGCACCAGGGAGGTGTACAGGCGCAGCAGAGTACGCCTGTCCGCCCCCCAGGTCATGTGGGACAGGTGACTCAAAAGGGAGAGGGTGCGGCGAGATGATTGCCGCAACCGCCTAAGGTGTGGAACCCAACCGAAAAATTCGTCGAGGGTCATACCCAGGAATCGAACGGATGGGACGAGGGGAAGAGGAGTGCCGGCAAGGGTAAGGGCGAAGGTATGCGACAGACGGAGGCGCCGAGGACGGAAAAGCATACTGGAAGACTTAGAGGGTGAGAAAGCATAGCCAACCGAGGACGCCCAGCGAACCACCGCGTTGTGGCTAGCTGGAGTCGATTCAGCCAAAGACGGGAGGCGGCCAGAGCAATAGATAGCCAGGTCATCGGCATAGAGGGAGCTACGAACGGAAGTAGGCAGGACCGTAGCGACTGTGTTCATCACTAGTGAGAAACACAGGACGCTAAGGACACTACCCTGAGGGACACCCTCCTCCAACGGAAAGCGGTCAGAGAGGGTAGAACCGATGCGGACGCGGAAAGAACGGGCGGACAAGAAGTTATAAATAAAGGAGGGGAGAAAGCCTACGAAACCCAGGGAGCGTAAGCAGTCAAAGACCGCGCTCCGCCGAGTAGTATCGTAGGCCTTCTGGAGGTCGAAAAAGACGGCGAGTACAAAGTGACGCCGGGAGAAAGCCTCATGCACGTCGTGGCTAAGGAGGAGGAGGGGGTCGGTGGTAGACCGGAAGCGCCGGAAACCAGCCTGGGTAGCAGGGTATTGGTCACTCGCCTCCAGAGTAAGAGACAGCCGCGAGGCGACCATCGCCTCCATAACCTTGCAGGCGCAGCATGTCAGGGAAATGGGGCGATAGTTCGACGGGAGTGAGGGGTCTTTATCGGGCTTCGGGATGGGGACGACGATGGACTCACGCCACCGGTCCGGGAATGAACCCTCCAACCAAATCCGGTTATAGAGGTCCAGTACAAAGCTGAGAGCAGAGGGGTGGAGGTGCCGTAACAAGTCATAGGGGATATTATCGGGGCCGGGTGCGGAGGGCCTCCCGAAGCTCCGTCATGCGGAAGAGGTGATTATAGGGGTCATCCCTATGAGGTGGAAAATCCGGTGGGTCGCGGCGGGAATGGGGGAATCGGAACTGGAGATGGCTGCGAAGTGCGCCGCGAGTGCGTTCGCGACGGCCTCCGGATCGAAGACGAACTCGTCGTCCCCGACCCGAAGCACCGGGGGTCGAGGGGGGACACGGGTCCCCTCAAAGCTACGCACCTTGCGCCAAACAGTCGAGGGGGCAGTCGTGGAGGAGATCCCGGACACGTAACTCCGCCAGGAGGTACGCCGGGCCAGTTTCAGGACCCGACGGGCCACTGCCTTCAGGCGCTGAAACTCGATCTTGTGCTCCAGCTGGCGGGTCCGGTAGAAGCGGCGGCCGGCACGGCGCCGCTCCTGAACGGCATGGGAGCACTCTGGGGTCCACCATGGGACGCTTCGCGGCCTGGGGGAGCCAGAGGTACGGGGGATGCAACTGGCGGCAGCCGAGAGGATCTTACTCTCGAGGAAGGCGAGGGCCTCACTGACGGAGGGAAAGGCAGGAATTGATGGCGAGATCGCCGTGCCCCTCGCGTATGAGGCCCAGTCTGCTCGGGCGGACAGAGGTGGGGGGGAGGAGACGGGTCGGGGTAAGACACACTGGGAAATGGTCACTACCGGAAGAATCCGGCAGGACCTCCCAGGTGAACTCCGTCACGATTTCGAGGGAAACCAGGGAAAGGTCGATACAGGTGAAACTGTCGTGGGCCGAGTGAAGGCAGGTTGGGGAGCCATCGTTCAGAAAGGTGAACTCGAGCTCGTCCATAAGGGAGAGAAGGGTCCCGGAGAGAAAGGTGGAGCAAACGTCCCCCCAGGCCGGGTCCCGACTGTTGAAGTCCCCGAGAATCAGGAAAGGGCGGGGAAGCTGAAGAATTAGGTCACGGAGAGAATCGGGTGGAGGGCGTACGTTAGGGAGAGGTAAAGAGAGCAGACCGTGAGCTGGCGCCCCAAGGAAAGGCGCACGGCCACAGCTTGCAGGACTGTACGGAGCGGGAGGGGGCGGAAAGGGACGGAGCGGTGCACGAAGACCGCGGCGCCCCCCCTCCCCGCCCCATCGAGAGGCGGGGAAGGGAGCCCGCAGTAACCGGACACTCGAGGGAGGGAACGGGATCCCAGAATCGTCTCCTGAAGGCAGAAACACGCCGGACACCTGGAGGCCAGGAGAGAGGAGAGACTCTCGAGACCTACCAGGAGCCCGCGGATGTTCCACTGCAGGAGCGAGGTATAGGGAGGGGTAGGAAAGTCAGCGTAAAGGATGGTTATGGGGTGGGTGGGCCGATCGGGCGGCCCGAGATTAAAGAGGGAATCGGAAAGCCCCGGAGTTCAGCGAGGGACGCCGAACGAGGGCGAAGGCGAGGGTCACCCCGACGAGGGGGCGATGTGGAACCAGACGCCGGCAAGTCCTCCAGAAGAGGAGTCTCCCGGACGTCCGGGGGAGAGCGATGCAGAGAAGGGGATGTGAGAGGTATCCAGAATGCCCCTCCCTTCACCGGAGGTGCGGGGGAGGCAGGACTACGAGGGGGAGTGAAAATAATACCTCACCCAGAGGCATTGGCAGGTCGAGGAGGAGATGGGCGGTCGCGCGGGAGCGTGCACGTCCCACCCACCCCGACAGGCGGGGCGAGTTCCCCCTCCAGTGGGTCCATCGACCGGGCCGGAGGGGTGTATCTCAGCCCCCACCACGAGGGCCGTCGGGGACCCCAGGGGGGAGTGCATAACGGTTGCGCAGTGGGGATGGTGAGGACACCGGGGCGGTAGGGCGAAGGGGGTTTGTGTTTGGGAGAGGAACGTGATGCGAGGCTTATGGCTTCGAACCTTTCGAGGTCACCATGGCGCGGCGCTTGCGGCCCCTACCCCTCCGTCATGCGGCCCGCCGCATGGGTGACGGCGGGTCACGATCCGGCAATGGGGGTGGCCGAAGGCGCCGGTGGAGAGGGCGTAGAAGGGGCAGGGGGGGTTGCCGACGAAGCATCGGCGTTCGCGGGGGGAGCACGTGGGGACGCGCTGGTAGTACGGGGAGCCGCGGTAGGAGTCCGCTGGGCGGCAGAGGATGGACTGGGAGTAGCGGACACGGTGGGTGGAGGCGCGTTGGGAACCGCCGGTGAGGACGGGGTCCGGGAACGGAGAACCTCGGCGTACGAGGCACCACGCCGGGCCTCGCAGCCACGCAACCGGTCCCGCGCCTCCCGAGCGCTGAGAAACTCTGATGAACAGAGGGCCCGAACCTCCCTTTCAAAGAGGAAGGACGGGCAAGAGCGGGATGAAGCAGGGTGTGGTTCATGGCAGTTGGTGCAGGAAGGCGGAGCAGTACAGGACAAGGGGTGGGGAGGGCCGCCGCAACGGACACACAACGGGGCCGGCTGACGGCAGGAGCTGCTCACGTGGCCAAACCTATTGCACTGAAAACAGCGCGTAGGATCTGGCACGTATGGTCGTACTGAGAATTCGCACGCTCGTCTCTCACCAAAGCCCCAGAATACCAAAACGGGAGGCACCAGTGAGTCGAAAGTGAGGAGCAGGCGAGGAGAAGGGGCGGTTGGGGATCGCGATCTGTCGGGAAAGCGGTACACCCTCACAACACCCTGGGAGGCGAGGTCAATCTGGAGGTCTTCCACCGGGATGGGTAGAAGACGAGCAGCGTAAATTGTGCCCTGGCACTGATTGAGGCGGGGGTGGGGGGACACCGTAATCCCGCAGCCCAGGACATTGGGGATAGCGAGCAGAGAGGAGGTTTCGACAGAGGAACGCGACCTTATCAGAATGGAGCCATCCCTCTGAGGCCGAAGGTCAAAACGAGCCGTCCCCGTCACCCCATGGATCGCTCGAAAGAGGCGTTCATGGTTAGTGGGGAGGGGCTTGGAGGAGGAGGGGCGGAGGACGAGGAACTTGTCCACCGTCCTAAGGCCGAGCGAAGACGTCGGGCCAAACACCACCGGTACTTCGAGGGGACGGGGAGACGAGAAAGGCGGACGGCGACGTCGGGTCCCACGTCCCCCAGGGGCCGAGGGGGCCGGGGGCGATGAGGCCCGACCGGAGTGGGAGGCGACCGGGGCCGCGGGCTTCCCACCTGAGGGCGAAAAAGCAGGTGGGTCCCTATCGGGACGTGGAATATGGGGGGATCCAGGGGTCGGGGGGTCCACTGCAGGTCCATCCGCCACTGGCGGGGGTCGGGCAGCGGCGCCATGAGCCTGGGGAAGAGAGGGAGAGGAGGTGTCGGCAAGAAGAGCAGACGGGGTGGGCGAGGGCTGCCGACTGCCCTTACCAGACCCAAGGTCCAAAGAGGTAGTCAGAGGGAGGTCAGATGCACAAGCCGGGTCGTCAACGAGGTCCATTAGATTTGTAAGTGTTTCCATAAAAAAAAAATTTATTGTTTCGCGCCCGGGGCCGCGGGGAACCGATTACCCGGGGCCCAAGGGGACCAAGCGCACGCCAGCGGGGGATGGGTGCCTCGTCCCATGTAGGTACCCCCGTTTCAAAAGGGGCCCTTGCAGCGTCGAAAGTTCTCCCCCGCCGGCAGCAAAGACCAAGGCCCCCCAGGGTCCCTGGCCTGGGCACCCTACCAGCCAACTTAGTCCGGCCCCAGCCATGGGAGCGAGACCCCCAGCGACCAGCCCCGGCAGCCCACGGGGCGCGCGAAGTGAACAGAGAAAGCAGAAAAAACAGAGGGGACAAGGAAGAGGGTAAAGAGGGGAAGACAGGAAAGAGGGGGCTGTAGGATAGCAGGGTATGCTAAAAGTCCACTTCGCAACCGGGCGGGGGACCCGGCAGGGCCCCCAGCCACGGCTGACCCCCCTCGCCACATGGAGGCAGGAGCCCGCGGGCGATCCACCCCAGAAAGACCACCCGCGGGGAGGGGGTGTATCATATATATATATATATATAATATATATTATATATATATATATATATATATATATATATATATTGAAAAATTGGCCCCACTATGGTTCAAACTCATCACATCTTGAACAGGTGAGGGTACAGGAACTACACTAGGCTAGGATAGAAGTTAACACAACTTGCATACATTTAAACAACAGAAGAAATAATACATAATTCTTCGCATCCAGAGGCATTTTGTATGTTAACCTTTGAGGTAATGACCAACATTTCACTCAAATTATTTGGTGCAATGCTGGGGTCCCTTAAATGGAATATCATGCAGCATGAACACACACGATATTGCATTATGCAAAAATTGTCTCCACCATGTTTCAAATCCACTACCTCTTAAACAGGCGGCGAGGGTACTAGCCACTAGTACAGTATGATGGGCAAAATGTAACCGATTATACATTTAAACAACCAATAAAAATGCCTCTAGACATGAAAACATTGTGCGTTTCTTCAGTTGTTTAAATGTATGACAGGTTAACTTTTATCTTGTAAAGTGTAGTGGCTAATGCCTTCACCTTTGCACCTGGGTTCATGTATGATATTCCATATACAGTATATAGCAAACATAAATGAAACTCAGCCTATGTTTCCTAATAAAATAATGAGGGAAAATTAGGGTAGGTCTACAAACTTCTTCAGCTAATTCTTTCAGAATTGAAGGCTTCAACTCCTGCTTCTTGAAGAGGGTCCCCACAATAACACAGGCTTCTTCTTCCCCTTCTAACTCATGGAGTTTCTTGATTTTAATGTTACCTGATGAGAGAAGAAAACCAAAGGTTCTTTCCTAAATAAATTTGTTTACCTGATAATTACCGCAACTTGCAATTGCATCCAAACCCTTAGTAGAGCGACACAGGAGATTAACACTCCAGTTAAAGTTAAATTTTAGTGAAGATGGTTTTTTTTACAATCTTGCGTTTTGTGCCATTACATATTTACAAAAATTTTTTTTTAGTTATTTTCTAAAATTCATTTAAGGAATTTGCTTCCTATGTAATTACACAATTTTAATTCTATCTTTACCAAAAAGGGACAAATTTATATAAGTGATAGCTAAGTATTTTAACTGATATTTATAGCTTGTAAGTGTAACAACTTCACTTCAAGACTCGACTGAGAGAAAATTTTCCTCATGAATGAAACTATGATATAATTTATAGACTTTTCTGAATGTTCCAATAATGCCTAACATCTTATATGTACATTTATTTGAATATTATAAAATAATCCTAATCATTCCTAATTTAATTTGTTTATTATATAATTCTATTTTAATTTAAAAACTACAATATTATTTTTCTCTAGGACAAAATCTTCAAGCATTGGCAAAGTTAAATTTCTCCCGTGTTAAGCTTGGGTTATGCATCCTACACTTGGGTCACCAACATCTGTGTTAGGCCTCTCTTCAGAGTCAAAAAACTCTATGGTTGGCCTAAGCCAGGTGTGGCAAACATTTTTACAGTCGCATACCAGAAAAACCATGTAAACCCTAAAAAGAAATTCACATGTCCACCAAAGTTTTTATATATTATACCATATTATTTTCTACTTATTTTTTGGATAACAATTTCTATGCTTAGGCATGCCAGCCAAATTTGATTGCATACCCAAATGGGCAAGCGTGCCATAGGTTTGCCACCACTGCCCTAGGCCCACCAAATAATAAATTTGCATTTGAGTTTGTTCCCAAAATGGGTAAAATGAGTGCTTATTTAATAGGCAAATTCTTACCTTTTGCAAAACATTATTTCCCTGAAATAAGACTATTGCTGAAGACAAAATTTGGAGTTCTGTTTCAAGCAGTCAAATTTAAAATAGTGCGCAGCAATATCTTTACAGTTAACCCAAGAATTTTAAGTGTAGAATTTAGTATTGTAAAAAATAAGCAAGAAAATTTGATAAAGTATTTGTGAAGATTAAATATATACATTATACAAAATTATTTAAGAATTTTTATTTGGTAATTCTGTAATTCATTTATTACAAGTTAGAATTCTTTTAATATTGATTCACATCAGTATCAGCAGTCTCCAGTTTATTTTAGAGATATCCTAAAGTTTTGAATAGGTTGCCTTGGCACTCCAATCATCTCAAATGTGGTAGGTTTTTGACACTTAGAGAGGTGCTCACAAATGACTCATTCAATCAATTCTTGGTTTAAATCTCAGATAATGAATGTTAATATACATGTATATAAATTGCTGTCCCATTCAATGTTCAAAACTACTTTTAACTGGGATTGGTCTGCCTTTTCATTAAATTATATTGTTTTTGCGTTATCTTTACTTATTTTTATTGGGGGGGAGGGGACTGTAATTACATGTATGGAGCTGAGCTAAATCCATGAAAAAACAATGCACTGGAAGTTATCATTGATTATTATAAGTGCCCAAGACTTAAATGTAAAACAACAGTTAGCTAGCCATTTCACTGAAAATTATTTTAGAATTAAAAATCTCACCCCATTTTTCTTTAGCTTTTTCTTCTACTTTTGGTCTCATAATATTCAGTCTTGCTGAGTACATTTCATAATATTGTCGACTGGAATTTTTTTCAATTCCAAGTAAATATTTTTCTGAGAGGTTCTTGTAAGAAATGTCGTGTCTTTCAGAAAGGGTTTCATCAGTTTCTTGAATAGTCATTGGAATTGAAAGCAAAGTTTCTGATTTGATATTTTTATCAGAACCATCAAATATCATTCTGTGAAATAAATTTAAAAAAAAATATATATATATATATATATATATATATATATATATATATTTATTCTAGACATAATAAGATATGAATTTCCCATATCAATAATATAGTCAACAATTTACTGCATGAACCAGTGGGTCCAGTTCTGCTTGACTATATGAGAAGAGTATTTTCAACAACTGCTTTAATTCTCTTCCATATATCATTTTAGCTGCTTCTACATTTTCCATTACTGCTTCATTATTATGTTTGGATTCAGCACATCATAATTTATTGTAATATAAAATTACTTGTAATGCACTACCCTACTTAGTTTCTTTATGCATATTATTATTATTACATAAATAAATGAAAATAATATAAACAAGAACTGTCAGAATAACACCTATGTCCCCAGCTATATTTGTGAACTTGAACTTTGATGCAAGCACCTGATTCTTGCTCATGAGTCATGACACATCATCTTGTGATGGTGTGAGAGAGCTGGCGTGTGTGAGGTTTCAAAGAGATGAACAGCCTTGCTTACGCATTTATTGTATTACTATTTAGATTTCTGCCAAATCCCCCTTCTAAGAAACCACATCATAAGGATACAGCTTAAAAACTGGTTTCAGGGTACCAGGTCACCTAAACCTAAGTCTAACCAGTTCAAGAGGCTGTTCCATCAGTCAGTGAAAAATCTTGTGGACCTTTTAGTCCCATGGATGGGGGCCTGAAGGGTTTTGTGTGCTGGGTGCGGCACTCTTCCAAGGTCACCTCAGATGTCCCTTGCCACAGCAGGGGTTTTAGGCCAAAGCTGGATAGGGAAACTGGTGGATTCAATCTGAATTGAGCACAAAAGGCAACTTCTATTTTTTTTCTTTTTTTAATGTTTATTATTTATAAAATTTTCTCCACCACCACCACCTTCCCTGAGAAGAATTATTCTTTTAAAGGGTTTCCTGAGAAGGAAAGTTCATTACTGAGGACAGGTCTTGGCCCAACTGAACCTGTGAGAATATAGGGATAGGGCCTGAAACTACCACTTTTATTTACCCACACTGGATAATTTCTATTGTTGACAAATTAACCTGCATCACTGCGCAGCATCTTCCTACAACTTATGGCTACCCAGGGAGCTAGGCAGTATGAAGGCAGTTGTCATGGTTCAAGAACCATGGCAACATGATAAAAGGATCAAAGGGTGTATCCTAAGTCTGAATCTATTTTTTAAGATGAACAGAGGAAGGCCAAGATCCTGTGTTTATACCTACATTGTTGTGGGATCTCCCATTTCAGCCCTAAATTAGCAAACACTCATATAAACTATACAGACCAGGTCATGTGGCTATATATTTTTAAAGACTATTTAGTTATACAACTACTGAAAGTCTGGATATTTTTAGGATTAAAAAAGTAGTATTCAATGACATTAGAGCAGAGTACTTACGGGTATTAGAAAAATGGCTATACTGTACAATTTATCTTTATACTGGGTGATCCAGATAAATGGGACCCATAAAAAAAAGCCAAATATTCTTAATATTTAATTCCTTTCATAAAAACTATATATCATTCAAAAGAGTAGAGTTACAAGTTTATTATGAAATATTTTTTTTTAAAATGACTCCTTTCCAATGTGCTCCATTAGCTGCCAAGCATTCCAGTGTTCTCGCTTTAAGTTCTGCATCACTTTTGCAAGTGTGTGCAGTGGTATGGCCTGTATCTCATTTGTGATGGCGGCCTTCAATTCTTGCAAGGTCGTTGGGTTATTTCTGTAGACCCTACTCTTTAAATATCCCCAGAGATAATAATCTAAGGGAGAAAAATCCGGAGACCTTGCGGGCCATTCAACGTCTCCAAATCTTGAGATTAACTCGCCTGGAAACGTTTGACGCAAAACTGCCATGCAGTTCCTCGTGGTATGGCAGGTAGCTCCGTCTTGTTGGAACCAGTGGTTTTCTAGACAAAGATCTCTTAATTTAGGAATAAGGAAATCGGTCAAAATTTTTTTGTAGCGATCACCATTTACAGTGACCGTGTTTCCGGTGGAATCCTCGAAAAAGTACTGCCCTATGATCTGAGATGCAGTAAGACCACACCAAACAGTTACACGCTGACTATGCAACGGGACTTCGGTAATATTCAATGGATTTTCTGTTGCCCAGAAATGACAATTTTGTTTGTTTACAGTTCCATTCAAGTGAAAATGGGCTTCGTCTGACATAATCAAAGTTGCTAGAAAATTGGTGGTGTCATTTACCTTCTGTTGGATCCATTGACAGAATTGTCATCTTCATGCAAAATCTCCATCGTTTAGTTGTTGCACTGTTTGAATTTTATATGGAAAGAGCATTAAATTTTGCTTGAATATACAGTGTGTTGTTCCATATCCAACTCCTAACAGCTGAGAAGCACGTCTGATGCTTATGTTAGGATTATCCTGTACAATTTCATGAGTTCTGTTAATGATCTCGTCTATCCTTGCTGTGCGCACTCTTCCAGTTGGTTTTCTTTTTCCAATGCTGCCAGTTAGGGAAAAATTTCTGACACACCGACGGATTACTTTCTTAGAAGGTGATTTTGACATCTGAAAATTTGTCTTGAAAGATCTTTTGAGCTGAAACTACACTTCTTCCATGCTCATAATATTGCTCAGTTATGAAACGCAGTTCCACAGTCCATGCAGTCATCTTGAAGGGTTAGTTTTAACTAACACTTTTATTTTGTTTTGTGTCTTATCTTGTCTTGTATTGTCAAAACCTATACAATCCTGTACAAACTTGTAACTATCCTCTTTCGAATGATGCGTATGATTTTATAAAAGGACTTATACTTTAAGAGTTACAGGGGTTTCTTTTGGGTCCCATTTCTCTGGATCACCCTTTATTAAATAAATTACATTACATTTGGAAAATGAAGCCACTTTAAAATGGAGTACTGAGGTTATCCAAATCACAAATGATCTAAATCCATATTTTACAATCAAACTTTGCAAAGTATCAATTTAAAGTCTGCTAATTAACATAAAACTATTTATAAAACTACCATAGAAGCAGGGTTTCGGAGCCGGAGTCGGTGGAGCCAGTGAATTTTGCTTACCTGGAGCCGGAGTCGGAGCCGGAGTCGGTGGAGCCAGTGAATTTTGCTTACCTGGAGCCGGAGCCGGAGCCAGAAACCTTGAAAATACGGCTCCATGGTCTGGCTCCGGGCGATATATTGCTACCTAAATTGTTATTTGTTAAATATAGGTTTAGTTGCAAATTATAATTCTTGTAATATATTACGAAAAATGGTACCATAGAATTCTTGGATTTTATGGAGGTGTGGGAGTTGCAGGAATAATCTGCAAATTTCCATTTTTTAACCATTAAATATTTGGGAAGATTTGTCTTAACAACACTTAATTATATAGGTAAAAAAAATTTTTATGGCGGTGGAGACCTTAGGTAGGTAGGTACTAACTATTTATCTAAGTAAATAATATAACCTATTAAAAATTTAAAGTAAATAATATAAGTAAATACAAGGAGTATCTTCATCAGAATCAGAGGTCCTCAGCTCAGTACCACAAGGAACAGTATTAGCTCCACTACTCTTCATAATCATGCTAACTGACATAGATGAGGACGTTAACAGAGACAGCACAGTAACATCCTTTGCGGATGACACAAAGATCAGTAGAAAAATAAGAAACCCAGAAGACATAGGATCTCTACAAACCGACATAAACAAAATCTACAAGTGGACTGAAGACAACAATATGAAGTTTAACACCGAGAAATTTCAGCTATTACGGTACGGAAAAAGAGAAGACCTAAAGTGCATCGAATATTATACCCCAAATGGACAGGAAATTCAGAGAAATTCCAGAGCAAAAGATTTAGGGGTTGTAATGACAGATGATGCGAAATTTGAAACAAAATAAGATAGCAGTAAACAGAGCAAAGAGAATAACGGGTCAGATATTGAGAACTTTTAAACGAAGGGATAGGAATGTAATGATTCCTCTACTGAAAACCCTGATAATACCCAAATTAGAATACTGCTCGGTCCTAACTTCCCCATATAAAAAAGAAGACATTAGACAGCTGGAGGGGATCCAAAGAAGCTTCACAGCCAAGATCAATGGGTGCAAAGAACTAAATTACTGGGAAAGGTTACGAGAACTAGACCTATATTCACTGGAAAGGAGGATACACACACCATTATTTACACTTGGAAAATAATGGAGAAACTAGTCCCTAATCTTACTCTGAATCCCATAACTCCCCAAACAACGATGGAAAGTAGAAGCGGTAGACTGTGTCGTATTCCCAAATTGAAGGCGAGACAGGGAACATCCTTAACCCTGAAAGAAAATAGTTTTGTAGTGAGAGGACCAAAACTGTTTAATCAGTTGCCCAAAGACCTAAGAAACACGAAGGGAGTTGCAGTGGAAATCTTCAAAAGAAGACTAGACGCCTGGCTCAGAACAATCCCCGATGAGCCGGGCGTACCTGGCTATGTGAGGTGGAGAGCGCAAGAATCCAACTCACTACTTCACCAGGCCAACTCGAGAGGAGGGGCGACAAGCTTGACCTTCGCGAAATGAGAAATCATCACGCGGAACCTTTGTAAGGTTGTAAGGTAAGGTATTAAAAATTTAAAAACTGAATTTTTTGAAATATTCAGCTTTTTCAAGCCAAGTTGGCTTTCATGAAGCTTTCAAGTTTCAACACTTAAAAAAAGATGCATATATTATCTCAGAAAGTTTGATTGTTACTATTTTCCATACGAGAATTCTTAAGTTTGAACTTTGAACTAATTAGGAGGCAAGTTTCTCTAATTTATATAAGCTACCATTGTTAATAAATATTTAATATCATTTAGTTTTCATCATTTTCCTTTAGTTATTTAAATAACTTCATTCTATCATTATATTTGCCTAATTTAAAATCATAAGAAATTTAAATTTTGAGTATTAAAGTGATTTAATAATAAAATATTTTTGTGCAATATTTTAAATTGGACAATTAGTTATATAAATCTAGATATTTATTTTATAATTAACAGAATTTACTATAAAAGAGCCGGAGCCAGACTAAAAAATTTCTGCTCCGGAGCCGGAGTCGGAGCCAGAAGTTTTTTTACCGGCTCCAAAACCCTGCATAGAAGCCTATATAATTTGGGATAAAATACATATTGTTTACACTATTTACGAACAATCTCATTCATGAATGCAACCAAATTTTTCTTAAAACTAAGGAGCTAATATTTACCATATCATATAGCAAGTCATTCCAAAAACCTACTACTCTGACTAAATAAGTATTTTAGTAGATCCAGTTTAAAAATTTATTTTCTAATTTTCTTATTATGCCTTTCAGAACTTTCATCAGACTCTAATACAAAAAAATTGCTTACATCTAAACTGTCTAAACCTTTAAAACATTTTGAACATCTGCATCATATCTCTCCTCAATGTTTTTTCAAACTAAACATACACAATTCCTTTAACCTTTCACTGCAATCCAGTCTTCTTAAGCTAGAGATAAGCTTGGTTGCAATACAGTTAGGGTTAAGACTAGACTGGATTACCAGAGCATAATCCACTGGATTGGCACTTCCAGACCAGATCTAGACCAGATTTTTTACCAATTCTGGCAATCTGGTATTATTATTTGATGAGTGAATTACCTACAGCATTAACAATGATCTGAAACACTTATGACTATCAATGAACTGTATCAATGTACCTGTGTAAAATGCATGCAAGTGAATCTTGGAATTCTAGCTGAAAAAGTACTTTATTAATTATAATGATGTATAACCTTGGTTAACCTTGGTTTTGCTTCCGCCCAAATTGTTCATTCTGACGAAGGTCAAGCTTGTCACCCCACCTTAGACCTACAATTTAATGTGGAATCTGAACCACACCCCACCAGCAGCCCAGTGTCTTAACCATTAGGCTACCCAGGGTACCCATTAGGGTGCCACTTATTTGGGGTGTTTTTCATTTTTTGGGAATTTCTATCAGGACGGGCGCATTTCTGGTGTCATTCCGTCTAAAAACTGTGTGTAAAATATTTTTGAAATAAAATAATAATTAGAACTGCCTCAACGAGGTCAAAGTTTATACTTTTTGTCAAAAAGTACTCATGGCGTTCTGTTATCATGTCAGTTTTCGTTTCGATAGCTGCTGTAGTTTCTGAGTTGAAAAATGATAACAGACAGACAGACGGACGGTCAGAGTCGTTGGTTTAGTCTTCCGCACTGGTGTACAGAAGACTAAAATGAGGTATTATACAGGGTGTAACACGAGTTTATCCAAATATTGATACAGGCGAAAGAACATGTTATTCTAAGTAGAAAATGGGTTGGGACGAGTTTTGCCAACACTAACAGTGTTTCATTCTCTTTTTCAGTGAGTTCTGAAACGACGTGATGGCTTCGGCAACAAGATCTAAAACAGCAGTCTATCTCCTGGGGACCGTGGACCACAGCATCACAGGAAGCATGCTGCCTACGGGAAAGCAGGCGCTTCAGTACTTTTTCCACCTTCACCTTGACGTCAAGAAGCCGATCAAGGAAGCAGCCGCTGAGACAGTGACCGCAGTCAAGGAATTCTGGGAGCGGTCCCGTATTCCTACGCAGAAAGACCAACGTGCAAGGGACAAGGTTCTCCGAATGTACGAGAAGTGGCGGGCTCTGAACAAGAACTCGAAACGGCGCACTGTGACCCAAATCAGGAACGAGGCCGAGTTCCTCTCATCCCTTGACCGCCTCTTCGACATCGCACACGAACAGGCGATGTCGATGATCACAATCGAAGAGGACAGGGAGTTCCTGACGGGACAAAGGGCCGAGGTGCGGCGCGGCCGCATCTCCTCCACACGTGACATGACGCTGCACACTGAGGAGGAGCGTGCGAGGAGACAGGAAGCGGAAAGGAGCCGCCGGCAAGATGATGAAAGGGCGAACAGAGAGAGCCGAGAAGAACTCGTCGAACTGGCATCGAGCTCCAGCTCAGGTGCAAGCAGCCCGACTCGGTCACCGACACGGCGTCGTCGCCGAGAAGAAGAGGAAGAGCTCTCTCTCCCGGGCCCGTCCACGTCGAATGCAGAAGCATCTACGACCCCTTTACCACCCAAGCGATTCCGCGCGTCGAAAAAGATGATCACCCCTGATCTCTCCGCAGCGATGGATCGGACGAAACTTACCGACCGAGAAGGTGTTTTTTTGCTGTCGGCGGCTGCGAGGAGCTTGGGCCACGACCCTGAGGAGCTGGTCTTGAACCGCGAATCCTCCCGCCGCGACCGAGCAAAGTTCCGTGCTATGGCAGCAGCGGAAATGAAGGCAGCCTTCCATCCTACTGTGCCCCTGCGGCATGGAACCATGCCGCAGCACCTGAAGGACGCCCGCGACGACCTGCTGATCGAATTCAGCCGCCTCCTCGACGGTCAACATCCACGTGATGACTACAGGGAACTTCTGGAGCTCTCTGTAATTGTGCTGGGCGGTCCGAACAAGCGGGGTGCCCGGTTCGCTCGTCCCGGCGCCTTCCATCGCGCGCGCTGGATGGCAAAAGTCATCTATGCCATCAAACTGTTCCTGTTCCGGGAACAGTTTCAGATGTCGTCAGGCGAAGCGGCTGGAATCCGGCGATTCACCATCTTCGCCGTGTCCATCTACGTGACGGCCTGGTACAAAGCGCCGCTCCCGGCAACGGCCCCAGCCGCGGACCTCGCGCTGCTCAAGGCCCTCGTCTATTATCCGGACTCAGCGGTGGCCAAGGCGACGAAGCGGGAGATGATTAAAGCGATGGAAGGATCGGAGGATCCCCCGCGGCGTATCAATGTGGACCTGTCCACCGCCTCAATCGCCAACAATACATTGGCCAAGTTCACAACGACTACATCAAAGGAGTTCTTCAAGGTTCTGGACATCAGCACCGCCTTCCTGCTCAAGGATCCGGAGGAGTGGCGGACGGACCCAGCCTTCATCGCCGCATCCCGCCGAGTCCAGGCCCTCAAGTTGTCAATGACTTCGCGGAGCGCGGGGTGGCGTTGATGCAGTCTTTCAACCTGGCCCTTACCAAGAGTGAAGACCAAAGGCAGTTCCTCTTACAAGTGGTCGAGAAGCACCGCTGTGACTTCCCAACCGCCCGCAAGTCCACCGTGACCTCTGCAAAGTAGGCAACAATGAGAGGGAGATGGGCGCCCATGATACCCCCCCCCCCTTGAGGGGCTAATACTCGAGTTGAGGGGGACCTAGAGTTGAAAGTATGAAGCCCAGTTATATGTTTTAGGTCAAGATTAGTAGCTTGAACAAACTAGAAGTGATATTTTATTTGCTAGAGGCATAGAACATCATGATCTAAAATTTCTACTTTTCGAGAAAATATACAAACTTTGACCGTATTGAGGCAGTTCTAAATATTGTTTTATTTCAAAAATATTTTACACACGATATTTTTTGACAAAATGGAACCAGAAACGCGCCCGTCCCGATAAAAATTCAAACTTTCGAAAATAAGTGTCACCCTAGTACCCATTTATCTACCAACCAATTTCTTTACTGTGTGGAAGGATGAACAGCTGGGTTTGCTGCGCACCACCAGGTCTCAATCCCAGGGCTGATGGATTCATAGTCAGTAGGGTGCATCAAACGCCCTTAGGTTCTTGGATTTTAATGTCTATTCTCTCAAATGTTACACTTGTTGCTAGAAGTGTGTATGCCAAAAATTAATTAAATCGGAGGTGGTCCTGGGTGGCCACCGGTCACTTTTATATTTTCGCGGCAATTTTCGGGGGCCGCGCTATATAAAAATATCTATTTTTTTTATTTACTAACCAGTTGACTACTTACATTGTTTCTTTTAATATAGAGTTGCTAAGGGGTGATTTACATAACATTTGAGAGAATAGACATTAAAATCCAAGAACCTAAGGGCGTTTGATGCACCCTAAAGGGGTGATTTACATAAAACATGTACCATAAACGAAACTTTACTTATAGTCTAATAATATCCTTTATTGTCTTTCAGAAACAATGGAAGCTGTAACAATGGAAGCTAAGAAGACCAGATTAGCAAGTGCCATTTTTGGTCTTGGCAATGCTCTTACAGAAGGAGATGGTACATTGACAGGAGTCCGCCTCCCAACTTGCCGGCAGGTTCTTCGATGCGTGATGTGGCACATCCAGAAAGAAATATATATGAAGGCAAACAAACACAGCCACTCAAATGGAAATCTGCCAGCATAGTCCTTATCCAGCTGAAAACATTCTACACTAAAGCAAATATTCCTATGCTTTCAGACCATCAATGCTGCAAACTAATACTTGACCTTCTTAATGACAATAACAAATTGTGTCAAATACCTGTTTCTCGCAGAGAATCTCCAAACACTTTGGCTAAGTTGCAATCCATGAATGAAGGTCTTGATAAGACCTTTGGTGTATGGACAAAAGATGCAATGACAAACATTAAGAATGAGGAAGATAGAGCATTTTTAGAGTCAATGAAATCTGACAGAGTAGCCTCATTTGGTAGTGTTGACAAGAAGAAAGCTGATAAAGATCGTAGAAAAGAAAAACGCATCTTAGCGGAAGCTTCAAGACGAGAACATCATGAATCATCCAGTGTACAAGAGATGAAAAGTTCTGTATGCTCTGATGATAGTGCCTCTGCAAATAGCTTGGAAGAAACTGAAGAAGAGGCAATTCCAGAGCTTCAAAGGAAGCGTAGTCACCACAGATCAACATATGCAGGTACGTCTGCCTTTATTCCTCATGATATTCTGAAAAGGCCTTCAGTCATGTCTGTTGCTACTCGACTAAACATAACTCCTGTTCAACAGGCTGTGCTCATCGAAGCTGTAATTCAAGAGGCAGGAGGTGATCCACGTCGTGTGGCCAAGTCGTATTCAACTGCTGATAAGGCTCGACGATCAATAACAAGTGCTATCGCCAAAGATATTCGAGAAAATTGGATCGCCCCAACAGCTGCAACACCACTGGGATGGCAAGCAGATGCATACGCTCACAAACAAGAATGGCAAGGAAGAAAGATTGCCAGTGTTGGTTGGGAATGCCACTGATGTAAAGCTACTGGGAGTGGCTAGATATCCTCGTGGAAGTGATATGTCATCAGGTGACATCATTGCCAAGCACACTTACACGTTTCTACATTCATGGAAGTGCAAACAGTCAGTTGTCAACTTATGTTTTGACACAACAGCATCAAACACTGGACACGTTACAGCTGCCTGTGTTACCATTCAATCAAAACTGGACCGTGCTCTTCTGTGGTGTGCATGTCGCCATCATGTTGGAGAGGTAATCCTGGATCATGTGTTTGACGCTCTCAAAATTGAGACATCAAAGTCTCCAGAAGCATCTTTGTTCCAAAGATTCCAGAAGAATTGGGAACGCATATCGCATGCAAAGGATGAAAGTTTAACCAAAATTGACATTTCAATGTACAATAGGGCGGAGTGAAAAACTCATTTTTCGAATTTTCAAATTGGCTAGTGTGGAAAATGTGTGGAGTAGTGAGGAAATAAGCTGGTATAAATTTAAAATCATAACGTTAATATCTTCAGGTGCCACAATGACCTTCAATATTGAAAAAAATTGAAAAAAGCAGATTTTAACCAATAATTACAGAAGAGTCCACGATGCACAATAGACAAGAATTTATTCACACTTGTATAAAAATAGCTCAGTCAACCTTTAAAAAAAGTTTCTATTCTCTAAAAACAGTTTTCTATAGTCAGCTCACTCAGCTGTCACGTGAGTACCTCGGTTCAGTGTAGCTGTCGCTCTCGTAGCAGGTGGGTGTTCTGTTGTTGGGGTTACTCAGATAGTCTAAACTATATTTCTTATATATTTTGCATTTCTGTATTGTGTTGCCCTAAGTTTGCCATGTACTATTAACTGAAATTAACGTATAATTGATATTAGCTCTTTCTTTTTCAGATTTGTATACTTTCAAAATGTCTCGAGTTTGTGCAAAATCAACCAGGGCCTCAACTGAGTGCCCCATGTTTGGTATGGGGGAAGATTTGTGGCACAGGAATCTTCCTACATACGAAGGAGTTTTTAAATATTACTTGTTTGTAAGAAACGATTTGAAACAGAATACTAATAAAGATCCTTCAATATTTCAAATATTAGAACAAGTTGTTGATAAATTGAAAACAATTTGGGAAAGTGCTTCCGTCCCAATTCTGTCAGACAGGCGAATTGAAACAATGTTCAGAAGCTACCACGAAAAGTATCGTGTCATTATGAAGCCATACCAAAGCAGAAAAAATTCTGAAGCTTACAAAGCAAAGATTGATATGTTCAAAAAAGAAGCACACACGAAACTTTTTGACATTGCAGCGTGCAAGTGCAAAGTACTAACACAATGTTCTTGTCCCAAAGAAAAAACGGTTCCAAAGGAAGAAGTGACGTTCCTCTTAGATCAAAGGAGTGAAAGAAAACTGTTTATTGATAGAGTAGATATTACACTCTCAAAGAAAAAAGCATCTACGTTGCTAAGAAAGCAAAAAGAAGCTGTGAGGCTCACCAAAGAATCTTCACAGGAGAAATTGCAGGATACAAATGTTGAATTATCATCATCGACATCAAATAGTGAAAGTGAATCTGGCGAAATATCAGACGATACATTTCCAGAGCCAGTTAGCTCGAAGAGAAAGCTCGAACAACCTGAAGAACAATTATTCAAGAAAAGGAAAACTACAAATCTACCTTCAGTGGCTACTGCTTGTGACAGGACTGCAGTTTCAGATCGAGCTGCAGCATTCATTGTTAGTGCAGTATTGCAAGATATTGGAGAAATTTCTATTGACAATACATCTGAAGTAGTGGATAGGAGTAAAATCAGAAGAGAAAGACAAAAGAAGAGATCAGAAATTATGAAAGATCAAAATCAGGTCCCAATCAGAGGAATCTATTTTGATGGTCGAAAAGATTCTACACTCTTCCAAAAAAAAAAGAGTCCAAAGTATATCAGAAGAAGGTAACAGAAGAACATATCACTTTAGTGAGAGAACCTGGTTCAAATTATTTGGGCCATTATTCTGTGAATTCTGGATCAGCTGAAGAAATATGTAAAGGAATGTTTGAGTATATTGGAAATAATGACATGAACCTGGAAAACCTTGTTGCCATTGGATGCGATGGTGCAGCAGTCAACACTGGAGAAAAGGGAGGCGTTATAAGGCTTATAGAATTGAAGCTGAAGAAGCCAGTTCAACATTTAGTTGTGCCAGCTCCATGCCAATGAATTGCCATTACGCCATTTAGTTGCAAAGCTGGATGGAAAAACATCTGGCCCCCGCGGATTCACCGGTCCTATTGGCAGGGAATTAGAGAACTGTGAGAGTCTTCCTATTGTCGAGTTTGAAAGGATTGATGCTGAGGAACCAACTGTAGACTGTGAAGATCTTAGCACCGACCAAAAATATCTAATTGATATTCATCAGGCCATAACAAAGGGATATTGCTCTCCAGATGTTGCTCATCGTAGTCCAGGCAAAATGGCACATTTACGATGGTTGACTACAGCAAATCGTTTGCTTCGTCTATACGTTTCAACTGTAAGTCCATCTGAGAACCTCATGAACATTGCTTCTTTTATAATGAAGGTCTACATCCCAATGTGGTTTTCTATTAAGCAAAGTACGTCTTTTGTCAATGGCTCAAAACATGTTTTCAAAACTATTGAACTAACAAGAACACTGAATGACGAAGTAAAGGATATTGTAAACCCTGTCATACAAAGAAATGCATTTTTGCAAATCCAGAAAATATTCTAGCATCAATGATTCATGATGACCGCAGCGCCATAAGAGAATTAGCGTGGAGGCGAATAAAGAAAGCAAGGCAAACAAACAAGGAAAAAGTTGTGAGGCGTTTCACAGTACCTGTTATTCAATTTGAAGCTACTGATTATACTGATTTAATTAATTGGCAAAAATGCATTGTCACTGAACCACCTGTGACAAGACACCTGACAGAAAATGAGATTGAAGAATTCATAGAAAACTAGAGTACCCCTCCATTCGAGAAATTCCCTTGTCATACACAAGTAGTAGAAAGAATGGTAAAATTAGTGACTGAAGCATCATCAAAAGTATTTGGATTGAACGCGCGAGATGGCTTCATAAGATCAACACTTCAGTCACGTAAAAAAATGCCATCATTCGAAAGTAAAGCTGAATATAAAGTTTAAATAAAACGTTAATAGAAAAAAACATCCGCAAGGATGGGTGGTTGGGAGGGCATGGGTGGAGCTCGACACGCAGCCACCTCCTCGTGGTGAGTTCTGGATTATTTAGATCATTAATCAAAAGAACAATGATCTAAATAAACTAAGAGCTGCGTAATTCAGTAACTATTTTGGTAATTGGAACACTTAATATATAATAATAACAAGTAAGTTTCAGTTATCGTACTAATGCAGAATATAAGAAAATCATTATATTTCACTTTTTTCGACGGCTTTGTGGCACCTGAAGATATAATTTCGCAGGACTAATATTTATGCACAGTCATTATCTATAGCACCCACATATTTTCCGCACTAGCCATATTTGAATTTCGAAAAAAAGTTTAAAAACCTCATTTTCGATCCGCCCTAATGTACAATGACGATGCACAACAACTGCTTTTATCCTGCAAAAACAAGGTTTTAAGCACAATCCGCACAAGCGCTTCATACTGTAGGGAAGACTACAAGGAAATGGCACAACTCTGCCAGGTAGTCCTCGATGATGATGTCACAAAACAAGGAACACTCCACAGACCTGGGGCCATGCATAAAGCAAGGTGGATGTCAAAGATTCTTTATTCCATCAAAATATGCCTACTTGAAGAGCAAATTTCTGTACTACCTCGAGGAACTGTAACAACACAACATCAACAGGAAAAACTGAAGGAGTTTGTTGTTTTTGTTGTTTATATTTATTGTGATTGGTGGCTCATATGTCAGTCTGCTTCAAATGCCCCATGGTTTGATTTGTGCTTATACAAGACTCTGCTCAACTATAAAGCTGTCAACTCAATCATTTCAGTCAGCGCTGTGAAAGCCTTTGATAGACATTTGTGGTATTTAACCCCAGAACTGGTTGTTTTGGCACTGTTCAGCAATGCAGTACCTCAAAAGGAGCGTCATGCCCTTGCAGATGTGTTACTGGCCATACAACCAGATGAAATGCCAAGCACTCCAAAACACCGCTACGGTTCTGGATATGGCAAACTGTCATTTCCAAAAATTACAGAAGCGACAACCCTGGCTGATCTTGTGAACGAGGACTCGTGGTTTACAGTGAACCTTCTTCACCTGGATATGACCTTCCTAACAGAGGATGTTGACAATTGGCAGAACAATGACCACTTCAAGGCAGCCAAGTCCATTGTGGATGGGTTAAATGTTGTGAATGACCCTGCGGAGAGAGCAGTAAAGCTCACAACTGATTTTGTCTCAGCTGCAAGAGGAGAAGACCACTTCCAAAATCTTCTTCAAGTGGTTGAATGTGACCGCAAAGCGAGGCCAAATTTGCGGAAACGAGCAAAGTTGGAGTAGTGACATTGGCGTTGTGTTTTATACATTTTCAACTTTCAATCAATGTAAGTATAGTAATACCGAATATTTGTATATTAGTATTATAAGTAATACCGAATATTTGCCGAATATTCGGTGCATCACTACTAAATATATAAGTGGCCGGTGGCCACCCAGGACCACCTCCGATTTGATTTTTTTTTGCATACATACTTCTACCAACAAGTGTAACATTTGAGGGAATAGACATTAAAATCCAACAACTTTTTGAAAATCATGGGGCATTTAATGCACCCTAATAGTCAGCAATGCTAACCACTACACCACCAAGGTGGTTTTTGTGTAGCTAAATTAATTTTTGTATTAAAAAGTTTATATATATATAATATGTGTATATGCCTGTATATGTTGAGGGGTAATATATATATATAAACTGGCAAAACTGGACCAGACCAAAAACCCAGATATTATGCCTACCAGAATCACCAGACTGAACCAGATTTTTACTACCAGGTCCCAGCCCTACCTACAGTGCACCTTCAAGCATATCTCTATCCTGCCTATGGTGAGGAGACTAATATTGAATGCAGTATTCTAAGTGAGGCTTAATGTAAAAACTATATAATTTACAGATAACTTCCTTACTTTTGTAACATTTTATTTGCCTTATTCTAGCCTCTAATCACCACTTAAACTTTAGATCACTAATAACTAGGTATAATGCCAAGATCTTTTTCCTGACTAACATCCTCTAACCAGTTTCTTTGCATCTCATAACTAAAGTTTTCATCATTTCTGCCAAAATGGAGAACTTTACATTTTTTAATACTGAAATCCATCTGCCATTTACTAGCCTAAGCAACTAATCTATCAAGATCTCTTTGCAGCTTATAAGCAGGGTTGGGTTGATTAACTTCCACAATCAACTAGTTAAGTTAATGCAAATTTTAAAAATTAACTAGTTAAGTTCATTTTGAAAGTTAATCAATTAACTTTTTCTTTCTTGGAAGTAGTCTGTAGACTCCTCATCATATATAACTAATGAAGG
Organism: Bathynomus jamesi; assembly: GCA_023014485.1. Taxonomy (NCBI): domain Eukaryota; kingdom Metazoa; phylum Arthropoda; class Malacostraca; order Isopoda; family Cirolanidae; genus Bathynomus; species Bathynomus jamesi. The sequence continues at coordinate 359,746 of JAJOZX010000649.1, read as the reverse complement.
TAATGATAAACCTGTAATTATGTGGAATCACTTTGTAGCTATATGTGTGGTTGTTAATGTCTGATAAATTATATGCATTTCCTTGTATATTATACAGGACAAGACATAAGGATAATTTTTCCTATAAGCTTTTATTATTTTTCTGTTTCTTATAAATAAATTAAATTTGTTTATGGTCTCAACTTTTCTCAACAAGTCTCAACTTTTAGGCATATAATAGTTTTTCATTGTGAAAATGAAGGCAAAATGAATTTAATAAATTGGTTTCTAAACTGTAGGTTTTATATTGTACACTCTTGACACTGAACATAATCCAGATTCCTTACCAACAATAGTCAAATTAGACACACAAAATACTGTATATACACTTCACCTACAAATTAAACATGCTTGTTAACTTTACAGAAGATGAGGTTCTCAAACCTTTCATCTCTTAGCCCAGGGGGTTCTTAACCATTTTAGGCTGCAATCCAAATTCTGTTCTCGGGACTAGCTCAGCAACCAATGCCTTCAAACAGTTCATTCTTAATAGATAATAAAATAAATAATAATGGTAAAATGATTAGGGATAACATAAATAAATAACAATTTAATGACCCAAGTTTGGGTTGTGACCCAAAGGTTAAGAACCCATGTCTTAGCCTATTACATTTCACTCAAAGATAAAAACAGCATTTTTATAGGAAAATTAATTGAAGTTAATTAATTTGGAAATATTTCAATTAAGTTACTTTTTTAAAAATTTAACTAAGTTAAATTAATTAACTTAATTGGTTAATTGGCAAAAAAAAGTTAACTTAACTGACCCAACACTGCTTGATAAGGGTAAATCTTAAGGAAATGTTGTCACTTGCAGTAACTTGCTTATAACGCATTTCCATAAAAAACAGTACCAGTACTCTTGGAAAAAGTGTTATATTGTTATGGAGATTATGGGCAGTTATTTTTTCAAAATTCAGGTGATGACATCTTAAAATTAACCCTTTACTACTTACTCTAACATATTTAGATATAAAATAAAGAGTAATGGACCTAACACTGATCCCTGTGGTACCCCGCTTTTCACTTTCTGCCACCTAGATTCATGACCATTTAAAATTACTGTAGGTAAATATTCATTTTAGCACACAGTGTTTTTTGATGAAAACATATTTTTATTAGTGATGGGACGATACCAAAATTTTTAACAATTCCGATTCCGATTCTGATACTACTAAAAAGTCTCGATTCCGATATGATTCTCGATTCCGATTCTCAATATTTTTAAATATACAGTGCCCGCGAAAAGTATCCGATCACTCAAGAAAATACAATATTTTCCCTTAATATTCAGAGACACGTAATTCACTTTCTATTTGTTCTAGCGACATCTGGTAACTTTGAGGTTGCTCGCTGATATGAGAGCTATCCAACGCATTCTCAAATTAGTGTTCTGGTAGCCTTCGTTGCGGGTGGCTGTGTCTCAAATTTGTCAGATTTCACTGTTTGTGTAAATTTCTTGATTTTTTTTTTTTTTTACAGAAAGTGGTGTAAAAAAATTTATATATAATGTGTGCTAAAAAACAACTTAAGAGTGATTGTCGAGGTGCTATTGTTGCTTTGCATGCATGTGGGAAATCACAGAGACAGATAGCTAAGGAATTAAACATATCCCAAAGTACCGTTAATTTATGGGTTTCACGGGCTAAGAACAATGGTGGCCTAACCACGCCAGTCCCTAAAAAACGATCTGGCAGACCGAGAAAAACAAATTCGCGAACAGACAAACTTATGAAACGTTTAGTATTGAAAAACCCAACAATAACTGCGAAAGAAATAAAATTTAATATGAATAATTTGTTATCTGGTGTTTCTGAACGAACTATCCAGGAGCGGCTCCAAAAAGAACTCGGATTACCATCTCGCCATGCTGCTAAGAAACCATTCATTAATGAAAAATGCGTAAAAAACGTGTCGCATTTTGTAAAAAATACATTCATTGGACTGTTGATGACTGGAAGAAGGTTTTATTTAGCGATGAGTCGACATTTTTGACATTCAGAAGTTGTCCAAAAAAGGTTCGCCGGCCTATTGGCTCAAATAGGATGGACCCTAAATACACCCTAAAGACAATGAAACACCCTCCAAGTGTGATGGTTTGGGGTTGTTTCGGTTACTATGGGCGTGGAAACTTATATTTTCTTCCGAAGAACACAACTATGAATGGTGCACGGTATTTAGCAATGCTACAGGATAAACTTCTAATGGCAATGGCAATCCAAAGGACAAAAACATACATGCATGATGGTGCACCATGTCACAGGGCCAAAATAGTGACAAAATGGATTACTGACAATAAATTTGATATTTTGGATTGGCTGGTAATAGTCCAGATCTCAATCCGATAGAAAATCTGTGGCTAATAATAAAAAATAAGGTTGAATGCCACGACACTGGCTCAGTCGAAAAATTACAAGAGGCCATCAAAAAGGTATGGTGCAAGGAAATATCAGTGGAAGTTTGTCAAAACTAGATTAAATCCATGCCAAAACGTCTAGAACAAGTCATCCAAACCAAAGGACAGATGACAAAATACTAATATAAGGTTAGTATACATTTAAACATTGTTTTTTATGTAAAAAATACAAATTTCAAGGGTGATCGGATACTTTTCGCGGGCACTGTAATTCTATACTTGTTTTTCTGGAAATTGTCATATTTTACTCTGGTAAGATTAACTATTTACATTATGAGTATGGTAATATAAATTATAAATTATAATAGATTGGTTTAAAAATAAAAATCAACTGTAAGTTGTAACAATTCATTTTAATCTTCTTGATTACACATCATGGACATACATGTTTTAATGTATAGCTACAATACAATAAAAATAAAATTTGTTATCCTCTTTCATTTAAATTTTAAAGTTTACATTGCAAAACTGGTTCAATTAAAAGTTAAAGAATCGTTTTAAGAATCAGAAATCATGGTACAATTACCTCGATTCCGATTCTGATTCCTGAAAAATGCTCGATTCTTCCGATTCTCAATTCCGATTCCAATTAATTGTCCCATCACTAATTTTTATGGTCAATTTTTAGTCATTTTGCAGAATCTGACTCCGTTTCCTGAGCAAATATGTAGTTTTTGAGATATCTTCAGTTCAAGATACCGCAAAAACTACCAGTACACATTTGCACAGAAAATGAATATCAGATTCATGCAAAACAACTAAAAATTGACCAGAAAAATATTTTCATCTTTCCCTAATGAATAACCCAACCTAACCTAACATAATGCAAATACATACAGCTGATAACTAAATAAAGAGCGAAAAAATCAACATATTGCAAATATGGCTACTAAATGAAGAGAGAAAATAAAAAAAATGGTGAAATCCCTAGATGAAAACTAGATATTTTCAAGTGAAGATATCTCAAAAAATACATATTTGCGTGCAGGAAAAAGACATCTGATTCATGCAAAACTAAAAATTGACCAGAAAAATATGTTTTAATCAAAAAACACTGATGTGTGCTGAAACAAATATTACCTTTACTCTGTTTTGTCTACTAACCATTTTTCAACCCAATTTATAACTTACCCCAATATCCAATGAACTTCAAATTTATATACAAGTCTCCAATTTGGAACTTTGTCAAATGCCTTACTAAAATCCAGCATGCTAGCCAAGGAACTAAAGATAGGGTCACCAACTACATGGTCAGCATATTATACAGTGCCCGCGAAAAGTATCCGATCACTCAAGAAAATACAATATTTTCCCTTGATATTCAGAGACACGTAATTCACTTTCTATTTGTTCTAGCGACATCTGGTAACTTTGAGGTTGCTCGCTGATATGAGAGCTATCCAACGCATTCTCAAATTAGTGTTCTGGTAGCCTTCGTTGCGGGTGGCTGTCTCTCAAATTTGTCAGATTTCACTGTTTGTCTAAATTTCTTGATATTTTTTTTTTTTTTACAGAAAGTGGTGTAAATAAAATTTATATATAATGTGTGCTAAAAAACAACTTAAGAGTGATTGTCGAGGTGCTATTGTTGCTTTGCATGCATGTGGGAAATCACAGAGACAGATAGCTAAGGAATTAAACATATCCCAAAGTACCGTTAATTTATGGGTTTCACGGGCTGAGAACAATGGTGGCCTAACCACGCCAGTCCCTAAAAACCGATCTGGCAGACCGAGAAAAACAAATTCGCGAACAGACAAACTTATGAAACGTTTAGTATTGAAAAACCCAACAATAACTGCGAAAGAAATAAAATTTAATATGAATAATTTGTTATCTGGTGTTTCTGAACGAACTATCCAGGAGCGGCTCCAAAAAGAACTCGGATTACCATCTCGCCATGCTGCTAAGAAACCGTTCATTAATGAAAAAATGCGTAAAAAACGTGTCGCATTTTGTAAAAAATACATTCATTGGACTGTTGATGACTGGAAGAAGGTTTTATTTAGCGATGAGTCAACATTTTTGGCATTCAGAAGTTGTCCAAAAAAGGTTCACCGGCCTATTGGCTCAAATAGGATGGACCCTAAATACACCCTAAAGACAATGAAACACCCTCCAAGTGTGATGGTTTGGGGTTGTTTCGGTTACTATGGGCGTGGAAACTTATATTTTCTTCCGAAGAACACAACTATGAATGGTGCACGGTATTTAGCAATGCTACAGGATAAACTTCCAATGGCAATGGCAATCCAAAGGACAAAAACATACATGCATGATGGTGCACCATGTCACAGGGCCAAAATAGTGACAAAATGGATTACTGACAATAAATTTGATATTTTGGATTGGCCTGGTAATAGTCCAGATCTCAATCCGATAGAAAATCTGTGGCTAATAATAAAAAATAAGGTTGAATGCCACGACACTGGCTCAGTCGAAAAATTACAAGAGGCCATCAAAAAGGTATGGTGCAAGGAAATATCAGTGGAAGTTTGTCAAAACTTGATTAAATCCATGCCAAAACGTCTAGAACAAGTCATCCAAACCAAAGGACAGATGACAAAATACTAATATAAGGTTAGTATACATTTAAACATTGTTTTTTATGTAAAAAATACAAATTTCAAGGGTGATCGGATACTTTTCGCGGGCACTGTATATACATATATATTATATATATATATATATATACACCATATATATATATATATATATATATTATATGCTACACACAGACAGTGCATGGAACAAGGAACTCTTCTGGGATAATTAAATCCACTATAGTCCAAATAAGTAATGCTAAATGACAAATACCATAGTTTTTCTTTTTCATGATGCTAGCCTGACGTGGGCAAAGGGTCACTCGCAAAGAGGTCCCATAAATATAGCTTCCCTCACCAGCTATCTACAAAGCAGACAGGATCCAGCTTTGGGATATGGATCTAGGGTTTAAAGCAGCCTAGCCCTGCTACATTTAGAACCTCAATATAAGCAGAAGACTCTCTGCCTTCACATCAGATTGAATACATCAAAGAAAAAGAGGTAACTATTATATTTTTAGCCAAAAACCAAAACTTAAACCTCAACTGGCAGAATTGAGCATCCACTTTTCAAGGTACATAACATGTCCATTTCAAGATGGGAATGAACTCAGAATGGTCCCCTGAGTTTTTTATGATACACACAGACAGTGCATGGAACGAGGAACTATGGTATTTGTCATTTACCATTACGTATTTGGACTATAGTGGATTTAATTATCCCAGAAGAGTTCCTTGTTCCATGCACTGTCTGTGTGTATCATAAAAAACTCAGGGGACCATTCTGAGTTCATTCCCATCTTGAAACGGACACGTCATGTGCCTTGAAAAGTGGACACTCAATTCTGCCAGTTGAGGTTTAAGTTTTGGTTTTTGGCTAAAAATATAATAATTACCCCTTTTTCTTTGATGTATTCAATCTGATGTGAAGGCAGCGAGTCTTTTGTTTATACTGAGGTTCTAAATGTAGCAGGGCTAGGCTGCTTTAAACCCTAGATCCATGTCCCAAAGCTGGAACCTGTCTGCTTTGCAGATAGCTGGTGAGGGAAGCTATATTTATGGGACCTCTTTGCGAGTGACCCATTGCCCACGTCGGGCTAGCATCATGAAAAAGAAAAACTATGGTATTTGTCATTTACCATTACTTATTTGGACTATAGTGGATTTAATTATCCCAGAAGAGTTCCTTGTTCCATGCACTGTCTGTGTATATCATAAAAAACTCAGGGGACCATTCTGAGTTCATTCCCATATATATATATATATATATATATATATACGCAGTAGCTATAACTAACACATTTTTGGTAAAAGTTGCTTAAAATTAATTGAAACCTATGTGAAAATTATTGACTGCCTGGCTAGGTCAACTGTACACCCTTGATGATTGGTTAGGTTAAATTGTGATATTTTCATTTAAACTAATGAAAATAATCATGACTTGACTTAACCTAACCAATCATCAAGGGTGTACAGTTGACCTAATCAGGTATTCAGTTGACCTAACTGGGCATTTAATTAACCTTACATAGTGTAGTGTATCATGCATGGCACCTATATATTTATCATTCATGTATGTAATCTACTTCATATTGAAAATGAAAAGGTTTATTGGCAGACTATAGCCCATGTGACAAATATTATTAATACAATGACAGTTCACATACTGAAGATAGAAATATATAAAATTGACTAGAAATAATACAGTAATGCTGAAGTTAAGTGGAGTTATAGACAGACATTTTTGTATCAAGAATTCCATAGCTTAGAGGGCAATATCTTATTTTGGCATCCCAAATTATTCAACCAACCAAAAATATTTAAATGAATAGCATCCCAAATTATTTAACAGCATTAGCTTTGTTTTGATGAATCATTTTGGTAACTATATCAATACTGACCACCTTGGCTTTCAGAAATAATTTTATAAAAAAATTCAGTAAAAAAATGAAAAATATTTATACCTATAGTGTTTTTTGTGCAAATGAGTATTAACAGAATTACAGGCTAACCTAACCTCATTTGCACAAAAAAAGATGGTCAGAATCGAAAAAAAGGATAAAAATTAAACAAAACCTAACTTAATCAAAAACCTAACCTGGTTGTTTTGTTGGTTAGCCAATCAGCCCACCCTGATTGAGCAAGCCAGCAGCACACAGGTAACTGATTGCCCTCTCTGGAGTGGACCAGAGGTTCAGCACGCTAGTGATGTTGTGTTGTGTTCTATGTTATGCTACAGTGGTACAGTCTGTCATAATGTGTTCAATTGTTTGTGGTGTGTCCTGGCACAGGTGGCAGGTGTCATCTATGGAGTTGTCTTGTCTGTGTTTATATGTCTAAGTTGGGGTGATGTCCACATCAGAATTATGTTAAATTAATGCGATCCAATCTGCTCAGGCTGGTCTCTGACCTGTGAATGGGTGGTGGCTTTGCACCTAGGACCACATTCAGACCGAGATGTGTCAGTGCTTTGTGGGTTAGGGGTGTGTGTGTGTGTGTGTGTGTGTGTGTGTGTGTGTGTGTGTGTGTGTTTTCTGTACTGTGTGATGTCTGTGAGGCATGGTATGGAATAGAGTATTTGGTTACCTATAATGTGTCTCTGGTGTTACCTTAATGGTGCAGAGTTGGTGCATGATTGTACATGTAGCGACAAGGGTGTTGTGGGTTAGTTGTCGCTGCTGCCATGAATTGTGTTTCCCTCATGTCTAAATGTTCCCTAACTTTCAGTATTTTTGTTTCTGTGTGCAGGTGTTCTATTGGTGTTGTTTGAGTACATCCTGTAATGATATGAAGTGTGTTGTTTTGTATTGTCTGTAAGGCATTTGTGTGTGTTTGAGATAATGGGTGCCCAGCACGGGCTAGCATAGTCCATAACTGAGCAAATATATTGTTTGTATATGAGTGATTTTGTTTCCTGCTGGTGTCCAAAGTTTGTCCCTGTTAGTACCTACCCTAAGAGTGTTAAGTCTTGACATACATTTTTTTTTTAATGTGCTGAATGTTGTTTGCAAAAGATAATATGTTGTATGTGACCCCAAGTTATTTGGTCCTGTGAGTGTGTGGAATGTTGGTGTTGCTTAGTGTAAGCTGTGGAGTTATCTGGCGTTCTTTTGTGTTGCTTGTTAGCAAGGTGATGGTTGATTCTGTGGGCACTACTTTGAGTCTATTGTGTGTGAGCCAGTCTTGTATACTGTTTATGTATGTTTGTAGGTTATTTGTCATAAGTCATAACACCATAACTTGGGCACATACACATCTTCTCCAGCCTCTGATCTCTTGGATTCCCGAACTTTCTTCAGTTCTTTTCTAAATGAGCCACGAAACGTAACAATTTTGGCTTTTACAAAGTCAATGTTGGTATTTTCATTCACTTTTTTGCATAACTCTACTAGTTGTTCATAAGCAGCTTGCCTTTTCTATTTGTTTGAATCAGGGATGGGGTCAAATACGTATCTGTATTTGTATTTACAAATACACAAAAATGGATATTTGCATTTGTATTTGAGAATTTAAAAAGCTGCATATTTGTATTTGAATTTGTATTTGAGCCTTTTATTTGCCGTATTTGCTTCAAATACAGTCAAATACACTAATGTAATATAACTGTGCATATAACTACAAATTGATATGAACAGTAGAAATCAAACATTGAGAAATATGAATTTATTTTCTTTAATTATGCAAAAGTGCAGAAATATCAAGAAGTGTGAAATAATTTTCTCTAATAAAAATAATAAACAAGAGGAATTTGTTACTTTTCTTGCCTTGGTGTGAAAATGAAGTCTACTTTGATAAGAGCCAAAGTATTGCAATGTTAAGTTTTATACAATAAGTACTATACCAGTATTGTCTTACTTGAGGGGTAGCCGAAGTCAAGTAAATATTATCTGTTTATATTTAGGATGAAATTGGTACGAAATTTGCAAATACAGTAAAAATTGTATTTGCATTTTATTTGTATTTGAAGCTTCATATTTGTATTTATATTTGTATTTGGGGATTTATAAATTCAAATATTTGTATCTGTATTTGAATTTGACCATAAAAAAAATAGTGTATTTGTATCTATATTTGTATTTTGGCAATTGTATTTGACCCCATCCCTGGTTTGAATATTCAGCACTGTGCACTTTCCACAAGCATGAGAAGCTCCTGTACATCTCTATAAACTCCAAATAAAATCAGGAGACATATATTTCACGTTCTGAGACATTTTATGACAGCACTATACAGGCTTTCTACCGATGATGGAGTCTAGTATGAGAATGTGTATCTGTTCAGTGCTTGTTCATGACTGAGCAAAAGCGGCGCTCCCTACACGCAGATGACTAGCACCCATGATGCCAATCCTTCACTTAGCCTCACATGGAATTATAACCAGACGAAATTCCAAGAGGTGGAGTCATTCTGCTTGATGATTGGACTCAAGAGTCCCACACATGGTGAGGATTGGCCTGTTGACACCAGTCGTCATAAAAACATCATGCCAGTCACCTACGTGTGTGGCTAGCTTGAGGTTGAAACGAAGTGTAGGAAAGTAGATGCGGGGTAGAAATCTCCAATTCAAAATACTACAATATGATAGGTCAGGTGTGTCTAGTGATGTGAGTCGTTTTTTATTGTGTCGTTTTTTTTGTTTTTTTTGTCGTTTTTTTTGTTTAAAACGAAGATAGTCTGTTTTTTTTGTTTTTTTTGTTTTTTATTGTTTTAAACTTATTCCATATTTTTCTTCCTTTAATCTAATAAGTATATTAGTATTACCTATAATTTACTATACTACCATGCTTATACGGTTATACCTAGTATATATAGTCATCTTTTAGAAAAACTGAATCACGCAAAAAGTATATAATAGAAAGGAAAACAAACCCTCATTTTTTATATGTATATATATTTTTTAACTAGAACATAAAACATTCTTCCTCGTTTCAAACAATATACATAATTGTGATTGGCAAGAGTACCAGTATATATATTCCAGATAGAAAAGGAAAATATTCACCTTTTTTTTAACCTTTTTGTTAACCTAATGTTGTTTAACCTTCATTTCCATGGAAGAATCATCACTAGATTGGGTAGAGCATATATGCTAGTTTCAATATCACAGGTACTGGTATAATATACATAATCAAAAATACATAATACTGGTATAAAACAATATATATAATTGTGATTGGCAAGAATACCAGTGTGTATATATATATATATTCCAAATAGAAAAATAAAAAAAAATAAAAATATTCATCTCTTTCTTTAACCTTTGTGTTAACCTAATGCTGTTTAACTTTCATTATCTGATTCTATTTCCATTGAAGAATCAATATCACTAGATTGATTAGAGCATATAGTTTCAATATCACAGGTACTGGTACTTATTGTTATTGCAGATTTGGATGTTGACGAAGCCAATGTAGCACCATGTTTTACTTCACTTTCTTGGAATTTTGCATTTTGGGATATAAATACTAGCTTTGCTGCTCTGTCTGTGCTTAATCAGTTTTTTTGGCTGTATGGATATTACTGTATGTGCTAAATGATCTCGGAGGTAATGAAAGGGCGAAATAGAGGTGTATGAGTTTGTGTATGTATATATGTGAGTATGCGTGCGTATGTATCTGGAATTCTGGATGTATGCATGTGTATGGGGTATACAATAGATATAAATGTGTATATAAGTATTTATGTATATATTGGTGTATATATGTATATGGGTGTATGTGTATGTATATATATATATATGGATGGTCTCGTGGGGGGGGGGGGGGGGGGGAATATGTCATCGCGGGTCTAAAGGATAGTTAAGTGGGAGATTCAAAATCCAAGGCATGGATGGAGAGTCCTGGGAAGGTTGGACAATGGGCAGTCAGCTCCCAGCCAGTGTTCTCGCAAGTTTAATGGATCTCAAGATACAAGACTTTCAGTGCAAGAAAGAGGCCAGTTTTTTCTGTAAATAGGCTGAAAAGGACATTCTATACTGGTACCATATGGCCTATTTTATTATTTATTTATCTATTTTTATAATATATATCATTGCAAAAGTATACCTTATAATTAAATTGGCAATATCTATATTAATTATTAAAAAAAACAAAAAAAAAAAAAACAAAAAAAAAAAAACAAAAAAAAAACGACAAAAAAAACAAAAAAAACAACATGGACATAAAAAAAACGGTTTTTTTACATCACTAGGTGTGTCACAGCATAAAATATTCACTGCTTATTGGTCATTTCATAATACCTGTAACTCTGTTAATACTCATTTGCACAAAAAACAAAAGATATAGTTATTTATTTTTTTACTGAATTCTTTGATAATAAAATTATTTCTGAATGCTGAGGCAGTAATTATTGATATATTAGCCATCATTTTTGTTGATTTCTTATTAGAAAACATGGCTGGAATGCCTGGTTAGGTCAACTGTACACCCTTGATGATTGGTTAAGTTGCGATATTTTTGTTTAAACTAACAAAAATATCACGACAACCTAACCAATCAAGGGTGTACAGTTGACCAAACTAGGCAGTCAACAATTTTCACGTAGGTTTCAATAAATTTCAAGCAACTTTTACCAAAAATGTGAGTAATTATTTTTAATAACTACATAGACAAGTGTATCACACAGGATACTGCACTATTGTACATGTCAGGAAGTGACTAAATATTCACATTTGCCAAATACTTTTATTTGGGATGCTTATTTATTTAATTTATAATAATTGTTAAAAAATTTGGGATGCCAAAATAGGATATTGCCACTTAGAGGACAAACAGCACAGTGCTGAATATTCAAACCAGGGATGGGGTCAAATACAATTGCCAAAATACAAATATAGATACAAATACACTATTTTTTTTATGGCCAAATTCAAATACAGATACAAATATTCGAATTTATAAATCCCCAAATACAAATATAAATACAAATATGAAGCTTCAAATACAAATAAAATGCAAATACAATTGTTACGTTTCGTGGCTCATTTAGAAAAGAACTGAAGAAAGTTCGGGAATCCAAGAGATCAGAGGCTGGAGAAGATGTGTATGTGCCCAAGTTATGGTGTTATGACTTATGACAAATAACCTACAAACATACATAAACAGTATACAAGACTGGCTCACACACAATAGACTCAAAGTAGTGCCCACAGAATCAACCATTTGCCAAATACTTTATTTGCCAAATACTTTTATTTGGGATGCTTATTTATTTAATTTATAATAATTGTTAAAAAATTTGGGATGCCAAAATAGGATATTGCCACTTAGAGGACAAACAGCAGGACTCATGGATAGCTTGGATAACCGGGTTGGTTGATTTTTTAATTCTTTGCATTAGACTGTATTTAACACGTCTTGTTACCTCTGGGAAGTTCAGGACATTTCAGGTAGCAAACATTTGCAAAGCTGAGCATCTCAGGGGAAATTTATATGAGTCTAAAAGACCTGTTGTACAGCAAATTGTACAGAACCTTATTTCAGTACTTTCATGTTATCCCAGACCCAACTTTTTGCCAATTGCCAGACTTCAATTTTGACAGAATATTTTCATTAAAACTAACAAAAATATCATGACTTAACCTAACCTTACCAACTAATTAAGTTAATTGAATGCCTGGTTAGGTAAACTGCACACCCTTGATAATTGGTTAGGTTAAGTCATGATATTTTCATTAGTTTTAACAAAAATATTCTGTGTCAAAACTGAAGTCTGTCAACTGGCAAAAAGTCTAGGGTCTGGGATAACAGGAAAGTATGTACCATACGATGGGGTAACTGGGCACTACTAAGTTTAAGGTAAATTTCGTTATATAACAGTATGAATTTTTTCCATAAATTGTAAGTATCTACCTATGTAATAGGTATAGGTACCTAAAATGAAAAAATAATAACAAAATGTACCTTAAATTTAGTAGTGCCCAGTTACCCCTGCAGGTGCCCAGTTACCCCATCGTAAGGTACCCCTTTTTATAATTCACCCAGAGTTGCTGTTTGTATATATTACTGTATTATTTACAATTGCCTCATACTATCTGTAGTATCGAGTCTGTAGCTATTACATGTATATGGGCTCTGGAACCTGCAGGAAGGTTCCATAGCCTGTAAGCTTCATAACCTGTACACAGGGTTCCACAGCCACTTCATAAATAAAATCTACATGTCTATTATCTCACTAATCAGTTACAACCTTAAAAAGTTTGAGACTCGACAAACAAAACCTTCCTGGTCTAAATCCATGTTGGGATCTTGAAATAAGATTAAAACTTTCCAAATAATCTTGATTAGCCTTTCCCACCAACAATGTTCAACTAACAGGTCTGTAATTTCCTACTCTTTTTACAAATGGGTATCTACTGTATTTGGGTTTTTTTTCCCATTCTTCAGGTACCTCTGCATAATTAATAGATCTAGCAAACAAAATAGTTAATGCCTCAGAACAATTTTATTATAAAATATAGCTTATGAATTTAGTGATGCACCAGAGCTCCGGCTATTTTAGAAAACCTCCTGCTCCAGCCGGAGGTCTCACTAAACTCCAGCCTCTGGCCGGAGGTGCCAAAGTACACCAAACTCAATTCTGACAACTTTTAGTTTTAATTCTATAAAACTATAAAACCTCATTTCTGCACCTATCCAAATATTTCAGTTCTCAGATGACTGTAATAATAATTTATTTTGAGTGATCAGTGATTGTATTAATATTTCAGTTCTCAGTGACTGTAATAATAATTTATTTTATGAGTGATCAGTGATTGTATTAATATTTCAGTTCTCAGTGACTGTAATAATAATTTATTTTATGAGTGATCAGTGACTGCATTAATAAATAATTGATTTGATATATGCTACTTTACTCAGCATTCAGCAAGACATCATAAGTTTCATAACCTGAGGATATTCTGTTCAATGGGAATTTTTAGAGAAATTAGCACACACAAAGCATAGAAAGTCAACTTTTATAAAGTTTAAGTTATTAAAGACTTAATAATTTAAAATAGCAGGACTATAATATATAAACCCTAAATAGATTTGCCATCTACAAGGCTTCAAAAATTAAAGAAAGCTTAAAAATTCACAAATGGTTACCTTCTTTTCACTGGTACTGATAAAAAACTATCCATACTTGAGAGCTGAAATTAATTTTACAGTTTGTCATAATGTATTTGTAGTCAGAAATGTTTTCAAAAGCTCTCTATTAGCTATAGAATTGGAAACAATAAATAATAAAAAAATTGGAAAATTTTATTTTTGCAAAAAGAAGCCTATATTCATGCTATTATTACCCCATCAGGACAGTTAGCCATCACTTTCATATTTTTACCCTATGTTTATATACATTTAGGCAAACTACAGTCACAGTTTGGTTGTCAGCTTCCTTCAATTTGATTTTTTTTTCAAAATTACCATAATTTACACAAAAATGCAAAGTAAAAATATCAGAGTAACATGAATATATTTCAGCATTACACATACATATATCAAGAAAAATGATCATCTGAAACATTCAAGAATTACAGATACAACTTTATATCTTTCTGTCATTTAATAGGGGACCTGAAACTGAAAAATATTTCTGAAATCAAGACTCCAACTTAAATATTCAATTTGTTAAATTCATCATGTCCTCAATTTAGTAAATATGTACTGCTTAAACATGTGTTAAAAGTGAAGTTCCTACAAATGAATTACTTGCTTACTCAACATTCATCTCATACTTAAAGCACTCTAAAGAAATGTAGGAATTAGTGCTTGAATTTTGTTAAGGTCACTTGGGTTTAGGCTATAATGATGAGCACCTCTTCCCTGGACAGTTGGTGAACTTACTACACAGATAACATGTTGAAATGGCACCCAGCATTCATCTGTTCTTGATATTGCTGGCCAAGACAAAACACTTTCATGTGATCTTTTCATGAGTGACTAAAACATCAGAATGTTCATCAGAATGATCTTTTATATTACCCACATACCAGTTTCCATCATAAACACATGCTACATATTTGCCAGGCTGGCAAGTTTGCCATTTGCCAACATTTTGATCTGTTGGCAAATGATGAAAACTTGATTGTTTCATAACTTCGTTTTGGTTCATTTGCACAAAAAATGAAGGTCAGATTTGAACAAAGCACACCAAATGCTACCGGAAAAATGTATTGTGATGCTCGAACTGTGCCAGGTCCTTTGCCAAATAATTACCACCCTGAATACCAAACCAATTGTGCCCACCTCGACAAGAACTGGCAGAATGTGTCAAAAACATTACCTCCCACCAAACAGCCTGAGAAGAATTCAAACCCTTCATTATAAAGTATCTCTAGGCAGGGTTCTCACCTGTGTAACTCCTTGCCTCAGTACCTCAGAGATATAAGTGCAGTCCCAGTAGATACTTTTAAAAAACATTTGGACATGTTTTTAGCCAACATACCCGACCAACCAACCCTCTGCCAAACCAGCCCTCACAAATTCAATAGTGGTCCAAATTGTATGGCAAGAGCAAGAGAAAAGAAGGGTGGTGACTACGTTGTGGCCCCACCTCAGGAGGCACCGAGCGGGCTTTATGGGAGCAGCACACCCTTGAGGAAGAAGTGCTTCAAGGTAAATTCAAGGTAAGTATATACATTATCAGGTCCAGCAGTTCAGTGTATTAATCACATGGCATTTACTGCATATTAACCATCACTTGTCTAACATCAGGAGCTGGCCTCAACAAAATTGAAGATGGTTACAAGGTGATATGATAGAAGTATGTAAAATAATAAATGAGTTAGATAATATAGACTTCCACTCTCTTTACAAAGGATCACAATGATAGGACAAGAGGCCATAGCCTTAAGCGTTTTCAGCAAAGATATAAATCACAGTTAGTTCAACATAGTTTTTCAAATAGAATAGTAAAATTCTGGAATAGCTTAGATGAAGTTGTGAGTTCCTATACTTTGGAGACTTAAGAATAAACTAGATACATTAATGACTGAAAGAGGTATTTTGTAATTATGTTTTGCTGGAAGTGGTAATGGTATGAAGTACAGTAGTTTGTGAATCCTTCCCATTATATATATATATATATATATATATATATTTTTTTTTTT
The DNA here is from genome assembly GCA_023014485.1 of Bathynomus jamesi. Lineage (NCBI taxonomy): Eukaryota > Metazoa > Arthropoda > Malacostraca > Isopoda > Cirolanidae > Bathynomus > Bathynomus jamesi. The sequence goes on along the minus strand of JAJOZX010000649.1, from coordinate 343,659 downwards.
TTTTTTTTTTTTTTTTTAGTTCAGGAAGAACCGATTCGCCTCTATTTAAAGGGCATATCTCAGCGGAAAAACAAAGAAAAAGTGAGAGGAAAGACAGAGGAAAAACAAAGGGTGGAGGGGACAGTCGAAGTGGAAAAAGACCAAGGATGACAAGGACTGCAGGGTCGAGCCCCATCATCCTTGGGTGCTAGGGCCAGGAGGGCGCACGTGAAACCTCCAGGAACAAGCACGTACAAACGAGCACAAAGAGCACTCAAGAGCACGAGCTTAGAACCCCCTTGCGGGGATATATATATATATATATATACACAGTGAGGCCTTGCATAACGAATTTAATTCGTTCCAGAAGGTCATTCGTTAACTGAAAAATTTGTTATGCAATGCATTAGTTCAATGGGATTTTCAGTAATTCGTTCCAGAGCCCAAATTTTGACCCTTTTTGTGCTTGTTTACCCATTTTTTTCCAGGCAGAGTTCATGCAAATTGTTGAGACTTCTCTCCATGCTCTCTCAACATTCTTGACAGCCTCCAAAATGTTGTAATGCTGCTTCCAGAACTGTGTTAAGGTTACAGAATCCTCACTGGAGGTTGCATTATGGCACTGAGCAAACATGAACTTCGTGTATAGCTTCTTGAAGTTTGAAATAACCTGCTGGTCCATAGGTTGGAGCAGTGATGTTGTGTTTGGAGGCAGATATTTCACAGTAATGAAGCTGAAACTTGTCTTGACAATTTTGTCCAGATCTGGGCAATAAGACCTTTAAAGGAAGTTTATTGGTCTCCAGGTATTTTTGCACTGTAGGGCCAAAAACTTCCACAATCCACTGATTAAATAGGGTTCTTGTCACCCATGCCTTTTTACTGTGTCGCCAAAACACCCCAAGAGTAGATTTAGCACTAAAATGCTTAAAAGCATTAATTATTATTTATTCACGATATTAATTAATGATATTATAATGATAAATCACTGTAAAGCAAAATTTAAAAAAAAATTGATAGCAATTGTACATAACTGCTCACGATAGCTACCAACCTCCAACTGAACAGAAAACGTGTTATTACGTTTTTCGTTACCAAATTCATTCTGCAAGGTAAAATTGTTATTTAAATCAATGGAGCCTTATGGAGGTGATTCGTTAAGCAAAAATTCGCTATTTAAGGCGTTCGTTATGCAAGGCCTCACTGTGTATATATATATATATATTTTTTTTTTTATTTGAGTAAATCTCATCACCCACACAGAGTGATGGGATGTAGAGAGGCAGCATCTTGGGTTAGCAGATACTCTCTATCTTTATAGGCCCCTACCCCCCATTTAGAGAGATTTCTCTGCCCCCCCCCCTATAGCACTGTGATATAAAAAAATTATGAAAGACTCATGTTCACTTGCCTCATAGACACCTTTAAATGGGAGACGCTGAATGGATATACACTCAAATACTCTGTACGTACAGTCTTTACAGTCCCACCTACTCCTTTTATCTTAATTGTAGAACTTGTATTGGTAATTATTCATTTTCACACACAGTCTGTTTTTATGATGAGAACAAACTTTTCTGGTCAATTTTGAGGTGTTTTGCACGAATCTGCCATCCATTTCCTGTGCAAATGCCTAGTTTCCGAGATATTGTCATCTCAAAAACTATGCATTTGCACAGGAAATGGATGGCAGTTTTGTACAAAACACCTCAAAATTAACCAGAAAAGTTTGCTCTCATTATTTTCACTTAAACTAACGAAAATATCATGATAATCAATCATCAAGGGTGTACAGTTGATCTAACCAGGCATTCAATTAACCTAACTGAGGGTAATTATTCATTTTAGTGCTTTTTCTCCTTTCTGAACCAAAACATATTTTTCTGGTGTTTTTTCATGTGATTTGTTCAAATCTGAACTTCGTTTCTTTGGGAAATGAGCCATTTTTGAGAAATTTTAAAATTGAAAATTTCTCAAAAATGGCTCATTTCCCAAAGAAACGAAGTTCAGATTTGAACAAATCACACCTAAAAACACCAGAAAAATATGTTTTGGTTCAGACCTAACCTAACCTAACCCGCATTTTCTCGCAATTTCTTACCCTAAATAGCAGCGTTAGGATGTTTGTACAAATCAGAGGCAACCAACAGGAATAAATAGACAATTTCACCAGGCCCACCAATTTGAACTTGTTGGCCTAGCCAATGCTCACAGACATCAAAGCAAAAACTCCTCCAATTAACCGTACTCTCAGAAGCCAAGGCTAAATAGAGCTGTGCATCTAGCTATGTTGAACGCTTTGTCAAGAATAACCCGATGTACAATAAGTTTTGCCACAGTTTGAGGTGGGATTTTTCAACCCACGTGCCCTTTCGACGGGAAACAGAGAAGGAACACTTTTTTTTCTGCCACGCTTGTCCCTAGTCAATCTTCTGCAATAATATTAGTCAGCAACTTCTCTATAATTACACTCATGACCACACTGCAGACAAATAACACGAGTAGGTAAAACGCCATGACTGGTAAAGAAAACTTCAGCACTATCTTCTTTTGGTAATGGTTCAGAATACAGGCACTACCTACTTAATTAAGCAAAATTTTGAAAAATACCAGACACAAAGTTGTCTCTCTCATTAAAATATGTTGATTGCATATGTCGCATAATCAAAAAACCGAGGTTAGAAAATTACGAAAAACATATTTTTGGGTATGAATCTAGGAAATTTTGAGTTGGCAACTCTACTATCGTATCATTCATTCACTTCAGTTTGAAAATGGCTTCAGTCTGTGACGGATGTGAGATGACGCTATTAGAGCTCGCATGGTATTCTCCCTTTAAATGTAGTCTCTCCAATTTGTATAATTTAGGTCTCGGGGGTACAGGGGTAGAGCCCCCGTAAAGATCACGTATCACAAATTGATCGGTATAGGGTTTTATATTTTTTAGGTTAGGTTAGGGGTTAGGTTTTCCATGAAACCTAGGTTTTTCTCATGGTTTTTGACGTTTCATAACATGTTTTTTTCCTAAAAAATATGCTAAAACCATTGGTTTCCTGTTGTTTAGGATAAATCTGACCACCACTATTACAGTAAATTATTGCTTATACTGTGTTCCCCCACCCAAAACCCCTGGTTCCCATGGTGGTCCCCCGAGATTGTAGGAGGGGTGAAATAACTTCAAGCAATAATTTACTGTAATGACGATGGTCACATTCATCCTAAATAGGAAACCAATGGTTTTAGCATGTTTTGATGGAAAAAACACAAAAATTTAGGTGGCACCCCTATTCTGAACCGTTACCCTTCTTTTTCATAAGTAATCCAAATCACACCCTAGACCAGAGCTTTCCAAACTTTTCACATTAGTGACATACTAATTAATTTTTATCAAATATCAGACAATTTTTCAATAGGTGATTTATCTTGTAGCCAATTTTGTTGATACAAAAATCAAAATTTTCAAAATACAAAAAAATTGAAAATAATTAACTAAATTTGGTGACACACCTAGGAGGTATTGGCAACACACAGTTTGGAAAGCTCTGTCCTAGACAAACCATAGCAAAAACTGAACTGAATAAGGATTTTGGAATGAGTATGCATTATTGGAGATTCAAAATGCGTCTCTGATTGGTCAGATAAGGTAACATGAAATAAAAACCAGATTTAATTGGCTGATTTGACCTATATTTCCTAATTTTGCCATGAGATGTCTCCCCACAAAACTGGAGAGGACGAGGACCAGCAAAATTGTAACAGTGGAAAGAGGTAAACATTCGGTCAATTGCATATAATAGCTGCTTTTTACGTCAATTTTTTTTTTTTTTTTTTCATAAAAAAAAAATTATATTTCCTTGATTTTTATCAGTTTCCCGGAGGTTTCAAGGTGTCCTGAATATGAATTTATATGTTAAATTATCATAGAATGTCTCCTCCTATCAAAAATGAACAAAGCATTAAAACGAATATTAACCTAACTGGGTATTCAATTAACCTAACTGGCTAATATTGGTTATTTCACCTGAATATCTTCTGATCTTTTCGTATTAGGCACTCACTGTCGCATTTTGGGCAAGTTAAGGATGAGAGAATAATGCCGTAATTGATAAAAACATCCAATCCTTTGTCTTCATCTAGGGCACATGATGAATCAAGTTCTCAAAGTCAAAATCACACGAATGGCACATCATAATTCTACAGTGTGTTCAAAAAGTCTCTTCACAATGCTATGTTAAACACATAGGAAATTGAAAAACTACAATATTTTCATTCAACCATGATTTAGTGATTTTATTACATAACCTTTTGATTTTACAGCATGTGTTGAAAGTGTTTTCCACCACTTTGGAGGCACAGAGCAACTTGTCAACACTTATTGTCAAACACTTTTTTTAAAGTGTTGGTTGACTACAGACACTTTTTGAATGCACTGTATCACAACCACCACTGAACTGAATCCAATTAGAAAAAAAATGGAGCCACTTCCATATTGCCCCCCACGCAAAATATGATTTGATTTTATTATAAATTATTTTGATACAGTCTATTAAAAATTTAAAAGGGTCTAAATTATTGATTGTAACATGATGGTACCACAAAAATTCACAAATATACATATCAATGTTGTACATAATTATCAGAATATGATCCATGGAGATATTACAACTATAAAACCAAGAGTTCTTTAAAAGAGTAATGCTCACATCATGAGGATTTGAACCACCTAACCTAATGATCTTCTATATCTAATTGTCATCTCCTCTCCATATACTCTACATGATGGTGTATTTCTTAATAATCCTTTCTCAATCAAATAATTTACCATTCTTTCTCTATCTTCAATTATGCCAAAAAGTCTTCTGAAATTAATCCTAAAAAATAAACAAATTTAATAAAGCACCCAATTAAACAAAAAGCACCAATTTTTTAATAAAATATATATACAAAACTATTTTTTAATAAAAAAATGTGGGGCAATACGGAACTATAGCCAAAAAAATAGCCAGAACAAAACCTAACCAACTACGTAATTAAGTGGCAGAGTAGCGAAAAAATAGCCCAATCAAGAAAAATATTTTATGAAAAAAAAGTACAGTAATAGCCAAAACAGGAAATAGGCTATATTTTATTAAAAAAAAGTACATTTGAACAAATTTACACAACATAAGATATATATTTTCTTGGTCAGTTTTGAATGGCAATTCAATATATTGTATGGTAATTGTATACAACAGCCCCCTCACCTCAATTTTATGAAATTGACTTCACAATCGATGTAAAACCTTTATTTATAGCATGTAATTACTTTATTTTCAGAAACTAACCTAATCTAACCTAGAAAAATATATACTAGAAAAATGTATTTTTGACTAAAAAAATGCATAACTTAACATATTACATTATCATTTGTATAATTTAGGTCTCAGGGGTACGGGGGCAGAGCCCCTGTAAAGATCATGCATTACAAAGTGAACCCTATACAGGAATACCCCACTTTACGAATTATTCCATTCCTAGCGCCCGTTCGTAAAGCAGGTGTTCATAAAGCAGAGCATTATTTCCCATACATATAATGTTATATTTTGGGTTACGTTTTTTTCTTAAAAAATCGAAAAAAAAAGTTATAAAACAGCAAATTTTGCAGAAATAAATGTTTATTAACATAGAAATGAAAGCAATGAACAAAGAAATAATACAAACGAAAGTAATGAACAAAGAAATACAATAAAAATGTAAGCAATGAACAAAGAAATAGTACAAAACATTACATATGCAAATTTAGTTTTCATTAATAGATGCGTCAGTAGACATGCTTTTGGATTCGTTTCTTCTGATTAACGTCACAGTCTTTACTATCACTCTTTCGTTTTGGCATAATTGATGATGGGTACTGTAATTGCAATGTACGAAAAGAATATCAGTGAAACACTTAGCGTGCGCGAGAGTGAATAAAGCACAAACTCTCTTGTCAAAGCGCACATATAAACTGACAACAGCTGCGTTGCCACAGTGCAAAGTGAGCTAAAAGCGAGCTAACTTGGCACCGCTGTAATGCAGAATACGTAATAGAGTACAGTACAGTATGGTATGCGCGACGTAAGCATATTATTTTTGTCTTAAAATTGAGCTAACTAAGCACTGCTGTAATGCAGAATATTAGATTGTGGTATGCGCGACGTACGCATTTTATTTTTGTCTTTTATATTTCTTCATTTAATTTTTTATTTACCGCAAATACAATTTCGTAAACCCGGGGTTTCGTAAAACGAAGCATCGTAAAGCGGGATATTCCTGTACTGATCAATTTGTGATGCGTGATCTTTAAGGGGGCCCCAGTACCCCCCCCCCCCCCGAGACCTAAATTATACAAATGATAATGTAATAATATGTTAAGTTATGCACTTTCTTAGTCTTCATCTAGGGCACATGATGAATCAAGTTCTCAAAGTCGAAACCATACGAACAGCATGTCATAATTCTATCACAAACGCGACCAAACTGAGGTATTACCCAAACTAAATCCAATTAGAAAAAATAATAGCCAGAACAGAAACCAACCAACTAATTAAGTCGCAGAGTAACGAAAAAATAGCCCAATCAGAAAAATGTCACGTCAAATAGATATTGTTAATTAAATAATATCTCCATAAACATGACCGACCAAAAAAAATTTTACTGAAAGGAAAGGTTTTATTTATTATTTTCTACACATTGCAATAATTTTTATTAGAAACTGAGGTGAGGAGGGTATTGTACACAATTACCTATTGTACCGTTTTAACCGTGTGTGAGTGGGTGAAAAGGCAAATATTAACCCTTGTATTATATTATTCAGGTTGCAGCTACGTAGATACATGGCTATATAGCTGTATGGTTGTATAGATAACCATGTGATATCTACAATTAGTACAGTAGTGGTATTGACGAATGATCCACAAGATCTAAAGTTTGGAAGTTAATGTACAGCTAGTAGATGTGTGACAATCTGCAATTAGCAGAGATCAATTGGATCTTAATTTTTTTTGCATATAACTATACATAAGAACATAAGAAATTTTTATAGTGGGCACACTAGGGGCCACTTCAGCCCATCGAGGTGGCTTCACTACTGTATTTATGGTTTGTTTATATTAACAGTGGAGACACCCAGATGGGCCGAAGGGACCTCAAGTGTGCCCACTATAAAATTTTTACCATACCATACAAATATTAACTCTTGTATTATATTATTCAGGTTGTAGCTACGTAGATACATGGCTATATAGCTGTATGGTTGTATAGATAACCATGTGATGTCTACAATTAGTACAGTAGGGGTATTGACGAATGATCCACACAATCTAAAGTTTGGAAGTTAATGTACAGCTAGTAGATGTGTGACAATCTGCAATTAGCAGAGATCAATTGGATCTTAATTTTACATGTAACTGTACATAACATAAGAAATTTTTATAGTGGGCACACTAGGGGCAACTTCAGCCCATCGAGGTGGCTTCACTACTGTATTTATGGTTTGTTTATATTAAGAGTGGAGACACCCAGATGGGCCGAAGGGACCTCAAGTGTGCCCACTATAAAATTTTTACCATACCATACAAATATTAACTCTTGTATTATATTATTCAGGTTGTAGCTACGTAGATACATGGCTATATAGCTGTATGGTTGTTAGTGATGTAAAAAAACCATTTTTTTTGTTTTTTGTTGTTTTTTTGTCGTTTTTGTTTGTTTTTTGTTTTTTTTGTTTTTTTTTTGTTTTTTTTAATAATTAATATAGATATTGCAATTTAATTATAAGGTATACTTTTGCAATGATATATATTATAAAAATAAATAAATAAATAATAAAATAGGCCATATGGTACCAGTATAGAATGTCCTTTTCAGCCTATTTACAGAAAAAACTGGCCTCTTTCTTGCACTGAAAGTCTTGTATCTTGAGATCCATTAAACTTGCGAGAACACTGGCTGGGAGCTGACTGCCCATTGTCCAACCTTCCCAGGACTCTCCCATCCATGCCTTGGATTTTGAATCTCCCACTTAACTATCCTTTAGACCCGCGATGACATATTCCCCCCCCCCCCCCACGAGACCATCCATATATATATATATACATACATATACACCCATATACATATATATACCAATATATACATAAATACTTATATACACATTTATATCTATTGTATACCCCATACACATGCATACATCCAGAATTCCAGATACATACGCATGCATACTCACATATATACCTACACAAACTCATACACCTCTATTTTGCCCTTTCATTACCTCCGAGATCATTTAGCACATACAGTAATATCCATACAGCCAAAAGAAACCAATTAAGCACAGACAGAGCAGCAAAGCTAGTATTTATATCCCAAAATGCAAAATTCCAAGAAAGTGAAGTAAAACATGGTGCTACATTGGCTTCGTCAACATCCAAATCTGCAATAAATACCAGTACCTGTGATATTGAAACTATTTGCTTTAATCAATCTAGTGATAATGATTCTTCAATGGAAATAGAATCAGATAATGAAAGTTAAACAGCATTAGGTTAACACAAAGGTTAAAGAAAGAGATGAATATTTATTTTTTTTTTATTTTTCTATTTGGATATATATATATATATATATATATATATATATATATATATATATATATATATACACACTGGTATTCTTGCCAATCACAATTATATCTATTGTTTTATACCAGTATTATGGATATTATACCAGTACCTGTGATATTGAAACTAGCATATATGCTCTACCCAATCTAGTGATGATTCTTCCATGGAAATGTAGGTTAACAAAAAGGTTCAAAAAAAGGTGAATATTTTCCTTTTCTATCTGGAATATATATACTGGTACTCTTGCCAATCACAATTATGTATATTGTTTAAACGAGGAAGAATGTTTTATGTTCTAGTTAAAAAATATATATACATATAAAAAATGAGGGTTTGTTTTTCCTTTCTATTATATACTTTTTGCGTGATTCAATTTTTCTAAAAGATGACTATATAGTATATATACTAGGTATAACCGTATAAGCATGGTAGTATAGTAAATTATAGGTAATACTAATATACTTATTAGATTAAAGGAAAAAAAATATGGAATAAGTTTAAAACAATAAAAAACAAAAAAAACAGACTACCTTCGTTTTAAACAAAAAAAACGACAAAAAAAACAAAAAAAACGACAATAAAAAACGACTCACATCACTAATGGTTGTATAGATAACCATGTGATGTCTACAATTAGTACAGTAGGGGTATTGATGAATGATCCACACGATCTAAAGTTTGGAAGTTAATGTACAGCTAGTAGATGTGTGACAATCTGCAATTAGCAGAGATCAATTGGATCTTAATTTTACATGTAACTGTACATAACATAAGAAATTTTTATAGTGGGCACACTAGGGGCAACTTCAGCCCATCGAGGTGGCTTCACTACTGTATTTATGGTTTGTTTATATTAACAGTGGAGACACCCAGATGGGCCGAAGGGACCTCAAGTGTGCCCACTATAAAATTTTTACCATACCATACAAATATTAACTCTTGTATTATATTATTCAGGTTGTAGCTACGTAGATACATGGCTATATAGCTGTATGGTTGTATAGATAACCATGTGATGTCTACAATTAGTACAGTAGTGGTATTGACGAATGATCCACACGATCTAAAGTTTGGAAGTTAATGTACAGCTAGTAGATGTGTGACAATCTGCAATTAGCAGAAATCAATTGGATCTTAATTTTACATGTAACTGTACATAACATAAGAAATTTTTATAGTGGGCACACTAGGGGCAACTTCAGCCCATCGAGGTGGCTTCACTACTCTATTTATGGTTTGTTTATATTAACAGTGGAGACACCCAGATGGGCCGAAGGGGCCCCAAGTGTACCCACTATAAAATTTTTACCATACCATGTTACCATCCAAGTCAAGCGTAGTTCGCTTTGACAGAAAGAACTCGGTAACTAAAGTTAATTTGACTTGAAGTCAATTGGATGAAAATAAAACGGCTCTAACTTTCAAAGGCTGGCGCCAGTGGCGCGTTTACTTCCTTGAGGTTTGAGCTAGCGGGTTGTTCCACTTCAACCCCAAATCGAAAAGGGTCATTGAAAAAGATATTGTATGCCAACGTTAGATTAGGTTAATTTGTGTTGTAATAGGACCGATTAGAGTTGCTGAAATGCAATTTAGAAAAAAAAATTGTAGATTCACACGGACTTTATGTTTTATTTTTGTTACGCCGCTGCGCTAAATTTCTACCATGAAATTTAAATAAGTAACATCCGTACTTTGAAAAAACTATATAGGGCTATGGGTTGATTGCCTGTTACCCTTATCCGTTCGAAATTTCCAGCAGATTTCAGTGGAGAATTAACGACAAAAACCCTATGTTTTTTCGTTAAAGAGTTATGTATGTGGAGGTCTTCAAAGGACCTCTTTATGTGTTGTTTGTAGTGGTTAATGTTAAATTTATTTGCCTTCGGTATTTTAGCGCTGCCTAATGGTAAAGAAAGAAATTACCTTACCTTATTATTTGGTGGGCCTCGCTTTTGGTTGTAGGGCGCGACGATCTTTTTCGATGTAGGGTTGCTGGAAATTGGACCGTTGGAAATTTCCAGCAGATTTCAGTGGAAGGTTAGTGACAAAAGCCCTACGTTATTCGTTAAAGAGTTATGTTTTGTGGAGGTCTTCAAAAGGACCTCGTTAAGTAGTGTTTTTATTGGTTAATGTTAAATTTATTTGCCTTCGGTATTTTAGCGCTGCCTAATGGTAAAGAAAGAAATTACCTTACCTCAGTGGCGTATCAAGGGAGGGGCGACCGCCCCGAGCGGCACTTCCCGAGGGGCGGCAAATTACTGTCAGGCGGGTGCAGTATGCAAAATTTTGGGTTTTTATGTTTTAAAATGCAACCCTCCAAAAAATTATATCTCATCATTGACGCGCGTTATTTGTGCACAAAATATCCATGGTTTTGATGAAAAATCATCATTAAATGCTATATATGCCACCTCAATGCCACTATTTCCACAAATAGTTGCGTTAAATTTTCACATCGGAAAGGTTGCCAGCCCTATTTTTCAGACTTTCCCTATATTATTTAGGTTAGGCTTTGCATTCTTTGAGCTTTGATGATGTTAATAATTAATGGTTGTTTTATTTTGCAGATACCTTACTGAATTAGCAAACATGAGCAAACGACAGAGACTGAGTGGTGCTGCATACAAGAATCTTCGCGAAAAAAAAGAGGAGGAAGGCAAGCGTGCTGCTAAGCGATTTCATCAGTTAATGGGATTCTCAGACACACCTTCAGTGCCTTCTGGGAAGCAAGGAGATCAACCGCAATGTGATATATCTTTAGAGATAGATGTTCAAGCGGCAACTTCAAGTGAACCCCCAAATAATCAGGATCAACCCTCATCTACATCACAAAGTCACCCACCCACCCATCACCCACAGAGTCTGTTTAACGATTCTGGCAACTGGCCCGTTCCAATGACGGACAATTTGAGAATCGAACTCATTAAACGTGGACCATCACATTTGAAAAACATGAATGGACCCTTTCCAGCTGATTCAAACAATAGGTCAATGTCAAAAGTTTGGTATTTCAAAACTTTGGAAAATGGCGAAAAAATTGAAAGGTCATGGCTAATCTTCTCACCTTCAAAATGTAGCTTGCATTGCTTTTGCTGTCGTCTCTTCAACAACATCTCCAGTGCATTTGGAAAAGAAGAAGGATGTTTTGCCTGGAGGAAACTGAATCCAAGAGTACCTGAACATGAAAACAGTCCATATCATACCCGATGCTTTGAACAATGGAAAGAGTTGTCTATGCGCCTTCAGTTGAATGCTACAATAGATAATGCACATCAGTTGCAAATAAAACATGCTACTGCTAAGTGGAAAGAAATACTGAGACGAATTTATGACTGCATCATGTTCTTGGCAAAACAAGATCTTGCATTCCGAGGGCACCGAGAGAACTTAAATGAAGAAGCTGGGCTAGCTGGCAATTCTGGAAACTTTTTGGAGTTAATAAAACTAATGGGCAAATATGACCCAGTAATTAGGGAACATCTTACAAAAATACGAATGACTGACAAGATATCCACTACGTATTTGTCACCTAACATTCAAAATGAGTTCATCACACTAATCGGCTGTAATGTTCGAAAATGTATAATTGATAATTATAATGTGTCTAGTGCAAAGTACTTTGCAATAATTTTCGATAGTACACCAGATATATCGCATATTGATCAGATGCCTCAGGTAATTCGCTATGTGTCGATTAAAGATGGTAATGTAGAGGTGAAGGAATCCTTCGTTGATTTTATTAAATTAGAGGGGAAGACTGCTGAGGCAGTTACTGATCTCATTGTCACTAAGCTCCGTGAGGATGGGCTGGATATCCAGAATTGTTATGGTCAAGGGTATGACAATGCTGCTACGATGGCAGGTATTCATCTTGGAGTTCAACGCAGAATTCTTGATGTTAGCAAACACGCTGTTTTCATTCCTTGCAATAACCACTCACTGAACTTGGCTGGAGTTCATGCTGCGGGACTGAGTCCTAATGCTGTAACTTTTTTTGGAACAATTGAACGAATTTTCGTCTACTTTTCTTCCTCTACTCATCGTTGGGATGTCTTAACAAAACATTCCAAAATCACTGTCAAGCGAGTCTCTAATACGCGGTGGAGTGTTAAGTATGATGCTGTTTCTAGTCTTAAGAACAACTTGACTCACGTTGTTAGTGCCTTGGAAGAACTGAGTGAAGGGGTCTCCGAAAATCTGGACACAAAGGGCGATGCTGAAGCTCTGTTGACCTCCATCATGTCATACATATTCATTGTGTACTTATTTTTCTGGGATCCAGTGCTGAAAGAAATCAATGATGCTCAGCTATATTTTCAAAGAAAGGGACTTGCTTTGGACCAGTGTGCATTAAAAATGAACTCTTTATCCGTGTTTTTAACTAATGAACGAGAGGCAGTAGTATCAAACGCTGCAGATGCCGCCGAAGAGTTCTGTAATGAAATGGATATCAGTGTAGACCGCAGAGTCAGGAGACGGAGAAGAATGCCTGGAGAGCAAGCTCGTGATGCTGGATTGACCGTGCAAGAGGATGTACGCAGAGAATTTTTTGAAATCATGGATCGTTTATTAGCAGAAATTGAAAAACGCACAGTTTGTCTTCAAAACATGAATGATCGCTTTGAATTTCTGTCTCCTTCGTACCTTTTGAATCAGTCCAAAGATGAAGAAATTAATACCAAGGTCAATAATTTTTCTTCCATCTACAATGACATTAATCCAGGAAGTCTACTGGAAGAAATAAAGCGTTTGCGCAGACATTTGCTCAGTTTCGAAGCATAAGCGTCGACTATGATCCAAAAACTGGGATGTTAAACTACTTCGTGGATCGTTAAATGGGATCTAGTGGAATCTTTGCCTCATATAACAATTGCCCTCCGGATCTGTCTAACTACATGCATGTCCGTGGCAAGTTGCGAACGAAGTTTCTCGAAACTGAAACTTATAAAAACTTACCTCAGGTCAACTATAAGTCAATCTAGACTGAGCAATTTGGCGATTATTTCAATTGAACGCGAAGTTGCAGAGACAATGGACATAGAAAAATCATTCATGAATTTTCTGTTATGAAAGTCCGAAAATTTAACTAGGCATTATACATTAAATAGTTATTGTTAAAATTATGTAGTGTATTATGTACGATACATTATGTAGTATTGTTAAAATTGAAGTTGCTTTATTTAAGTTTTTCTTCCAATAAAAGTTTTGTTTAGAAGTGTATTTTTGTAAAGGAATTGTTTTTAAAATTAAAAATTGTTGCGGGGGGGGGGCATTTTCGCCCCGAGCGGCAAAAAGTATTGGTACGCCTCTGCCTTACCTTATTATTTCGTTTGGTCTTGCTTCTGGTTGTAGGACGCAACGATAAAAGTAAAAGAAGCATTTGCAAGAAAGCAATCAGAGATAGCAAACGAGACCTGGAAAAAAGGGTATTATTATAGTATTACACCCGTCTAACGTCTAGCAATTATTATATGTTCATTAAGTAGATTTTTTAATTCTAAGACACTTTCCTTCTATAGCGTTTCCGTCGCAAATGCTTCGTTTTCGAGATATAAACATTTTTTTGGTGTGTATCTAGTGTGTGTTCGTACGTTCGTTTGTGTGTTCGTACGTTCGTTTGTGTGTTCGTTTGTGTGTTCGTTACATGTCTGCCCAATCACTGCGCTCCACCCATTTCGAATTTGAATTACTTTCGTACCGGAATGGAACACTCATTCCACTCATTCAGAAGTACAGTAGGCCTGGCTCTGTGATTTATAGTGATTCCTGGGCTGCCTACAAGACTATAAGTGATTTAGGTTAGGATAGGTTAGGTCAATTTTGAAGGTGAAATTTATGTTTTTCCTATGGTTTTTGATGTGTTTTAACGAATCTGACCTTCAAACCGTCGGAAATGACTCGTTTCGATTGCCGGCTGGGGGGAGGGGGGTTATCTCAAAAACGAGTCATTTCCGACGGTTTTGAAGGTCAGATTCGTTCAAAGCACATCAAAAACCATAGGAAAAACATAAATTTCACCTCCAAAGGGAGACGGGTGTAATACTATAAATTTACGAAAAAAGCCTAGCCAAGAATTCAAAAAACACTCCTAAGAAGTTTTTCAGTCACTTCAATTTGAAAAGTAGAGTGAAAAAGAAAATTGGCCCTCTCCATATAGATGATAAAACTATAGATGATGATCTTGAAATAACTGAAGAACTAAACAAATACTTCTCATCAGTATTCACAAATGAAAATTTAAATAATATTCCTGATCTTATACTATCAGGACACGATAGAGAAATAAATGAATTAAGGGTAACAAAACTAGATATCCTAAAAGCAATAGATAAATTAAAAATGGAAAAATCTCCAGGGCCAGATGAAATGCATCCAATAGTCATAAAAGCTGCCATAAAGAATATAGCACAGGCACTAGAAATTATTTTTAATAAATCATTGATATGTACTGAAATTCCAGAGGATTGGAAGAAAGCAAATGTGGCTCCAATCTTTAAAAAAGGAAATAGAAACTTGGCAAAAAACTACAGACCCATCAGCCTCACCTTCATTATTTGCAAATTACTCGAAAGTATCATTAGAGGTAAAGTTACTGAGTTCCTTGAAGAGTACAACCTTATAAATGATAGCCAGCATGGCTTTCGAAATGGAAGGTCCTGTCTAACCAACTTGATTGAATTTTATGATGGAGTCCTATTGCATTTGGACAATAAAGAGCCAGTAGATATAGTATACTTAGATTTTGCAAAAGCATTTGATACTGTTCCTCATGCAAGATTGTTGGTAAAAGTTAGAGCCCATGGTATAAGAGGTCATATAGCTGACTGGATAGAAGAATGGCTGAGAAACAGAAAACAGAGAGTTCATCTAAATGGAAATAAGTCTACTTGGAAACCCGTATTGAGCGGAGTCCCACAGGGGTCTGTGTTGGGACCTCTGCTTTTTGTTGTCTATATAAATGATCTAGAGAAAGGCCTATCATGTAAAACCTCAAAATTTGCTGATAATACAAAATTAGGCCATAATGTTAAGTCAGTAGCAGGAGCAATGACAATACAAAAAGACTTAGACAGAGTAACAGCCTGGGCAGATAAGTGGGGGATGAGATTTAATGTTGATAAGTGCAAGGTCATGCATATTGGGCCAAAAAATCCAGAATTTTAATACAATATGAATGGAATTTGAATTAAAAATGATGATAAAGAGAAAGACTTGGGTGTCACTGTGACTAATGAACTTAAACCCTCAAATCACTGTATGGTAATCAGAAATAAAGCAAATGCTAGACTCAATCTCATGCAGGGACACATTGAATACAAATCATCCAGTATTATAAAGCAACTATACATTTCATATGTGAGACCCCTCCTTGAATACTGTATTCAATTTAATAGTCCCTATTTGATACAAGATATTGAAAAACTGGAAAAAGTACAGAAACGAGCAACAAGAATGATCCCATCTCTAAGACAATTGAAATATAAGGAAAGACTGGCGTATCTAAACATGTTCTCATTAAAAAGGAGGAGGTTAAGGGGTGATATGATCATATATGATAGAGGTGTATAAAATGATAAAAGGGTTGGATAAGATAGATTTTGATTCTCTTTTCATTAAAGATCACAATAACCAGACTAGAGGTCATAGTATGAAATTATTTAAGCCAAGATGTAGAACAAATTTAGGAAAACATAGTTTTACAAACAGAGTAATTAAGTTTTGGAACAGTCTGACAGAAGAAGTGGTGACTTCAGATACACTTGATTCTTTCAAAAGAAGGTTGGATAGTTTGATGTCTGCAAGGGACATCTGGTGATAGTGTTTAAGCCCATTTTTACTGCATGAATGGTACTAGTTTATTTCATATATATTATGTGCATTTAGGTGATAAATCCCACAGCTCAACACAAGTGTTGTGGGATAAAGGGAGGCAGCATCTTGGGTTAGGGGATACTCTCTGTCCTTACACACCCCATTTAAAAAGATTCCTCTGCTGAGCGGTGCCTCCCATAGTACTGTGAGGTATTGAAAAACTCATGATCTTCACTTGCCCCACAAACACCTTTAAGTAGGAGACCCAAAATGGGTGCACACACATTTCTACATTACTGTACAGTCTTTACAGCCACACTTACACTTTACCTCCTAAGTACAGTCTGTTGTAGGTAAGCTACTGGAATCAATAATTAGGGATCGTATAGTCGAACACTTAGAATTCGATAAGCTAGTTAGAAATACGCAGCACGGATTTAGGCGAAACAAATCTTGCTTAACTAATCTTTTAGAATTTTTCCAAAGCGTGGTTGACGTTTGCGATAGACATCGGGCGGTTGATGTAGTGTATTTAGATTTTCAAAAAGCGTTTGACACCGTGCCGCACAAAAGACTCATTGAAAAAACTAAGGCTCATGGAAACAGGGGTGTAGTAATAAATTGGCTAAAAGAGTGGTTGCGAGGTAGGAAACAGAGGGTGGTCGTTGATGGAGCGGAGTCGTGTTGGGCTAATGTAGCGAGTGGCGTTCCTCAGGGTTCTGTATTGGGCCCCTTGCTTTTTCTTATATATATTAACGATTTAGATGTCGGCCTAGTCGGTACAGTTTCAAAGTTTGCGGATGACACGAAGCTGGGTGGTAGGGCGATTAATGACGAAGATAGAGGTAAAATTCAGGAAGATCTGAATAAAATCGTTGATTGGTCAGTCACATGGCAAATGAGATTTAACGTGGATAAGTGCAAAATTTTGCATATAGGTTCGCGTAACGGTAATTTTGCGTATAGTATGTCAGGGAAAGATTTAACAAGCGTAGAGCAGGAAAAAGATTTAGGAGTTATAGTCACTAGTGATTTAAAAGTAGCGAAACAAAGTACAGCAGCGGTCAATAAGGCGAACAAAGTGTTAGGTTTTATAGCTCGAAATTTTGAGTACAAATCGCGCGATATTATAATTCCACTTTATAAATCATTAGTTAGACCCCATTTGGAGTACGCGGTCCAATTTTGGAATCCGCATATGCGCAAAGATATAGACAAAATCGAAAGAGTTCAAAGACGAGCAACTAAGATGATTCCGTCGCTTAGGTCAAAGTCGTACGAGGATAGGCTTAAGGAGTTAAAATTGACAACACTCGAGACTAGGAGGTTAAGGGGTGATCTAATCCAGGTTTTCAAAATTATGAATGGGTTCGATAACGTAGATAGAGATAGCTTTTTCGAAATTTCTCAATATAATAGGACTAGAAATAACGGGTGTAAGTTGACAAGTAGAAGGTTCGAGACAGCAGTTGCCAAAAACTTTTTTACGCATAGAATAGTAAATAGCTGGAATAGTTTGCCGGTAGAAGTAATTAGTAGCACGTCTATAAACATGTTTAAAAATCGATTAGACGCATATGTTGATAGATTGGGTATAGTTTAAGGTAGTAAAATTAAGGCTTTGTGGGGATAGATCCCACAGCTCAACACAAGTGTTGTGGGATATAGGGAGGCAGCGTCTTGGGTTAGGGGATACTCTCTGTCCTTACACACCCCGTTTGGAGAGATTCCTCTGCTGAGCGGTGCCCCCCATGGTACTGTGAGGTATTGAAAAACTCATGATCTTCACTTGCCCCACAAACACCTTTAAATGGGAGACCCAAGATGGGTGCACACACATTTCTACATTACTACAGTCTTTACAGCCACACCTACACTTTTCCTCCTAAGTGTATATATTGTAATGTACAGTATATGGTTGCAAATTTTGACTTGGTCCACAATCGATATGGACCGTGACTTATTTTTCGTGACAAGGTACTAGTATTGATGGATACCGTAATGAAATTGACTGGATTCTCTGGATCTGATATATTTGCATGTCAGTTATAAATAGATATAGAGTGTAACATATTTGTGGATAGTAGTCTATTATGATGTGATCCTCTGGATCCAGAGATTCTATCTTTAGTTTTAAATCGATAATTAATTAGTTTTGCTAAATTGGTCGTTGCCAATGTACACAGTGTACAGGAAGTTGTTACATAAATTTCTTATGTTCTTGTGGTTCGGAACCCACGTAAAATTGTAGGTCCCCTCCGCCACCACGGAGGACATACACAATTACGAACACAGTTAGGTAGACCAGCCATGAGTGGATCCTAGAGTCTTTGTTGGTCTGAAACATTATAACATTATAACATTATAAGTATATATATTGTAATGTATATGGTTGTAAATTGTGACTTGGTCCGCAACTGATATGGACCGTGACTTATTTTTGGTTGGCAAGGTACTGGTATTGATGGGTACCGTAATGAAATTGACTAGATTCTTTGGATCTGATATATTTGCATGTCAGTTATAAATAGATATAGAGTGTAACATATTTGTGTACCTATTATGTACCTATAATGTACCTATTATGACTTTGATCCTCTGGATCCAGAGATTGTATCTTTAGTTTTAAATTGATAATTAATTAGTTTTGTAAAAATTGGTTGTTACCAATGTACAGGCAGTTTTTGCATAGTGGAGCCACCTCGATGGGCCGAAGTGGCCCCTAGTGTGCCCACTATAAAAATTTCTTATGTTCTTATGTTCCTTGCTTAAAAGCATTGCTTAACATAAGCAGCTCCGAGTGCCGCAAAATATAAATCGTCTCAGGAATTCGCTGATTTTACAAAGTTCGTTGACTCTTCTCTCGAAGTAATTTTCATGAGTCAGCAATGGAAAATTTTGAATGCGAAATAATAAATTTTTCTTGTTGTTATGTGGACTCAATGCCTCCATATTGGGTTCTATGTATAGCAATTATTTTCATTCCCAATAGGCTATGTCGCCAATCCCGAGGCAATTTTGTAGATATTTAATTCAATGAATTAATAATTTGTATTTAATTAAGAAATAAAGGTATCACATACGATACCATATTGTAAGCATATATAGTTTTTCCATAGGTACTTAATGTGTAGGTAGTATTATCAAACTGTACCTAGTCTGTTAACATTAGAAATTTGGACGCTTGGAAGTGAAAAGGATTTAAGTACATTTTTTACGATTTTTGCCTTTTGCCAAAAGGTGACTCAAGTATTTGAATCCACACTCTGCACGCTGAGTGCGTGCCCACGAAGTGATTCAAGTGAGTCAGATCTCATTTTGTAGGAAGAAGAAAACCGTGATCGGAGATGACTCAAGCACTTGAATCACTTCTTGAGTTTTGGCGTCCTAAATACACTTGAATATATATATATACTTACTTACTTAAGGTGAGTTCGAACGACGGTTCAGGATCGACCTACGGTCGACCTCTCTGCAGCATCCCGCCTCATTTGCGGGATTTGGTGAAGGAAGGAATTGCTATCTGATCTCCTCCTGCCCTCGTAGCCAGCCACGCATGGCTGGTTAGGGACTTTCAGAGCTGGGCAATAAATACATTGAATGTATTTAAATACTAAATACTAAATACATGGGAGAAATGTATCGAAATACTAAATACTAAATACATTTTACGAATGTATTTAGATACTAAATACAAAATACATCAATTGTATTTAAATACATTTGTAAATACATTTTAAATACATACAAATTTTAACATATGCATTCACTAATTCACTGAGCCATGACACGCACACGATAAAGAAATCAACCGCTTTCGACTAAGAGTGGCACACAACTGATTGAACTGACACGTTGAAACATGAACCATGCTGTACTACACTGTCGACGCTTCGTACTGTGCTAGTACAGAACGTGTATTAAACCAGTAAAAGTATTTACATTTTTATATTTTGAGTATTTAAATACATTGTATTTAAATACTCATTAAAGTATTTAAATACTATATTTAAATACATGAAAAACAATGTATTTATAAATACAGTTCTAAATACACAAGTGTATTTAAATACGTATTTAAATACTGCCCAGCTCTGGGGACTTTGCACAGGAATCTGTCCAGCTGGTTCTTGAAGTTATTCAGGTCGGTATGCTGGAGATTCCTCACTTCTTTTGGTAGGACATTGAAAAGCTTTGGGCCTCGTATTCTGAGGGTATTTTCCATCCTCGTTTTCACGGCCCCTTGTCCCACCGCAGCTGGAACCGTACAAAATCTCCCCCTTCTCTCAATCTAGTTTGTTTCTATTTCATTTCTAAGGTTAGGGACAGAGCCCTCAAGTATTTCCCATATGTATATTATTATGTACCGCTCGCGCCTTCTTTCGAGAGAGTAGAGTTTCAGTGATTGTAGTCGAGACCAGTAGTCTTCACCTTCCGTTTCCTCTATCTTAGCTGTAAAAGTCCTTTGTATAGCTTCAATGTTCGTGTAATAGCGTGGGGGTTAGTGACCCCGCCAAGATATTAGGTTTCTAAACAACAACAAAGGTACTTACCGGTCTTTGATTTAGATCTTCTTTAGGGCCAGGGGCGGAGGTAGCTAGGGGCAGGCGGGGCAGTGTCCCGGGGCCAGGGCTTTTGGGGGGCCCCGGGTCGTTTCAACAAGTGATGAGAAGTTATTTGAGAGAGCAACAAAGCTAGTAAATAAATAAAAAATTATATTTCCTCTGGATTTCCAAGTCAATTACTCTCTTTTCGAATGTGCTTAAAACAGACATTGAAAAAATGACGACAATCCATAAGCTATATTCTTTTTTAATTATAGACAACAGTACTTTGTGCTCAAGTTTACCCGAAGTTGTGACTGCCATAACATTGTTCCTCACAATTCCTGTGACAGTTTCAAGTGCAGAGAGATCGTTTTCAAAACTTAAACTAATAAAGAACTATCTTCAAAATTCTATGAATGAAAAAAGATTAAGTGGACTCTCAATTATATCAATTGAAAACAAGAAAGCTAGAAATATTAACTTGGAGGATTTAATTAATGAATTTGCTGAAAGAAAGGCAAGAAAAGTCAAGTTCTGATGTTGTCGTAAGTAAACTTTTATTTCACGGTATCCTTATTAAGGCTCAATATTTTGCATAATGTTTTGCCTTCTATGCCTCCATGCGTACAAGTAGACAGTAGTATCATAATTCTTAAATATATGGTAAATAAATAATGCAAAGAAAAGCAATATAAAAGTATAATAAAAATTTTGTTAGGGTGCCCGTAAATAAGTTTGCCCCGGGGCCCGTGACACTCTTGCTTCGTTCCTGTTTAGGGCCTAGCATAGATTTCCAGCGTCCTACAAACCGCCTACCTAACTCCCTCACTTTACTAATTTAGAAGCTATAGACATTACCCCTACCCTTATTATCTTATATACTATTTGACAACTTCCTGCTCATATTCTAACACTTTAGCAACATCACCAAATTAAACTTAGCACCAACGATTTAGTCAGATATGAATAACCATGCTGCTAGTCCAGCCAAAACAAACGAACAGACCGCTTTCCGCTGTTTATCCTTTTGTGTTGCCATTCAGCTTTCTTTTAGTGACTTTTCCCTTTAGTGACTTTAGACTCTATATATATATATATATATATATATATATATATATATATATATATATATATATATAATGTTCTTGTGGTTCGGAACCCACGAAAAATTGTAGGTCCCCGCCACCACGGAGGACATACACAGTTAGGTAGACCAGCCATGAGTGGATCCTAGGGTCTTTGTTGGTCTGAAACATTATAACATTATAACATTATATATATATATATATATACGTCACCTCAGTTCGCAACGTCTCGTTTTCTGTATGGGCTTGTGAGTACTGACCAATACTCAATTATTGGTAGGACTAGACGCTTCCATAATTTGAGCATGATGTTTGCTTTTCTGCTGCAGAATCTCCTCCAGGTGATTTCCATTATTTTTCTAGCCGTTGTAATTTTGATGTTATAGTGCTCTCTGAATTCTGCATCCGACGACATTATTACTCCAAGATCCCTGACTTGTGGATTCGGTGTTATCTGTTTGGCTTGCAGAGTTTTGTGCCCTTTTATCTGTAGCTCCTTGTTATTACCATATCTTAGAAGTTGGAATTTTTCGTCGTTGAACTTCTACCCACTGGAATAATGTTTCAGTGTCGTTTTGTAATCTTTCTATGTCACCTTCGTTCAAATATTTCCTTGCGTATCTTTGTGTCATCTGCGAAACATGATACAATACTGTCATTAATATCTGCATCAATACGTGCTATAATTCCATGGTCACATTTATCGAAGGCTTTAGCAAAGTCAGCATAGATTACATCTATATTTTGTCCTCGACACAGTGTTTCCAATATTTTCTCCTGGTGGTCTAATAGCTGTGATAGGCATGATCTTCCAGCCCTGAAACTATGTTAATTTGGGTTGTATAAGTTCTTTTCTTGTAGTAGTAAGTAGTTTCGCTCCTAATTATACGTTCAAAGCACTTTATAAGGTGTGAAGTGAGAGCTACCGGCCGATAATTCTTGGGCATTGCTCTGTTACCACCTTTGAATAAAGGGGCGATGTAATATTATTTTGCAGGTTTATGATGACTTTATTAGAATGTTATACCTAAGTAAAATCATTTATGTTTATATTCAATTCGATTAAACTGATGAATCTGATGATGTCTGAATTAAACTGATGAGATGTGAGATACTTTATTATATCAAGGTAATGATATTTTCTTTGATGTAATTAATCCTAATCTGTAGTATAAACAATTCATATAAATGCTCTATGTTTACTACAGTATATCTATATTATTATTATTATTATTATAACTTGCGTCATTGATTATATATTTTGTGTACCATAACTATATTATTGTTATTTATATTAACAGGAATGTTGTTCAATTAAATTGATTAAAGCCTAAGAAAAGGAGAGCGTTTCATTTCAATTTAATCAACTTAATTTCAAGATCAGAGGATATGGACAAGTTTCTGAAGCCGAAAAGATTTGATGCCGATCACTCATCCTCAAGTTCGTCTCGACTCTGGAGTCACTGGTTGAAGACATTTCAGAACTTTCTGGCCGCGTTACCTTCTGATCTTCAGACTCAAAAGCTAAGTTTGCTTGTAAACCATGTGTCTCCTTTATTCTACGAGTACATAGTTGATTGTACTCAGTGGCGGTCCTAGCTTACATGACGCCCTGGGCGAACCTCACCTTCAGCGCCCCCCCCCTGTTCGCCAACACACACACATTCGAATCCCCCCAAAATAAAGGACAGACATAACTCTTTCACAAAATAACTTTTTATTGGACTAATTGTTGGAACTTCAGAACCAAAACAAAGACTCAAATTTTTGAATTTTACAAATCCTTCATCACGTAAATAGAATAACTCACTTAAGATAATGTAATTATGATACTATGAACAGGAAAAATACAAATTAAATTGCACAACTGCCATAAATAAACTAGAGAATCAAATTTCTAAATTGTACAAATGCTCTATCACATAAATAGAATAAGACACTTAAGAGAAGGTAATTATTATGCTACACTTTGAACAAGAAACAAAATAAATTGCACAACTGCCATCTAAAGCCTGACTCTTCTTACCTTCCTTGATGCAAAGTCATGAATTAAATCATCATATGAAATCTGCTCAGCAATTGTATGATTTATACTGATGATGGCCAGACCGGTAAGGCGTTCCTGTGACATAGTTGACCTCAGGTAGGATTTGATGAGCTTCAGCTTTGAAAAGCTCCTCTCTGCTTCAGCAACAGTGACTGGAAGAGTAAGACCAATTCTGAGAGCAGTCCACAAATTTGGATATATTTCAGAGCGCTCCCTTTCATGGATAAATGTCAGCAGTTCAAGCAAGGATATGGTCTTTGATGGCAAGTCAGGCAAGTTCTTCAGCTCCTGTGCAAGCTCTCTGCCATCCAAGTCAGATTGTCCCTTAAAGTGTAGTGTAGTACTAAGGTTCACACATTGTTCTGTCAGCTCCTCAAATGTGAGATTTTGGAAATGTGTCAGCACTCCAAACTTCTCTCCCACAATTTCCAACGTGGAAAATCTTTCCTGAATGGCTGATGTTGCAGCATCAACCACTGCATTGAAAAATGTCACCTCCAGCTTCTTCAAAGCATCAATCAAGGGCTCATCAGATGCTTCATAGGAGAAGTGCCGCTTTGTGGACCTCAGCCGTTTTTGTTTTAACACAGCCTCCACATTCATTTGTTCACAGATATCTGTGGCTGCCATTTGTGCAGCCACAAAACCTGTTGCCCTGTAATTGCGGAGACCTCTCTCTGTTTTTTTTAGGAGATTTACTGCAACATCAACGTGCATGCTAGGAGACTGCATCTGCTTGCTCACATGCTGAATTTGGCACAACAGGTCATGCCACACCACTGAACAAATGGCGAAGCGGTATGACCCAACCTCCTCTGACAGAGATTGAGCCTCGACCTTTATTACAGAGTCTTTGGTGTGGTCCCTCACCTCGATCAGTGCATCTCTCACTGCAGCTGCCTGATATCTCAGGGGCTCCACACTCTTGATCTTGCTTTCTCACCTTGTATCAGACCACATCTTCAATGTGATGTTCACATGTTTTTTCAAAATGGCCCATCGTTGTGTGGAGGCTGAAAACAAGTTGTAAAGCTTCTGCAAGATGCCAAAGTAACTTGTGGCATCAATAGATCCCTTAGCAGCATCGGCCACAAGCAAATTCAGAGAATGAGCCCCACATGGAACAAACAGAGCTCTGGGATTAATTTCTAGGAGCCTGGATTGAACACCCTTGTTTTTTCCCCTCATGTTGGCCCCGTTGTCGTATGATTGTCCTCTACAGTCCATGAAAGGAACTTTTAGCTCCTCCAGTCTCTTCAGAATCAGAGATGCCAAATGTTGACCAGTGGACTCCTCTGCCTCCAAAAACCCCATGAAATGTTCCTTTATATGGGGCTTCCCCTCCAGTGACACAACCCGAATCACAACTGACAACTGTTCAGTGTGGCTGATATCTGGAGTGCAATCTAGAATTATTGAAAAAAACTTTGATTGTTTGATGTCGCTCACCATTGCTGAAATGGTCTTGCTGCTCGACAAATCAATGAGTTCGTTTTGTATGTGGTGGCCGAGGTAGCTGGTGTGACTGGAGGTCCCTTTTTGGACACGGTTAATGTGCTCTTGCATTATAGGATCAAATTGTGCCATCAGTTCAACTTCTTTCAGAAAATTGCCATTTGATGGTGAGAACAATTTTTCTGTATGTCCCCTTAGTGCCAAATTCCTAACTGCCAGAGAATGCACAATAGCAGTGAGACGTGTCAGCACCGCTCTCCATCTCAACTTCTCAGCCTCCAGAAGTGCCATCTCCTGCTTGTCAATGGTCTCCCCCTTTCTCATCCTCACTGCCAGTTCTTTCCAGATTTTCATAGAATTTAGGTGTTCTGAACTGTTGTCATGTGATGTGAGCAATGAGCTTGCATGCTTCCAGTCCGAGAGTCCCAAACTTGTTAAATTTATTTTCCTCTTGGAAAATAATGTACAATAGGGCGGAGTGAAAAACTCATTTTTCGAATTTTCAAATTGGCTAGTGTGGTAAATGTGTGGAGTAGTGAGGAAATAAGCTGGTATAAATTTAAAATTATAACATTAATATCTTCAGGTGCCACAATGACCTTCAATATTGAAAAAAATTGTAAAAAGCAGATTTTAACCAATAATTACAGAAGAGTCCACGATGCACAATAGACAAGAATTTATTCACACTTGTATAAAAATAGCTCAGTCAACCTTTAAAAAAGTTTCTATTCTCTAAAAACAGTTTTCTATAGTCAGCTCACTCAGCTGTCACGTGAGTACCTCGGTTCAGTGTAGCTGTCGCTCTCGTAGCAGGTGGGTGTTCTGTTGTTGGCGTTACTCAGATAGTCTAAACTATATTTCTTATATATTTTGCATTTCTGTATTGTGTTGCCCTAAGTTTGCCATGTACTATTAACTGAAATTAACGTATAATTGATATTAGCTCTTTCTTTTTCAGATTTGTATACTTTCAAAATGTCTCGAGTTTGTGCAAAATCAACCAGGGCCTCAACTGAGTGCCCCATGTTTGGTATGGGGGAAGATTTGTGGCACAGGAATCTTCCTACATACGAAGGAGTTTTTAAATATTACTTGTTTGTAAGAAACGATTTGAAACAGAATACTAATAAAGATCCTTCAATATCTCAAATATTAGAACAAGTTGTTGATAAATTGAAAACAATTTGGGAAAGTGCTTCCGTCCCAATTCTGTCAGACAGGCGAATTGAAACAATGTTCAGAAGCTACCACGAAAAGTATCGTGTCATTATGAAGCCATACCAAAACAGAAAAAATTCTGAAGCTTACAAAGCAAAGATTGATATGTTCAAAAAAGAAGCACACACGAAACTTTTTGACATTGCAGCGTGCAAGTGCAAAGTACTAACACAATGTTCTTGTCCCAAAGAAAAAACGGTTCCAAAGGAAGAAGTGACGTTCCTCTTAGATCAAAGGAGTGAAAGAAAACTGTTTATTGATAGAGTAGATATTACACTCTCAAAGAAAAAAGCATCTACGTTGCTAAGAAAGCAAAAAGAAGCTGTGAGGCTCACCAAAGAATCTTCACAGGAGAAATTGCAGGATACAAATGTTGAATTATCATCATCGACATCAAACAGTGAAAGTGAATCTGGCGAAATATCAGACGATACATTTCCAGAGCCAGTTAGCTCGAAGAGAAAGCTCGAACAACCTGAAGAACAATTATTCAAGAAAAGGAAAACTACAAATCTACCTTCAGTGGCTACTGCTTGTGACAGGACTGCAGTTTCAGATCGAGCTGCAGCATTCATTGTTAGTGCAGTATTGCAAGATATTGGAGAAGTTTCTATTGACAATACATCTGAAGTAGTGGATAGGAGTAAAATCAGAAGAGAAAGACAAAAGAAGAGATCAGAAATTATGAAAGATCAAAATCAGGTCCCAATCAGAGGAATCTATTTTGATGGTCGAAAAGATTCTACACTCTTCCAAAAAAAAAAGAGTCCAAAGTATATCAGAAGAAGGTAACAGAAGAACATATCACTTTAGTGAGAGAACCTGGTTCAGATTATTTGGGCCATTATTCTGTGAATTCTGGATCAGCTGAAGAAATATGTAAAGGAATGTTTGAGTATATTGGAAATAATGACATGAACCTGGAAAACCTTGTTGCCATTGGATGCGATGGTGCAGCAGTCAACACTGGAGAAAAGGGAGGCGTTATAAGGCTTATAGAATTGAAGCTGAAGAAGCCAGTTCAACATTTAGTGTGCCAGCTCCATGCCAATGAATTGCCATTACGCCATTTAGTTGCAAAGCTGGATGGAAAAACATCTGGCCCACGCGGATTCACCGGTCCTATTGGCAGGGAATTAGAGAACTGTGAGAGTCTTCCTATTGTCGAGTTTGAAAGGATTGATGCTGAGGAACCAACTGTAGACTGTGAAGATCTTAGCACCGACCAAAAATATCTAATTGATATTCATCAGGCCATAACAAAGGGATATTGCTCTCAGATCTTGCTCATCGTAGTCCAGGCAAAATGGCACATTCACGATGGCTGACTACAGCCAATCGTTTGCTTCGTCTATACGTTTCAACTGTAAGTCCATCTGAGAACCTCATGAACATTGCTTCTTTTATAATGAAGGTCTACATCCCAATGTGGTTTTCTATTAAGCAAAGTACGTCTTTTGTCAATTGCTCAAAACATGTTTTCAAAACTATTGAACTAACAAGAACACTGAATGACGAAGTAAAGGATATTGTAAACCCTGTCATACAAAGAAATGCATTTTTTGCAAATCCAGAAAATATTCTAGCATCAATGATTCATGATGACCGCAGCGCCATAAGAGAATTAGCGTGGAGGCGAATAAAGAAAGCAAGGCAAACAAACAAGGAAAAAGTTGTGAGGCGTTTCACAGTACCTGTTATTCAATTTGAAGCTACTGATTATACTGATTTAATTAATTGGCAAAAATGCATTGTCACTGAACCACCTGTGACAAGACACCTGACAAAAAATGAGATTGAAGAATTCATAGAAAGCAAGAGTACCCCTCCATTCGAGAAATTCCCTTGTCATACACAAGTAGTAGAAAGAATGGTAAAATTAGTGACTGAAGCATCATCAAAAGTATTTGGATTGAACGTGCGAGATGGCTTCATAAGATCAACACTTCAGTCACGTAAAAAAATGCCATCATTCGAAAGTAAAGCTGAATATAAAGTTTAGATAAAACATTAATAGAAAAAAACATGCGCAAGGATGGGTGGTTGGGAGGGCATGGGTGGAGCTCGACACACAGCCACCTCCTCGTGGTGAGTTCTGGATTATTTAGATCATTAATCAAAAGAACATTGATCTAAATAAACTAAGAGCTGCGTAATTCAGTAACTATTTTGGTAATTGGAACACTTAATATATAATAATAACAAGTAAGTTTCAGTTATTGTACTAATGCAGAATATAAGAAAATCATTATATTTCACTTTTTTCGACGGCTTTGTGGCACCTGAAGATATAATTTCGCAGGACTAATATTTATGCACAGTCATTATCTATAGCACCCACATATTTTCCGCACTAGCCATATTTGAATTTCGAAAAAAAGTTTAAAAACCTCATTTTCGATCCGCCCTAATGTACAACAGAAACAGAAAAGGCTGTTGTTTTTTAAGGAATAGACCAACCAACTTCTGGTTATATTTTCCCCACTAACCAATGACTTCCTGAAGTATTGATGGTGGAAACTTCTTCCGTCACTGTCGTTTCTAGGGAATACAAAGTCAGATGGTACTTGACTTGGTCCCCTGGAAACCAGTTGTGTCCGAATTCTCTCAGTCAGAACTGAAGGCCAGTTAGCAGGGTCGGTGGACAGAGACTCATCCTCAGGAGGCGATTCTGCTCCAGGCATTTCTAATAGAAAGAACAAGAGCATTACTCATTAGTATACACACCTAAGTTAGATAACACATTATTCACAGCACTTTGTTATGGTGGTGGTGTTATGGAATTATGTGGTGAAACACCACACATACCCAGTAACCCAGACCCAGTGATAATAACATTATAATTTATAACTGTTTGCAAAATGCTTTGCAGGGATGCACACACATACACACACACGCACACACTCACAGACATATGTGCACACAAACTCACCTGAAGAGTCCTGCCGGGGAGAAGTAGAAGCAAATGGGTCTTCATCCTCAGGATCAGACTGCATTTGTGGAGACATATGTGAGGCTGAGGAGGTAGATGGCTCCTCAGCCTCAATAATGGCAGAAGTAGACGGCTTCTCATCCTGGCTAGTGGCAGAGGGTGTTCCAAAATATTTCAAAAGTGCCCCTGCAAATAGTAAAATAGAACATAACAGACCAATGCATGAATAGGCTAGTACAATTAATTTAACATGTTATTAAGCACAATTTATTAAACTTTTAGAATAGGAAACAAATGAATAATACAACCTCCTTGGTTAATGGCTAATTATATACATAATAGTACACTTCAAATGACTCAGAAAGCTATATCACAAAATAGCAGTGCAATATAGCAGTGAAGAGTAGATGACATAGCTCTATACCTTTATCTTTTGCTCGTTTCTCCTCTTCTTCTTTCCTCTTTTTTCTAAACTGAGCACCTGATAGCTTTGACCTCTTCTTATCCATTTGCGGTTATTTGACAGACCTTAGTGGCTTAGTGTGAAGATTCGTTCTGTAATAAATAATATACATTTCACTATTTAACCAAACCCAGAAAAATAACATTACATATGTTAAAGTATGGGCCTTTATTCCCAATAATATTAATCTGGAAGCATTTTGCATTGTTTAGGTCTTTTATGGGAAGGTTTATGGAAAATGCAATAGATGGTTTTTTATTAATAAAAATATATTTATTGATCTTTTATTATTTATTTTATTTTATTTTTTATTTTTATTTATTTCTTTATTTATTTATTCTTATTTTTATTTTTATTTTTTTTGCAGGCGCTCATGCCGCCCCTCCACAAATGCCGCCCTGTGCGGCTGCCCATATTGCCCATATGAGGAACCGCCACTGAATTTGTACTACCTATGAAGATGCTGTAAAGTTACTCAATGAACTTTATATAAAACCGAAAAATGAAACGTTTGCTCGTCACCTATTAGCCACCCGTCGTCATGAGATGGGAGAGAGTTTGGACCATTACATGAATGCATCAAAGCATCTGAGTAAAGACTGTAATTTTCAATCGGTCTCTGCAGATCAATAGAGAGACGAATATATAAGAGATGCTTTTATAAACGGTTTGAATACGCCTTTCATTAGGCAACGATTGCTTGAAAACAAATCTCTCAGTTTACAGATCGCTTTTGATCAAGCTCGCAGCCTTGAGTTGGCTCAGATTCAGTCTGATACTTATATACGTTCTAATGCTCCTTTGCGAGGAGTCTTCTACTGCTGCAGCAAGGTCTCGTAAATGTTTCTTTTGTGGGAGTAATGTGCATCCGCGAGCTAAATGTCCTGCAAGAGATAGTTTATGTCATAAATGTGGTATTAAAGGCCATTTTGCCAGAGTTTGTCGCTCTAATTCAAAAGCTTCTGTTTCTGTTAATACTTTAGCTCCTCTATTAGGTTCTATTTCTCATTCTTTGAAAGAGGCAATTCTTACTATTTTAGCTAATGGTTTGTCTTTGAAGGCGCTAGTGGATACAGGTAGTATCGAAAATTTTATTGATATAAATATTGTAAAAGAAAACAAATGGAAGGTATATCCTTGTAAAAGTCAAGTGTCAATGGATAATACTTCTCATGTAAACTAAAGTTGATGGGTTTTGTTGTGTAGATTTGATATTCAAGGATCGTACCTATAAAAATGTTACGTTATCACTTCTGCCTAATCTATGTACTAATGTTATTCTTGGCCATGATTTTTTTGTCTAGACATGAATCAGTTGAGATACCTTTTGGGGGAATAGAACTTTCCTTAACTGTGTGTAACCTTGCAGCAGCCGAGGTGGAACCTCCGTCTTTATTTAATAATTTAAGTCCTGAATGTAAACCCATTGCTATTAAGTCACACTGATATTGTCAGGCAGGTATGAATTTTATTTCGTCTGAAGTACGGGGCTCCAATAAACCTTAGCCCCCCCCGCCCATGGCCTAAACCATTAGAGGTACAGTAAAACTAAACATACCTTACAAAAGATAATTTAATCCTGCATTTAATGAGAAGTTAAAACTTGGTGTTCCCGCCATTGGCTTCCAAGACAGCCTGAATTCGCTTTGGGTAGCTTGCCAAAAGTGACGTGAATAGATCTTGATCGTTACGCAAATTTGCTAAAACAGTTTCAATGTGTTGCGTCATTGTATCCTTCGAAAATCGATTTGCTGCAGATTCTTGAAACAAGACACATTCAACCTTGTCCTTCGTAGCTGATCCAATGTGTTCACAGACGTTCAGGTCAGGAGAATTTCCTGGCCATTCTTCATTTCCAAAGAAATCGATCTCATGGTTCCGCAACAACTGTTGAGTGGCTAATGCCTTAAAGCAGGGGGCCTTATCGTGCAGAAGTGTGACCTGATCGACATCCATAACATTGTTTGGGTTTCTTAGAAAAGGAATGACATGCTGGGATAGAATAATATCACGAAAATACTGTCCATCCCAACTCTGACCATTTGGCTTCAGCACCCACATGAGCTTCTTTGCAGTGAACAAAACAAACACACCAACACAGTCTGGACTTTTTAATAATTCGCGATAATGTTCATTGTCATTGATTTCATCTGGTGTTGTGGCCCACACTCGATCATTTTGGTAGTTAGGCCGACGTGTTACGTAAACAAAAAATTCATCGGAGACAGCTAAATGCATGAAATCATCTACATCCCAATCTTCAAGATAATGGGCAAACCACATTCTGTCATCGATGTTAAGTTGAGTTTTTCTTGGCTTTGGAAGTTCATGCCAAGGCTTTAAACCTTGCCTATGACGGTACAGTCGAATGATCTCACCACTAACGATCTTTCCTCTCAACACTTCTATCTCTCTAGAAAGTTTAGCACAGCTGTTTTTCCGCTTACGCGTACCGCTTTCAATGATGTCCTTTGTTTCCTGAGAGTGGCAAATTTGGGCACCCAGATTTGGTTGTATCCATTTCACATTCATCCAAAGTTTTATTCCAATTTCTTTTGACGAAGTCCTCACTTCTTCGCAACTTTTTGGCAACCCATGAACGTGTTATAAAGGTGGCTCCAGCATCACGAGCTTCCCGAAATGTTATTGCTCGTATGCGATCTATCACACGTTGCCTCTCCGAATCACCAATTAATTGAGAAGCCATTATATTATCACTTTATCAGCTAGAGTAATTTTAATACCTACAATAAATAAAGAATTTTATATATTTTTATAATCACTAAAAACTATTTCAATATAAGTAAACATGTAAGCTGCAAATGGGGGGGGGGGGGCTAAGGTTTTTTGGAACCCCTTAGATCGCCTTCTTAAGGAAGGCATTATTGAACCCAGTCGAAGTCCTTGGCGGGCACAAGTTTTAGTGGTAGCCAATTAATCTCATAAAAAACGCCTAGTTATCGATTATTCTCAAACAGCAAATAGATACACGCAGTTGGACGCTTATCCTCTCCCTAATATAAATGAAATGGTGGGCGAAATTGCACAATATAGTATCTTTAGTACAATAGATCTTAAGAATCTCGTTTGGTGTAATAAACGGCGTAGCCTGTTTTCAAAGAGTAATCGATGACATAATTCGTAGAGAGGGTTTAAAGGATACTTTCATTTATGTGGACGATATCACTATATGTGGACACGATCAGAAGGAGCATGATGATAATTTGACAAATTTTTTAAATGTTGTAAAAAATTATAATCTTCATATTAACGAAAATAAGAGTTCTCCATCTAAGTCATTTATAGATTTACTAGGTTATAGAATAAGTAATGGTTCTTTAAAGCCCGATCCTGAGAGGTTAAAACCACTGCTCGAAACGCCTCCTTCTAATAATGCTAAAGACATGCGCCGAGTAATGGGTATGTTTGACCACTATTCTAAATGGATCGGAAAATTTTCCGAAAAAGTACGACCTTTGGTTGAAAATAAAACATACCCTCTCCCTCTTAACGTAATTAATGCTTTCGAAAATCTTAAAAGTGATGTTGCTAATTCTGTTGTTGTTGCCATTGATGATAATATTTCTTTTGTAGTAGAGACTGATGCATCTGATTGCGCAATAGCTGCTCAACTTTGTCAAGTTGGACGTCCAGTCGCCTTTTTCGCCCGTACTCTGTCGCCCTCTGAAAGGAATCATTCCTCTGTAGAAAAAGAAGCATATGCCATTGTTGAGTTTATCCGAAAATGGCGGCATTATCTGCTTTGTAAACACTTTAAACTAGTAACGGATCAAAGGTCAGTAGCGTTTATGTTTGACACTAAACATAAAGGAAAATCATGAGATGGAGACTTGAATTATCAAGTTTCAGTTATGACACTGTATATCGACTCGGAAGAGAAAATATAGCTCCAGATACGCTTTCTCGCGCATTTATAGCATCTATTAATAAACATCATTTAGAAGAGTTACACATTGCCTTGTGCCATCCCGGAGTAACTAGAATGTGGCACTTTGTTAGAAGCCGGAACCTCCCATATTCAATTGAAGATGTAAAAAATGTTATTTCAAAATGCACTGTATGCGCCCAGTGTAAACCGAAGTATTTAAATACGAAGGTAATTCAATAAGTATCCGCACTTTTTATTTTCACAATTGTATTGTCACATCCGATAGATTATAAACACATCACTTCTCAACATAGTCTCCCTGTTTCTCAATACACTTAGTCCAGCAATCTACAAGCTTCCTAATGCCATCACAAAATAATGTTTTTGGCTGTGTGTGTAGCCAGTCATGCACCGCCTCCTTCAGGTCATCATCGCCTTGGAATCGCTGACCTCTCAAAGCGTCTTTTAGTGGTTCAAACAGGTAAAAATCCGAAGGTGCCAGGTCTGGACTGTAGGCTGGATGGTCGAGATCTTCAAATTTAAGTTCTTGAAGGCATTTTCTAGTCTGTGCAGCGGTATGAGGGCGCGCACTATCGTGTAACAGAATAACACCTTCCTACAATCTCCCTCTCCGTTTTGTGCGAATTGCTTGCTTTAACTCATTCCGAAGAATGTCAGAATACGATGCACTTGTTACTGTAGTTCCACGCTATCCTTGAACATTATCTAGAGAACATTATCTCCAAAACGTTCTCTTTCCTAGTGGCTTCACAGATTTCCTGAGTAAGGGCGTAATGTTCCATCATATCTAATAGCATTACTGCTTGGGTTCTATCATCTTTTGTAATGTTGCCATGAAACTTCTCAACATACATGACTTCGTTATTTTTCTTCCACGCTATGAAATTAAAATCTCCGCAAATTAGAATATTTGTTGTTGAAGTCTCAAGTAATTATAGCATGTTATGTATTTCATTAGTGGAAAATTGGAATTCACTTTTTGTGGTGTTTAGTGGTCTGTAGACGTCCATAATGATTAGGTTCAGTTCTTTTACTACTAATATAATAACTTCGACTGTGCTGTTTGATTTGTTTACCTTTACCTCACATGTGTATGTGATTTTCATGTAGATACAACACCCTCCTCCTCGTCTAGCCACTCTATCTGCTCTGTATATGTTGTAGTCCAGCAATGCTATTTCAGTATTCTCGATGCAGTTTTCACAGCCTTTTTCGCACTTATGTAAGTGTGTTTCCGTTAGGCATATGATATGTATGCTGGTTTCCCTAGCTAAATTTTGCACGTATTGTAATTTGCAGTCTGCATAGTCCGTACAGAGGCCTTGTATATTTGTGTATAATATGTTTACCGGGTTTCTAATCTTCGTGTTCGATTTTCCTAAATGATGGTCGTTTCCTCTTTGGTTTTAATGGTTGGGCCGCTGCATTTGGGAGTATTGGAGCTGCGGCCCGTGATACCACTGTGGTTGTTGTATTATTGGTGGGTGGTGTTGAATAGAAGGGTGATGTACGTAATGTTGTGGTGCATATATTTACGGCGTTCTGTCTTTCCTTGTTAGAAGGGCAAGCTGTGCTTTTATTATCCTCATTTCTTCTAAAAAATATGTTTCATTACTCTTGTTATTACCTCTATGTCGAATATGATCTGTTCTTTCCCGTTCTCTTCTTTGTGTACCCTTTATGTGAAAATAGGGCACTCTATGTTCAGGCATTTTTTCTTCGTAATTAACTGTCTGCACATACGAGGTTGAAAAAAGTTGTAGTTTGGTCCGTACCTGCATTTTCCATTCTTCATCATATAGAAGCATTTTGTAGGGTGATTGTATATGCAGTTTGAGCCATATTTGCACGAACCTGTTTTATAACATTCGCATATGGCCCGTCGTTTAAATTCCCTCTGCGTCTTATGTGATTCAATTTCCTTTTTCTGCTCCGCCACCACTTTTTCCCCACTCAGTGGTTTTTTTTTCCTTCTGCGTGTATTTCGTATTTATAATAGCATGGGGCTAGTGACCCCGCTAAGTTACTAGGTTTCTAAACAACAAACAAAGGCACTTACCGGTGCGTTGAATTAGATATTCTTTAGGGCCTACCATAGATTTCCTGCGTCCCACAAAGCAGTCTACCTAAACTCTCTAACTTTACTAATTTAGAAGCTATAGACATTACCCCTAACTATTATTATTTACTGACAACTTTCTACACCATTTGTCACCTTAGAAACATCACCAAATTAAACTTAGCACCAACGATTTAGTCAGATATGAATAACCATGCTCTAGTCCAGCCAAAACCAACGAACAGCCGCGTTGCTCTGTTTATCCCTTCGTGTTGCCATTCAGCTTTCTTTTAGTGATTTTTCCCTTTAGTGACTTTAGACTATATACATATATATATATATACACGTCACCTCACTCCTCCCCTACAAGTTTAGTCTGTCAGGGGGTGAGAGACCCTAGACGACCTGCGGAGCGGGGTTGATGTAGTAGGAATAGGTGCAACATGCATAGGCGGGCGAATTGAACCATTTTCCAGAGGATCGGTTCTCTCTTCCGGAAGACTCCGGTCATTCTGCAATTCACGTTCCCATATCTGGTCCTGATGGCGTTTAATAGAACGACCATCTTCTAGTTGGCACTTGAAGGAAACAGGGCCCGTTCTCTCCTGCACAGTTGCAGGAACCCATTTTGGTCCAGCCCCATAGTTGCGAATCATAACTGGATCATTAGGTTGCGCTTCTATAACTCTCCCTTTTTTAGTGTCGTGGTACAACTTCTGTTTTTCCTGATGGCGTAAAACTCGTCGTTGTAACGTTTCGTTTGGACGTAACAAATCGAAAACTGAACGAATTCCCCGGCCAATCATAAGTTTAGAAGGAGACACCCCCGTCGTTGTGTGAGGTGTTAGTCGATATTTAAACAAAAATTTATCCAACACCACTTGCATTTCCTCCCACGAGAATGACGCAAGGCCGACTTGAAAGTACGGACCATGTTTTCCGCGAGACCGTTAGTAGACGGGTGAAAAACACTAGACCGGACATGTCTAATGCCATTTAGGTGGACAAAAGAACGAAATTCCTCACTGGTAAAACAAGTACCATTGTCGGAAACCAGGACTACGGGTAAACCCCATCGAGCGAAACACGAACGGAGTAAGCGAATAGTAACACCCGAAGTCGTGGAAGTGGTTGGAAAAATTTCCACCCACTTAGAGTAGGCGTCCACAATGACTAGGAAATAGGTATTATTTATAGGACCTGCATAGTCAACATGGATCCTATGCCAAGGTATAGTAGGCCATTCCCAAGGATGAAGTGGACTTTTCCTTGGGAGATCTCTGTTCTCTAGGCAGCTTTGACAGGAACGAACCAATGATTCGAGTTCTCCATCTAAACCGGGCCACCAGAAATAAGCTCTCGCCAGCTCTTTCATTTTTGTTGCACCCATGTGTTCAGCGTGAAGTTCCTTCACTAAATTCGACCTGCCTTCATTCGGAATTATCACTCTGTGGCCCCATAAGAGACAGCCATTTTGGATCGAGAGTCCAGACTGACGTTGATAAAAAGGCTGTAATTCACTCTCAACCTTAGTAGGCCAACCAACTGAGCAGTAATGGATGACCCTAGACAGAATAGGGTCTGATTTTGTCCACTGCTCTATTTGTACCGCAGATACTGGAGTGGATTCCAAAAACTCCACCAAGTGAACCCATTCTGTAGGTATAGGTACACATTCATTTGGATTTTCTAAAGGCAACCTACTTAGCGCATCAGCCGTACCTAGAAGTTTGCCTGACCGATGTACTAAGTCAAATTTATAGGCTTGTAGAATCAGTGCCCATCGTTGAATCCTACCTGAGGCCATAACTGGAATATTTTTATTAGGTGAAAATAAACCTAAAAGAGGCTTATGGTCAGTAATTAGTTTAAATTCATGACCCCATAGATAGAAATGAAATTTTTTTACTGCAAATACTAAGGCTAAGGCTTCACGTTCAAGTTGTGCATATCGTCTTTCAGTCTCAGTTAGTGTTCTTGAAGCAAAACAGATAGGCCTATCTACACCATCAATGTGGTGAGATAACACTGCCCCAATTCCATAAGAACTGCTATCTGCTGAAACTATGAGAGGAAGTTTAGGATCATAATGCACTAGTATTACGTCCTTGGAAGCCTCAAATGCTTCCTTTTGGGTTTTCTCCCATCTCCACTGTTCCTCAGATCGTAATAGCTTATTTAGGGGTTCAAGGAAAGTCGATGCATTAGGCAAAAATTTCCTATAAAAGTTTAGACCTAAATAAGCTTGTAACTGTGTGATGTTTTGTGGAGGTGGTGCATTTTTTATTGCTTCTAGTTTATCCACCGTTGGATGAATGCCTGAGGCATCTATGCGGAACCCTAAATATGAAACCTCGTTAGTGACCCACGAGCACTTTTCTTTCTTTAGCTTAAGTCCGGCATCCCGGAGTCTTTTTAGAACTGTGGTTAATCTAGTTAGATGTTCTTTTTTAGACGAACCTGAAATGAGGACATCATCTAGAAAACAAAGTACCCCGGAATGTGACCTAGAACTTGGTCCATTGTCCTCTGAAAAATACCCGGAGCCGATGCTATTCCATAGCATAGCCTATTGTACTTATATAGGCCTCGGTGCGTATTTATGATAGTTAGTTCTTTAGAATTTTCATCTAAACTTAGTTGAGCATAGGCTTGGGACATATCTAGTTTTGTGAAATATTTACCCCCAGCAAGAGAGCTAAATAATTCATCAGGCTTGGGTATAGGGTAGCAATCTAGAAGGACTGCTCTATTTGCTGTTAAACGGTAATCCCCACATAACCGCACGGACTTGTCAGGTTTTAGTACAGGAACTACTGGGGCAGCCCACTTAGCGTGTGTGACTGGTTCGATAATTTTATCTTTGAGCAGCCTGTCAATTTCTAAATCTACCTTCTCCCGCAGTGCATGCGCAATTGAACGAGC
The DNA here is from genome assembly GCA_023014485.1 of Bathynomus jamesi. Lineage (NCBI taxonomy): Eukaryota > Metazoa > Arthropoda > Malacostraca > Isopoda > Cirolanidae > Bathynomus > Bathynomus jamesi. The sequence continues at coordinate 304,585 of JAJOZX010000649.1, read as the reverse complement.
CTTACAAAATTTCGGAGTTACATTAGGATCTACTTCTATACAGACCTGATGGCCTTTTAGGTTGCCTACTTCAGGCCCAAAAACAGAAGAAAACTCCTTAACAATGAGTCTATGTCAGACGGATATGAGAGTGTATGCACATCTGCCTGACCCTTTGGCAAAATTTTGTCAATCGGCATTTTCAAAGCATCAATCCAATCACGGCCTAGTAGAGTAGGCCCTTGCTCATCCACCACTAAAAGAGTTAAGGGATGAGACAAAGTTTTCTTGTTGAGTGTAACTGTGATGGATGCTTCTCCACAAATAGGTATTTGTATGTCCCCATATTTTTTTAGTATTGTTTTAGATGCATGTAGTTTAGGTGCATTTTTGAAAGTTTTGTCAAAAACTGTTTTGGACATGACAGTTCGGGCAGCACCTGTATCTAGTTCTAGAGGAACTGTAATTCCATTTAGGCCTACCTCTACAATATATGGGCCTGTATTATCACCACTTTGCTGCTCATAAAATAGGTACTCCACTCCAATGTTCGAAGTATTTCCCTTTTGAGGATTTACACTAGAAATGTTATAATTAGAATTTTCACCCCTTGTTTTCTTTGAAAAACAAACTTTAGCTATGTGGCCTATTTTACTACAGTTTCGGCAAACTGCTTCTTTAAAAGGGCAGTCCTTCTTCCAGTGGTGTTTTCCACACCCAGTACATGGCTTGGAAGGCTTTTCCTCCTGTTTAGCGTTTGAATTAGTAGGTTTAGTCGTATTTGTCGCATACCTTTTATTTGTCTGTCTAGTAGGCTCATTAGGTCTGCCAGGCCTAGAAGATTTAAAGCTATTTACGTGTTGGCCTTTACTACTGTGACTGCCAAAAGCTCTAACATCTTTAGCAGCTGCTTCTCTAGCCGCAGCTATTTCTACAGCCTGACTAAAAGTTAGGTATTGTATAGCTAATAGGGCTCTCTGGGTAGACTCTTCTTTGAGACCCATTACAAACCTATCTCTTAGCATTTTGTCTAATTTGTCCCCAAATTTACAAATACGGCTATGGGCTTTTATTCCTACAAGAAACTCTGCAATGCTTTCATTCACCGTCTGATGCCTCGAATAAAATTTGAAACGTTCATAGATTTCATAGATGAGAACTACTCGGGGTTTGTAGTGATCGGTTAGGGCCTGTACCAATTCACTATAGGTGCAAGTTTCCGGTGCTTTAGGAGCAACTAGGCCCACAACTAAGCCAAACGTTTTAGGGCCTATTATAGTTAAGAAGGTAGGTACTTTCTTAGCATCAGGAATGGAATTTGCCTCGAAAAACAACCTCACCCTAGTGGCATAAGCTTCGAAGTCCTCCCCAGAGTCTTTGTAGGGGCTTATATGGCCAATCACCGACATGCTAGAACAAAACCGTTCTGAAACCGTGAGCTTCCCTCACCAGCTATCTGCAACAGGATCTGGGGGGGGACTAAGTGGATATATTTTCTCAGAAGAGTTCCTTGTTCCATGCACGGTCTGTGTGTATCATAAAAAAACCTCAGTGGACCATTCTGAATTCAATCCCATCATGAAATGGTCATGTTATGTGCTTTGGAAAGTGGACGCTCAATTTTGCCAGTTGAAGTTTAAGTTTTGGTTGTTGGCTAAAAATACAATAGTTACCCCTTTTTCTTTGATGTATTCAGTCCGACATGAATGCAACGAGTCTTTTGCTTAGATTGAGGTTCTGAATATAGGTGTAGCTGTAACCTCTAGATTCTGTCCCAAAGCTGGCCTATCTGCTTTGCAGATAGCTGGTGAGGGAAGCTATATTTTTTGGGCCTCTTTGCCAGTGACCCGTTAGCCACGTCGGGCTAACATCATGAAAAAGAAAAACTATAGTGTCTGTCATTTACTCCTTGTTTCGTTCACGGGCTGAATAGTAAATTGTATTAGAGTTAGGGCTGAGAAGGAATTAGTATTAGAGTTAGGGCTGGATAGGAATTAGTTTTAGAGTTAGGGCTGAGTAGGAATTAGTATTAGAGTTATGCCGGCGGGACCTAAGCTATAGTATGGTAGCTTACCCACACAACCCAACCAAATCGGACGACCCACTAGGCTACATCCAATTTTCCAAACAACCACTTGAACCCAATAAGCCAAATTAAATCCAGTGAGCCAAATTAAATCCAGTGAACCAAATTTAATCCAATGAACCAAATTTAATCCTATGAACCAAATTTAATCCAACGAGCCAAATTGAATCCAATTAGCCAAATTGAATCCCATGAGCAGGGCCGTAACTACCTATGAGGTCACCGAGGTCCGGACCTCGGTAATTATTTCCTAAAAAAAAAAGAGACTGAACCGTTATCCGTGTATGAAACGCATATTACCGCTTTTCTTTTGAAAAGAGGGAACGTCGAGCGTTTTGTGTTTTGTGTTTAGTGTATAGCTTGGGTTGTGTTTGTAGATGTCATTTTGGTCTGAATTTTGCTCGTCCCGCCGCGCTCGAAAAAAATCTGGACCTCACTAATTTCTAAACCCTAGTTACGGCCCTGCCCATGAGCCAAATTGAATCCCATCCTCGTCGCCAAATGTAATAGCTTGGGGTTAGTGACCCCGCTAAGTTACTAGGTTTCTAAACAACAAACAAAGGCACTTACCGGTGCGTTGAATTAGATATTCTTTAGGGCCTACCATAGATTTCCTGCGTCCGACAAAGCAGTCTACTATTATTATTTACTGACAACTTTCTACCCCATTTGTCACCTTAGAAACATCACCAATTTAAACTTAGCACCAACGATTTAGTCAGATATGAATAACCATGCTCTAGTCCAGCCAAAACCAAACGAACAGCCCGCGTTGCTCTGTTTATCCCTTCGTATTGCCATTCAGCTTTCTTTTAGTGATTTTTCCCTTTAGTGACTTTAGACTATATACATATATATGTACACACGTCACCTCAGTATCTCTCTCTTTTGTTGTGGGTATTTCTTTATCTGAGGCTGCTTTCGCCCCTCCCCTGTAGTGTGTTGTCCATCTCATTTTCGTTTCCGGTTGTGACGGCGTTTTCTGTTGTTTCCTGGTTTTCTGTCGGTAAAACTGCTGTACCTGATTCTTCTATTTCAATATTTTGTATTTCCCTTTGTACTAATTTCCTATTGTTTTCCAAGCACTTGACGCACAAGAAACCATAAAGGCCTATGATTTTGTTATTTATTCTAATTATCATTTTCCTGTCTTTTCTAAGTTCATGCATTCATAGTGTTTAAAAGTACTGCACAGAATGCATTTTAAGCCCAAGGTCTGGTCTGCTTCATTTTTGTAATCCCAGAGCTGATGTGCAGCGCATTCCATTAAACATAATCCAGGTCTATTCAGTTTTCTGGATTTACCTCAATTTATACAGTTCTTTTGATTTTCCTCTTTTCTTCTCGCTTCTCAAATTTTTCTCGATAACTCGACCTTCATTTTATGGCTCTTCCAAATTGTGTCTGACCTTTTTCCCCTCTACAGGACTAATGTACAAATTTCAGGAGCTGTTTTTCCGTTCAAAGTGTTTTCAATTTATGTTTCAATTAATGTTTTTTTGTTTGTGCAAGATATATGCCACCGGCTTTCACTTAATAAATTATTATCGCGAATTTACTGGCATTTAATACACACACACTGGTATAAGACAGAATTTACCGCTGAACTTATAAACACTAGTTATTTCGATATTACACAGAGCGGAAACAAATATTATATATATATATATATATATATATATATATATATGCGGTAACTATAACTAACACACATTTTTGGTAAAAGTTGCCTAAAATTAATCGAAACCTACGTCAAAATTATTGACTGCCCGGTTAGGTTAACTGTACGCTCTTGACGATTGGTTATGTTAAGTCGTGATATTTTCGTTTAAACTAACAAAAATATCACGAAATATATGTTGGGACCCGGAAAGGTTATTTTAGTTGGAATATACGTCGGGACCCGGAAAGGTAAGTAGTACCCGTAACTCATTAAAATGTTTGTCATATATTACTCTCCGTTTTATGTTACAGCTAAATTTTAGGTCCACTCTACCACAATTAGATCCCCAGATATTAAAAAATCTTCGTTTTTAGGGAAATTAAAAAACTTGTCCTGTTTGTGGAAGTTTCTACATTGTTATAGAGTAGGCCAACCACAGCACACTTAAGGTATTTTACACTTATTTACAATAAACAAACTTTAATTAACTTTGAACATGACCATAATCATATATATATATATATATATATATATATATATATATATTAGTGATGTAGGTCACATCCGCATCCGCATCCGCACATTTTCTCGCATCCGCATCCGCACCCGCATCCGCACTTTGGACTGCGGATGTCGTGCAGATGTGGACTGTTGAGATAAAACGTCATTAATAAGCGGAAATTATCAAATTCTATTATATTAATAGAACTAGTTCATTGTGCGCAAAAGTGATGCAAGCGACAAGACGAGAGGCTGTTCTTGTATGAAGTTACTCTCTTGCAACCTACTTAGATCCACGTTACAAAGCTAAGTTATTTTCACCTAGTACATTAGAACGAGTTAAATCATCACTTGGCAAAGCAGTTGAAGAGCTTCAATCTCTTGAATCTGTCGCTTCGCCACCCACCAAAAGAATAAAAGTTTCAGTGACAGAACCAACACCTTCAACAAGCAAATCTATCACAGAATCTGTCTCTCAGTTTCTTGAGTCAAGCAGCAATGACGAGACCTACGCGATGTCAAAAGATGTAGTAAAAATGATCGAGAGCTATCACCAAGAAAAACGCCTGGTTGCATGTGACAATCCTATTAGTTGGTGGAAAAATACGCAGAATATCTATCCATACTTGAGTAAACTTGCAAGGAAACATTTAGCCTGTCCTCCAACAAACGTACCAAGCGAGAGATTATTTAGCAGTGCTGGATTAATATATGATGAAAAGAGAAACAGACTGGCAGCAGAAAAGGCAGAAAAATTAATGTTCCTTAAGCATAACCTTCCTATAATTAAGTTTGAACATTAAACGATGAACATCTTAGTTACTTTATTTTAATTACTCATTTATAAATATGCCTAATAAAACTTTAAACTTAATATAAATAGTTATCAAGCTAATTAAAGATCTCTTTCTATAAGGGTGGAGGTTGGGGAAAGAGGACGGTGGGGTGCATTTGAGTTGGGTTCACGTCCCGCATCCTGGTAACACAATTATGGTTTCTAATTGTGGCTGAAACTCAACAAAATATAACGAATTTATTTGCAGACGAATTCACTAATTGATTTCTATATTAGTTAGATGCTTGATATTATTTTATATGTTCAGAGAAAAGTACAGCAATTATTGTACAATTAATCAATTATACTACATTATAGCTACAGCCATGGGCGCCCGCAGGATTTTTTCCAAGGGGGGGCAAAATTTAATGTATTAATAGGTAGGGACCGGAGCAAGCAAAAAACTTTTGACCCCTTAGGAACCAGCAGGTTAATTCTAAGCAAGTTTAGTGTTGCATTTTCTGTAATGGAAAATGCAAATATATATTGTATATACATACAATTCACATGATAACAATCATTTATTTTATTTATAACAGACAGAGCTGGGCAATAAATACATTGAATGTATTTAAATACTAAATACTAAATACATGGGAGAAATGTATTTAAATACTAAATACTAAATACATTTTACGAATGTATTTAGATACTAAATACAAAATACATCAATTGTATTTAAATACATTTGTAAATACATTTTAAATACATACAAATTTGCTTGTTGAAGCCATGACACGCACACGATAAAGAAATCAACCGCTTTCGACTAAGAGTGGACACAACTGATTGAACTGACACGTTGAAACATGAACCATGCTGTACTACACTGTCGACGCGTCGTACTGTGCTAGTACAGAACGTGTATTAAACCAGTAAAAGTATTTACATTTTTATATTTTGAGTATTTAAATACATTGTATTTAAATACTCATTAAAGTATTTAAATACTATATTTAAATACATGAAAAACAATGTATTTATAAATACAGTTCTAAATACACAAATGTATTTAAATACGTATTTAAATACAAATGTATTTAAATACTGCCCAGCTCTGATAACAGAAACATGATAGAATGAAGAAAAAAGCACATTGAAGTAAATGTTGTACCTAATTTGAAAACGGTGTTTCGAGCATCACCTACACTGCTCATTTGAATAGGAATTGTAGTCGTCTGCGGTCACTACCAAAATTATGAACAACCTTTTCCATAAAATCAGTTTTGTTGGAGTTGATTTTCTCCCGGTGAACAAATAAAAAGGTAGCAACCTTTTATCATGCACACAAATAAAAATTTTCACCCTTTAGGAGGCAGTTGGATACTTTTCAGCAAGTTTAGGATATAAATATTTAATATATTTTCTTGGCATTTCCAGGGGGGGGCAAGCGCCCCCCCTTGCCCTTACCTGCGGGCGCCCATGGCTACAGCTCTCTCTATATAATAACTTATTATATACGTTAAACACAACAAATCTCGAATATATCCTAAAAAATAACGAAAATGTAGACATCCGCATCCGCATCCGCGGATGTTGAAATCAAACATCCTCATCCGCATCCGCGGATGTGAAAAAAATGACATCCGCTACATCACTAATATATATATATATGATCCACACAGACCGTGCATGGAACAAGGAACTCTTCTAGGAAAATTAAATCCACTAACCATAAAATCTACTAGATGTAGCTGGGCTAGGCTGCTTTAAACCCTAGATCCTGTCCCAAAGCTGGATCCTATCTGCTTGGCAGATAGCTGGTGAGGGAAGCTATATTTTTGTGACCTCTTTGCGAGTGACCCGTTGCCACGTCGAGCTAGCATCATGAAAAAGAAAAAACTATAGTAATTGTCATTTACCATTACTTATTCGGACTATAGTGGATTTAATTTTCCTAGAAGAGTTCCTTGTTCCATGCACGGTCTGTGTGTATCATAAAAGGCCTCAGGGAACCATTCTGAGTTCATTCCCATATATATATAATATATATATATATATATATATATATATATATATATATATATATATATATATATATATATATATATATGTTAGACTATGATATGATATGAAGTGGTGACTTCAGATACACTTGATTCTTTCAAAAGAAGGTTGGATAGTTTGATGTCTGCAAGGGACATCTGGTGATGGTGTTTAAGCCCATTTTTATTGCATGAATGGTACTAGTTTATTTCATATATATTATGTGCATTTGGGTGATAGATCCCACAGCTCAACACAGGTGTTGTGGGATATAGGGAGGCAGCATCTTGGGTTAGGCAGCGCTGTCCAACTTGCGGCCCGCGGAATGGACGTTTGCCAAATTTCATTTCTGAATTTTCTTCCCTATTTTGTCATTTCTAGTAGGGAGAACAACATTCAGCGGGTTCCTAAGTCGTATTAACCAACAGTGTATGATTATAGGCAACATCTTGGCCGCGCTTTATAGAAGTTGGACAGCACTGGGTTAGGGGATACTCTCTGTCCTTACACACCCTATTTAAAGAGATTCCTCTGCCGAGCGGTGCCCACCATAGTACTGTGAGGTATTGAAAAACTCATGATCTTCACTTGCCCCACAAACACCTTTAAATGGGAGACCCAAAATGGGTACACACACATTTCTACATTACTGTACAGTCTTTACAGCCACACCTACACTTTTCCTCCTAAGTATATATATTGTAATGTATATGGATGTAAATTGTGACTTAGTCCGCAATTGATATGGACCGTGACTTATTTCTGGTTGGCACAGTACTGGTATTGATGGGTACCATAATGAAATTGACTGGATTCTTTGGATCTGATATATTTGCATGTCAGTTATAAATAGATATAGTGTGTAACATATTTGTGGATAGTAGCCTATTATGACTTTGATCCTCTGGATCCAGAGATTCTATCTTTAGTTTTAAATTGATAATTAATTAGTTTTAAATTGATACTTAATTAGTTTTGTAAAAATTGGTTATTGCCAATGTACAGGCAGTTTTTACATAGTGGAGCCACCTCGATGGGCCGAAGTGGCCCCTAGTGTGCCCACTATAAAAAGTTCTTATGTTCTTACTCCATTAGTTTTTAATTTCTAGTCGAGTCATTATGTCATCAATATCCAATATCTATGCTTATACATATTTATAAAATTGCAATATGCATGATTATAATACTGTATTGCAATTTTTAAGAATATTAATTACCTAAGAAATTATAAATTATTACTAAATACATAATTTTATAAAAATAAATTTTATACGTTGAGATTACATAATAAAAATTACCTGATTCATCCTCATTTAAAAAAATGTATATACCTACATATTTGCATATTCACTGGTGATTATAGGTGCAACCACTTTCACAAGAATAATCCCAAAGACTATACGTATACATTAATTTATCCTCATTAACATTTATGACTGTAGTTGAGTGTGTAAAATGTTAATAAATGTTCCAGACTGTTTTTTAGTGAACCTTTGTGGTAATCGGACGTACCTAGCATTGCTTGTAAACAAACGGTTCAAATTGAAAATTATTTATTACTGAAACGAGGGCAGTTGAGATTGATCCTGTATTTAGCAATTGTTTTTTGGTTAGTATAAGATCACTCCCGTGTTACCTGTACTTGTTTGTTGGAAGTTTTATTTTGACGCCAAATCATTGATAAATTTACTTTAAATCTTATTACATGGTAACATGGTAAAAGACAGATTAGAAAAAGTATAAAAGAGGGCCACAAGGATGATACCATGCCTTAGACACCTTAGTTACAAAGAGAGATTGGAGCACCTAAACCTGCTTTCCTTAAAGCGAAGAAGGTTTTGAGGTGATATGATAGATAAGGTGACCAGAGTCCCGATTTTGGGCGGGACAGTCCCGAATTTATGACGTGTCCCTCTTTTCAAAATGTTCCGAAAATGTCCTGCATTTGGAGCAAATTTTCATAAATGTCCCGCTTTATTAAAATTACGGTAACGGTTCAGAATAGGGGCGCCACCTCAATTTTTGTGTTTTTTCCACCAAAACATGCTAAAACCATTGGTTTCATAAGAACATAAGAAATTTTTATAGTGGGCACAAGAAATTTTTATAGTGGGCCACTAGGGGCCACTTCGGCCCATCGAGGTGGCTCCACTATGTAAAAACTGCCTGTACATTGGCAATAACCAATTTTTACAAAATTAATTAAGTATCAATTTAAAACTAATTAATTATCAATTTAAAACTAAAGATACAATCTCTGGATCCAGAGGATCAAAGTCATAATAGGCTACTATCCACAAATATGTTACACACTATATCTATTTATAACTGACATGCAAATATATCAGATCCAAAGATCCAGTCAATTTCATTATGGTACCCATCAATACCAGTACCATGCCAACCAAAAATAAGTCACGGTCCATATCAAATGCGGACCAAGTCATAATTTATATCCATATACATAATATATATACTTAAGAGGAAAAGTGTCGGTGTGGCTGTAAAGACTGTACAGTAATGTAGAAATGTGTGTGCACCTATTTTGGGTCTCCCATTTAAAGGTGTTTGTGGGGCAAGTGAAGATCATGAGTTTTTCAATATCTCACAGTACTATGGGGGGCACCGCTTGGCAGAGGAATCTCTTTAAATAGGGTGTGTAAGGACAGAGAGTATCCCCTAACCCAAGATGCTGCTTCCCTATATCCCACAACACCTGTGTTGAGCTGTGGGATCTATCACCCAAATGCACATAATATATATGAAATAAACTAGTACCATTCATGCAATAAAAATGGGCTTAAACTAGTGATGGGACGATACCAAAATTTTTAACGATTCTGATTCCGATTCCGATACCACTAAAAAGTCTCGATTCCGATTCCGATTCTCAATATTTTTAAATATAATTCTATACTTATTTTTCTGGAAATTGTCATATTTTACTCTGGTAAGATTAACTATTTACATTATGAGTATGGTAATATAAATTATAAATTATAATAGATTGGTTTAAAAATAAAAATCAACTGTAAGTTGTAACAATTTATTTTAATCTTCTTGATTACATATCATGGATATACATGTTCTAATGTATAGCTACAATACAATAAAAATGAAATTTGTTATCCTCTTTCATTTAAATTTTAAAGTTTACATTGCAAAACTGGTTCAATTAAAAGTTAAAGAATCGTTTTAAGAATCGGAAATCATGGTATAATTCTCTCGATTCCGATTCCAATTCCTGAAAAATGCTAGATTCTTCTGATTCTCGATTCTGATTCCGATTAATTGTCCCATCACTAGCTTAAACACCATCACCAGATGTCCCTTGCAGACATCAAACTATCCGGGTCATTCCATGTCAACTCGGCCACAAAATGGCACTTTTTGCACTCACCCTTTTCAATTTTGCTCATACTTGGCACAATAGCAGATATACATGCCAAACTTAAATTCCCAAATTATTAGAGCTGACTGACCTTTGGTTACTGAGATACAAGGTCACAAAGTTATGACATTTTGACCTTTTTTGCGTTAAATGACTATTTTCAAAATGGTGTAACTAAAAAACTATTAAAGCTAGAGCATTGATTTTGGTCTCATCTTAAAGCTCTTTAGTAGCCCTTTGTTTATTGTCTCTTGTTAAATATCTCTACTGTGAAAAATAAAAAAATCCCTTCAAAAGTTGACCTTTCACCTTGAATAAAAAAAAAATAGCTTCTCCTAAAAAATTTAATTTTTTTTACATTAATACCTTGAGTCATGTACAACAAAATCCCAACAAGCTGTAAGTGGCTGATAACTAGTTCAATGTATAAAAAATAAATGAAGTTGGCATCATTCTTCAATTTTAGATTTTTTTTGTCAGTTCATTTATTTAAAAGTTCTGTTCTGATATAGTGTCAGTGAAGACTTAGTTCAACTTAACATTATTAGTTCAAAAACCTTTTTGTGACCTGTGCCAAAAGAAGTCTTTTAAAAGACAACCAGGGTTAAACCCCTCGACAGCCCCAAATCTACTGGAGTAGCGCTGATCCAAAGGCCCAACTAGTATATAAGTACTGTCAACTTTACAGAGTTGACTCCTGACTTCAAGTTAAAGTTAATTTATTTTTACTAAATACATGTATAAAAATTTATTTAATAATTCATTAATTGTTCATTGTTTTCTTTTCAGGATTTTCTAGGTGCTTTTGTGATTTCAGAGTACAAACATGGAACATTTAAAACTGAAACAGAAGTGTGCTGATCCTTTGCTGCGTCACAAAGGTCAGTGTCGAAAGAAGAGTTTGAGAATTGTACCACAGGAACTTGTAAATAAGTTTCCCGATCTGCACTTAACACTACATCACAGACTTTGTAAGCAGTGTAGAGAACATCTTGAGTCCTTGCCTGAGAAAGGAATAGGCACTTTGAATTCAGACATAAATGATGATTCTTCTTGTAGTAGTGAACCACCTGAAGATCTTGATAAAATTGAAAATGTTGACAATAGTGATGCATCAACTTCAGAGCAAAACCATGAGATGTGTACTTTGAATGCTTCTTTTGTTTCAATTGGTGAATCACCCATAAAAAAGAGAAGCTTGTAGAGCAAAAGTCATATGGAGCTAAAAAACTAAGCAAGGTGACAGAGACAGTTAAGAAGAGAATGGAAACAGTTGCAGGAAAAGAGATTTCTGACTCACAATTTAAGGAGCCATCTGGAGATGTAGACTGTTTAGAAATAATAAATCAACTCAAGGAAAAATTCAAAAATGAAAATACTAAAAGAAGTGATAAAATAAAAATCCTCACTGTATTGCCCAAAAGTTGGAGCATTAGGAAAATTGCTTCAGAATTTAACACAACAAGGCATACAGCATCTATTGCTAAAAAAATAGTTGAAGAAAAAGGTGTCCTTTCAGACCCAAATCCAAAGGGTGGGAAAAGAATTAAACAGGATACTGTTGACGCTATTAAAGCATTTTATCTTTCAGAAGACATCAGTAGAACAATGCCAGGAAAGAAAGACTATTGTAGTATCATTGACAATGAAAGAGGAAGGATACATTTGCAAAAGCATCTTTTACTTTGCAATTTAAAAGAAGCTTATCATATTTTCAAAGAAAGAAATCCTTTGGTTAAGGTGGGATTCAGTAAATTTGCAGAATTGCGTCCAAAGCAGTGTGTTATTGCTGGAGCAACAGGAACTCACTCAGTATGTGTCTGTACAATTCATCAGAATGCCAAACTTATGTTTGTAGGAGCTGAATTAGAAAAACTAACTGCAAATGATGACACACCTATTAAGAATGTACGTCATTGTGTTGCCTTTATGGAATGCAATCCTGCCTCACAGAAATGCTGCCTCAGACAATGTGAACAATGTGGAGATCCATCAGATTTAAAAAACAGACTACTGGACATATTTACAAACAACTTCATTGATATCATAAATTTTAAAAAGTGGACCAATACAGATTGGTCAAATCTTGAATCAGTAGAACTGAATACAGATGAATATATTGACCAATTCTGTAACCAACTGAAAGAATACCAGATACATGACTTCAAGACAAAGATGCAAGCAACTTATTACCGTGAAACAAAAATGTCTTTGAAAGATGGTGAGGTCCTTGCTGTGTGTGATTTTGCTGAAAATTATTCCTTTATTCTTCAAGATGAGGTTCAGAGCTTTCACTGGAACAATGAGATGGCTACTCTACATCCATTTGTTATTTACTATAAAAAGGAAGATGAGATTGCTCACCTTAGCTTTGTTATTATTTCAGTGTGTAACATCCATAACACAGTTGCTGTACATTTGTTTCAAAAGCATCTGATAAAATTCCTAAAAGGTAATATCTCATCCATCGGTTCCATCCACAAAATAATTTACTTTTCAGATGGGTGTGCAGGACAGTATAAGAACTGCAAAAACTTTTTGAATCTTTGCCATCACAGAGATGATTTTGGAATTGAGGCAGAATGGAATTTTTTTGCAACAAGTCATGGAAAGGGACCCTGTGATGGTGTTGGAGGCACAGTTAAGAGATTAGCTGCAAAAGCTAGTCTACAACGACCTTATGATGAACAGATCCTTACTGCAGAACAGTTATATACATTTGCAAGTGAAAATATTGTAAATATAAAATGTCATTTTTCAACCAATAAAGAGCATGAAGAGGAAAGCCAACTTCTCCAAGAAAGACACTCAACTGCAAGGACTATTGCTGGTACACAGAAATTACACCATTTACAGCCAGTTTCATTGACTTCTCTTAAGGTTAAACATTATCCATTATCAGATTATTCAAATATTGAGAAAGTTACTGAAAAGGAAGAAGTTGTGACTGAGGAGAAAATACATGGTTTTGTTACTGCTGCATATGATGGCCATTGGTGGGTGGCATATGTGCTGGAAAAGATACCAGAGAATAGAGAAGTAAAAGTCACATTCCTTCATCCTCATGGCCCAAACCCATCATTTGTGTATCCTGGTCAACCAGATGAATTAATCTTACCATATTCAGATATTCTAACACAAGTTGAGGCATCTACTACTAATGGATGAACATACAGGATTTGCAAAGAAGTTACTTTGAAGGCATCCAAAGCTTTGGCAGATCTACAGCACAGAAAGGTAAGAATTCAAAATTAAAATGGTCATGTAACTATATATACACACTGCATACATTTTAAGTTGTGATAAATGGAAATCAATGAGCACTATACCTATACATATTGTATGTACATTTTAATATGTTACTTGTATTTGTTAATTGGGTAGCTATCTAGGTATACATTAAAAATTGTTTTCTCTTCTAGAAATCACAATAAATTGGGTGGCCCACAAGAATCTTGTCAACTACTGAAAACCATCACATACATGCACAACATACAGGTGAGGTGGGTAAAGAACAAATATTTAAAAATAAGCATTTGCTTGTTTGTAGAAGGCTGCAGATAGTAAGCACACCGGACAAAAAATTAGTCACCCCTCTCAGAATGTACCTAATAACGTGTGACGGTGCCTCTGGCCTTGATAACCGCACGAATCTGGCGAGGCAGAGACTCTACAAGGTTGTGCATGTACTGAACATCGATTTGCTGCCACTCGTTCATCAGCCGGTCCCGAAGTTCCGCCAGAGTCCGTGGGTGTCTATTCCTGCGCTTCACTTTCTGTTTCCAGCCTGAACAACACCTTCAATGCATTCAGGATTAAAGGCTTCATTGGACCTGTGGTGTACTCGTCGCCTCCCATCATTGGAGAACAAACAAAAATGGGACTCATCGGACCAAATTACACATTTCCAATCTGCCGCAGTCCAGTTTTTGTGCCTCTGAGCCTATTTATAACGTGCCAATTTGTGACTTGCTGTTAACAGCGGCCTCTTCCGTGGTACCCTGCTCCAGATGTCCATCGCATGCAGTTCTCGTCGCAATGTCCATTCGGAAATTGGTCGCTGGAGAACCTCATTGGTTTCTTGGAGCAATTGTTCTCTGGTTTGAAAACGATTTGCAGTTACTAGATGAGAAACATGGCGGTGGCCTCTATTGTCGAGAATTGTTTTCCGGCCACAGTTACGCCGTCGATTGTCAGTTGATTGCGAAGTACACCACTCTTTGTAAACTCGCTGGACAGTACGCGTTGACACACCAACAAATTGGGCTACTTCAGATATTTTGTGTCCGTGGGCTCTGCCAAACACGATGGCTCCTTTTTGCCACTGAGTAACGTCTGCCTCACGACCCATTTTGCAGACTATATCCAACACACACTTTTTTCTTCACCACCTCACGAAACAGATCTGATCCTGTGTGCTACATCACCGCTACTTGTCACTTACCAATGCTACATCAGCGCCCTTTGTGTGACCTTGAACTTCCTACTATCGGTGCTATTAGGGGTGACTAATTTTTTGTCCGGTGTGCTTAGATATGGGTTGTATTTGTAAGAGATTGAGCTGACCTTAGACAAAAATGGTTACTGACATACAAGGTTACAAAGTCATGACTTTTTGACAATTTTTGTATAAAATGACTTTTTTCAAAATGTTGCTTGAATTCATTATTTTTTATACATTGAACTAGTTATCAGCCACTTACAGCTTCTTGGGATTTTGTTGTACATGACTCAAGGTATTAATGTAAAAAAATTGAATTTTTTAGGAGAAGGTTTTTTTTTTTTATTCAAGGTCAAAGGTCAACTTTTGAAGGGATTTTTTTATTTTTCACAGTAGAGATATTTAACAAGAGACCATAAACAAGGGGCTACTAAAGAGCTTTAAGATGAGACCAAAATCAATGCTCTAGCTTTAATAGTGTTTTAGTTACACCATTTTGAATATAGTCATTTAACGCAAAAAAGGTCAAAATGTCACAACTTTGTGACCTTGTATCTCAGTAACCAAAGGTCAGTCAGCTCTAATAATTTGGGAATTTAAGTTTGGCATGTATATCTTCTATTGTGCCAAGTATGAGCAAAATTGAAAGGGGTGAGTGTTTTAGGTGGCTGACTTGACATGGAATGACCCATCCAACCTTCTTTTGAAAGAATCAATCGTATCTGAAGTCACCACTTCTTCTGTCAGACTGTTCCAAAACTTAATTACTCTGTTTGTAAAACTGTTTTCTTAAATTTGTTCTACATCTTGGCTTAAATAATTTCATACTATGACCTCTAGTCTGATTATTGTGATCTTTAATGAAAAGAGACTCAAAATCTATCTTATCCAACCCTTTTATCATTTTATACACCTCTATCATATCACCCCTTAACCTCCTCCTTTTTAATGAGAACATGCTTAGATACACCAGTCTCTCCTTATATGTCAATTGTCTTAGAGATGGGATCATTCTTGTTGCTCGTTTCTGTACTCTTTCTAGTTTCTCAATATTTTGTATCAAATAGGGACTTAAATTGATTGCAGTATTCGAGGAGGGGTCTCACATATGAAATGTATAGTTGCTTTATAATATTGGGTGATTTGTATTCAATGTGTGTGTGTATGAGATTGAGTCTAGCATTTGCTTTATTTCTGATTACCATATAGTGATTTGAGGGTTTAAGTTCATTTGTCACAGTGACACCCAAGTCTTTCTCTTTATCATCATTTTTAATCCAAATTCCATTCATATTGTATTCAAATTCTGGATTTTTTGGCCCAATATGCATAACCTTGCACTTATCAACATTAAATTTCATCTCCCACTTATCTGCCCAGGCTGTTACTCTGTCTAAGTCTTTTTGTATTATCATTGCTCCTGCTACTGACTTAACATTATGGCCTAATTTTGTATCATCAGCAAATTTTGAAGTTTTACATGATAGGCACTTCTCTAGATCATTTATATAGACAACAAAAAGCAGAGGTCCCAGAACAGACCCCTGTGGGACTCTGCTCAATACGGGTCTCCAAGTAGACTTATTTCCATTTAGATGAACTCTGTTTTCTATTTCTCAGCCATTCTTCTATCCAATCAGCTATATGACCTCTTATACCATGGGCTCTAACCTTTACCAACAATCTTGCATGAGGAACAGTATCAAATGCCTTTGCAAAATCTAAGTATAGGCCTACTATATCTACTGGCTCTTTATTGTCCAAATGCAATAGGACTCCATCATAAAATTCAATCAAGTTGGTTAGACAGGACCTTCCATTTCGAAAGCCATGCTGGCTATCATTTATAAGGTTGCACTCTTCAAGGAACTCAGTAACTTTACCTCTAATGATACTTTCGAGTAATTTGCAAATAATGAAGGTGAGGCTGATGGGTCTGTAGTTTTTTGCCAAGTTTCTATTTCCTTTTTTAAAGATTGGAGCCACATTTGCTTTCTTCCAATCCTCTGGAATTTCAGTACATATCAATGATTTATTAAAAATAATTTCTAGTGCCTGTGCTATATTCTTTTTGGCAGCTTTTATGACTATTGGATGCATTTCATCTGGCCCTGGAGATTTTTCCATTTTTAATTTATCTATTGCTTTTAAGATATCTAGTTTTGTTACCCTTAATTCATTTATTTCTCTATCTTGTCCTGGTAGTATAAGATCAGGAATATTATTTAAATTTTTTTGTGAATACTGATGAGAAGTATTTGTTTAGTTCTTCAGTTATTTCAAGATCATCATCTATAGTTTTATCATCTATATGTAGGGGGCCAATTTTCTTTTTCACTCTACTTTTCAAATTGAAGTGACTGAAAAACTTCTTAGGATTGTTTATTGAATTCTTGGCTAGGCTTTTTTCCAGGTCACGTTTGCTATCTCTGATTACTTTCTTGCAAATGCTTCTTCTACTTTTATATATTTTGGAGTCTGTGCCATTTTTAGTTCTTTTGAATTTATGAAATGCTTTTGTTTTTTCTCTGATTACTCTTTTTACATTGCAGTTTATCCAAGGTTGTTTTTTATTTTTTCCAGTTCTGATTTTACACTGTGGGATATGCTTCCTTTGTATGTTCATTATTATACTTTTAAATTTTTCCCACATACTAGTTACTGTCTGTTCAGGCTGTAGAATATCTGTCCAATTTATTAGACACAGATCATTTACTAGTCTTTATATTTCCTCTTTTAAAATCTGGATGAATGTGACCATTGCCATTACAGTAAATTATTGCTTGAAGTGATTTCACCCCCCCAACCTCTCCTACAATCTGGGGGGACCACCGTGGGAACTGGGGGTTTTGGGTGGGGGAACACAGCACAAGCAATAATTTACTGTAATAGCAATGGTCAGATTTATCTTAAAACAACAGGAAACCAATGGTTTTAGCATGTTTTGGTGGAAAAAACCCTTATACCCTGAACCCTATACTGATCAATTTGTGATGCGTGATCTTTATGGGGGCTCTGCTCCCGTACCCCTGAGACCTAAATTATACAAATGATAATGTAATAACATGTTAAGTTATGCACTTTTTTAGTCTTTGTCTAGGGCACATGATGAATCAAGTTCTCAACATAGCCACGAGCTCTACTAGCGCCACTGCACATCCATCACAGACTGAAGCCATTTTCAAACTGAAGTGAATGAATGATAGTAGGGTTGCTAACTCAAAATTTCCTAGATTCATACCCAAAAAGCACTGAAGCAGCTATATATATTTTTTCATAATTTTCTAACTTTGTTTTTTTGACTATGCGACACATGCAATCAATGTATTTTAATGAGAGAAACAACTTTCTCTATGGTATTTTTAGAAATTTTGCTTAATTAAGTGGCGCCCATATTCTGAACCATTACCAAAATTACTGTTATATTAGACATTAGATGTCTTTTATGAATTAATAGAATTATGCCACAGTTAATATTTGGCTGGACACAGG
Source organism: Bathynomus jamesi (assembly GCA_023014485.1). NCBI lineage: Eukaryota > Metazoa > Arthropoda > Malacostraca > Isopoda > Cirolanidae > Bathynomus > Bathynomus jamesi. The sequence goes on along the minus strand of JAJOZX010000649.1, from coordinate 286,211 downwards.
GGCCAATGAGAGGTTGTTTCACTAGCACTATTTTTCATGCTCTTTACGATGGTACTAATAATTTTTTGTGCTAGTGCACAGTTATAAAATTCATTTAATATGTAATTTTTACATGGAGACTGTGTGTATGTATGTATATATGTACCAGTATGTATCCATGTATATATGTATGTATGTTAGCGCTCTGTGTGTTTGTATGTACGGTAATTGTAATGCGTTTCATGGATGTATCACTTGTTTTCAGATTGTCACATGGCTGGATTGGGCCAATTAGACACTTTTTGTAATGTGTGCCATAGGAATTTCCTTTGCTTCACACAGTTTGAGGACAATGGCTGAAGCTAGTGACAGTTCTGAGATTGAGTATTATCGTGCCATTTCTAAATATTTTGAAAATAACGAAGCAGCAGTGGATTGTTTTAAACGCCACAGAGTTCTGCCTGCTTGTGTGCAATGCCCAAAATGTAACAATTCCTGTTCTTATCGCGTGGACCAACATACATACTATTGTCACTGGCAGGTTAGGTTGGTTAGGTTAGTTAATTTAGTTAGGTTAGCTAGTTTTTTATCAGAATTACATTTTCCTGGTGTAGTTTTCTCTACTTTGTTGGAATTTGACACACATTTTGGTAATTATGTATATAGACACATTCAGTCATTTTACACACCAAAATACATTTTTCTAGTAGTATTTGATGTGATTTGTTCAAATCTGACTTCCATTTCCCTCGGAAATGAGATCCAACAAAGTTATAGTACTTTGAAATTTGGCTCATTTTCAAGGGAAATGGAGGTCAAAATCTAAGCAAAACACACAAAATATTACTAGAAAAATGTATTTTGGTATTAATTAGAATGTGAACGATACTCATATTATCCAAATTATGCTAGTTAAAAATTAAAAAAAAAAGATAAAGTAGTTTGGCTGCAAAAAAAAAAAACTATATAAAACCCTATACCGATCAATTTGTGATGCGTGATCTTTATGGGGGCTCCCCTCCCCCATACCCCCGACACCTAACTTATACATGATTCTATTAACAAGTACTCGTTTCCGCACAATTTGCACTTACGGGTCGATGGTAAAATATTGTGTTTTGTAAATATTTCTATTGCTCGAGAGTCATTAGGGTAATTGTATACAATATCCCCCTCACCTCAGTTTCTAATAAAAATTATTGCAATGCGTAGAAAATAATAAATAAAACCTTTCCTTTAAGTAAAAAAATTTCGGTTGATCATATTTATGGAGATATTATTTAATTAACGATATCCATTTGATGTGACATTTTTCTGATTGGGCTATTTTTTCGCTACTCTGCGACTTAGTTGGTTGGTTTGTTTCTGTTCTGGCTATTTTTTTTTTTCTAATTGGATTCAGTTTGGGTAATACCTCAGTTTGGTCGTGTTTATGATAGAATTATGACGTGCTGTTCGTGTGGTTTCAACTTTGAGAACTTGATTTGTCATGTGCCCTAGATGAAGACTAAAAAAGTGTATAACTTAACATGTTATTACATTATCATTTGTATAATTTAGGTCTTGGGGGTACAGGGGCAGAGCCCCCTTAAAGATCACGTATCAAGTTGATTGGTATAAGGTTCACTTTGTGATGCATGATCTTTATGGGGGTGGAGCCCCCGTACCCCCGAGACCTAAATTATACAAATGATGATGTAATAACATGTTAAGTTATGCACTTTTTTAGTCAAAAATACATTTTTCTAGGTTAGATTAGATTAGGTTGGTTTCTGAAGATAAATAAAGTAATTTCATGCTATAAATAAAGGTTTTACATCAATTGTGAAGTCAATTTCATAAAATTGAGGTTAGGGGGATGTTGTATACAATTGTCATTAGAATGCACTTCGTATATTAAATCCTCAAAATAATATTCGCACCCTTCACATGTCATCGCAACCAACATCTATGAAAAACTAACATAAGTGGAAGTAGTAACCTAAAAAGCCTAGCTCATATATCATGTTTTCATGACATCACCAGGCAAATACTGGAAGGGCAGGAAAAAAATGTAGCAAAAATGTCATAATATTCAAATCTACATAATTTGGTAAGGACGCATCTGCGAACATAGTGACTTATATCAAAATGATGAGAAAATTATGCTTTAAGATTTTATAATTATATTTGCTTTTGATATTCTGAACGTGACGATACTCATATTATCCCATATTTGTGCAAATGAGTAGAAACACTCCGTATTTTGGAATGGAAAAAAAATAGTTTCTATTCATTTGCACAAGAAATGGGTATCAGATTACTTGAACAAAGCAGAGAAAACTACACTAGAAAAATGTAATTTTGATAAAAAATGTAGCCCCTGTGTCCAGCCAAATATTTACCATATGCCACATTCTGAATTCCAAATCTAAATACTAACTTGCAAACTGAACTGGTATGATACATGTTGCTGTGTGGCAGTGCCGTGATTCCTGACTAGTGTTTCAGTGTTTCATTAGTGGCCTCTGTGTAAAGTTGTGTTGTAGTGTAATGCTTTTGTGTTTTTATGTTTGCTTAATTAACACATTCACTGCCACCAGACATATTTTCGCGTCAAGAGGCATGTGGTGCTATGCCTCTGACTCGTATGTGCATCCACTGTACCATTCAAATTAAAGCTTTATAAGAAGCCACGGCGCTGCATTTTACTCAGTTTCTGCTTACTGGCACTGAGGAGAGGATGTGTTCTTGCTAATTCTATGCTTGGTTTTTGCTTAGGAAGATGAGTAGGTTTTTAGTGAACACATTTTACGAGCACAATAAAAAACTACCTACCCCTTCCTGTATGGTAAATGACATTGAAATAAATAATAAAAAAGACAATAAAAATATAGAAATACAGTATTCATCAGGATTGTGGAGTCGGTCCAAAATTTTCCGACTCCGATTCCGACTCCACACATTGTAAAAAATCTAAAAATCTGACTCCGACTCCTCACATTTTAAATATACGACTCTGACTCCTCTAGTGTTTCACTCTATAATTATCATAATAATAAGACATTTCATCACCACCACACTAAGTGTGAAATTTTATATTTTATATTTAAATAAATATTAATTGTATATTCTGAAAATGTAAAAAAAAAATATTAAAAAAACTTAATCTAGGGGCTATCAATGAATAAGGTTTATTGACCAAAAAAACTAAATAACCTAAATGTTAGTATTTAGGATTTAGAAATTAAGGGTGACACAGGACACAGAAATTGGAGTCGGAAGTTTTTTACCGACTCCGACTCCACCCTGAAACGTGCGACTCCACGACTCTACGACTCTGACTCCATGACTCCAACTCCACGACTCCAACTCCACAACCCTGGTATTCATCAGATGATTTATCAATATCAGACAGTGATGTTGATTATAATCCGAGTGACAGTGACAATGAGGCTGATGTTGATGTTTCAAGCACAGGTAGTACTTCTAATGCTCTTGATCAAAATGATAATGAAAATGATATTTTAGAAACAAATGAACACAGTGATAATGAAAATGAAAATAACTTAGATGTAAATCAAAGTAGTGCGCCAACTTGGAGAGATGATTCACAGAGTATGAAAGACTTTATTTTTTGTGGAAGCCCTGGGTTGAAAGTTGATATTCCTGAAAGTAAGTCTACATATGAATTTTTATGTCTGTTTGCAAATGATGAGTTTTATAATTTGTTAGTCACTGAAACAAATTATTATGCTGAAGGACTCATTCAGAACCAAACAACAACAACATCCCACCAGGATGAAGACTAATGCTCATGGCAAAGCTATGAGAAAACGATGTTGGGTGTGCTTAGAAGGGAAACGCAAAGAGACTACATATTCATGTGAGAAATGTCCAAAAAAGCCAGCTCTCTGTTTGGAACAATGTTTCAAAAAGTACCATTGTAAATATAATGAAACTTTTTTTTTTGTATATGGATGTGTATTTTTATCATGAATAATTCATAAGTTAGACTAGGAAAATTTTACTTTTTTTCATATATGGAAATGTATTTTTATAATAGTGCACCTAATTTGTTTAAAATTTTACTTTTCTAAAGTGCCATTTTTTTTTTTTAGAAGCAATAGTATTTTTTTTATTATCATTTATATGAATAAAATTGATAAACTATTGATAAGTATTTGTGTTTTCCCTTTGTTTCTCATCTAAAGGTTGGAATGCACATATGCGTCGTGTGGCATTAGGAGAAAAAATACCAGACAGTGCCAAGGATGCACATAAGCATCATTCCTTAAAATTTACTTAGAACATTTCTATGTACCATAAAAAGGTATTATCAGTTAATAATGAAAGTATTTATGGATGATTATTAAAAAAAATGAGAAGGCATTATGCAGATATAAAATCCCATGGTGGCAGTGAGTGTGTTAATAACCTTAATTAATTTTTATCCCTGCATCCTTTTTTTTTCTTTTGCAGCAAGGTTAAACTTTTTTGTTTGAAGGATAAGGAAAGTTATTAATTGCATCGTACATAAGGTCGTAGGCCTAGTTTGACAATGCAAAATGTCTAAAACTAAAAGGAAGTGTACATTTAATGCACATCTGCAGTCTAAATATCCATTTATTACAAAAACAACAACAAAGTGATGTATGGTGTGAGGAATGTAGAAGTGACTTCAGCATTAGACATGGTGGGATTAATGATATTACTAAGCATCTTGGCTCAAAAAGACACAAATCAGTTGATATTGGTGCTTCATCTAGTAAGATAGTGAGTGATTATTTTAAAAGTGTGATGCCTAGTAATAAGGATTTAGAAGTAGCTGCTGCTGAGGGTTTGTGGGCTTACCATACAGTCAGGGAAAATCAAAGCTTCAGATCTACTGACTGTGCAACAAAAATTTTGAAAACATGCTTTGAACCAAAATTTTCATGTGCCAGAACAAAGTGTGAAGCGATTGTTTCAAATGTATTTGTACCATATACTGAAACAGAATTAAAAAACAATTAAAGGATGCTCATTGCATAACATTGCTAACTGATGCAAGCAACCATGGAAACATCAAGCTGTTTCCTGTTTTAATTCGCTTCTTTCAGCCATATGAAGGTGCTCAAGTGAAGCTTATTGACTTTAAATCTCAGCCTGGAAAAACCTCAGATATTGTGGTGAAATATTTAACTGATATTGAAGAGCATGACCTGGGCAGAAAATTAGTTGCTTTCTGTGGTGATAATGTTAACTGTAATTTTGGTGGTGCTGCAAGAAAAGGAGTGAATAACATTTTCAGGAAGCTGTTCAGTCTGCCAGTGACTGTCTGCCAATTGATGTGGAAACAGTGGTTGTAAAAATATATTCATATTTCTATCAGGTCATCCCATAAGTCATGTTATTTTTTATGATAGATTAAGTTTAAACTAGTCCTACTCGGTTTAAGCATAAATTTTCCGAAGGTTATATCTAAGAGGAGATCTATTGTGTTTCACTACATACTTTACAGACCTTGACCAGTGAAGATGTGTGTTTTGCTTTATGTGAACCCCTCATAAACATGGTGGTATCAGAAGAGCATATCAGGCATATAATGCTTTACAATTTCAAAAAAGGGAATAATGCTACTGAAGCAACGCAAAACATTCAGGACATTTATGGCAATGATATTCTGCATGTGAGGAAATGTCAAAGATGGTTTAAAAAGTTTGGGGAATGGTGACTACTGTTTGACAGATGCAGCATGCTCTGGACACCCTGCTGTTAGCCGCATTTGAAGAAGACTGTTCATCAACTGTCGAAGAATTAACCCAGAAACTCAATTCATCCCCATCCACCATCCATCAACATTTGCAACAACTTGGGAAAGTCCCTAAGTCAGGAAAATGGGTGCCACATGAATTGTTGGCTGACAATCTTAGGGTGCGGGTAAACATTAGCACAGCTCTTCATTCCTGTGAACTCCAAGATCCATTTTTGCACCGTTTAGTGACTGGTGATGAAAAGTGGATACTGTACCAGAATGTTAAGCGCTGTCGACAGTGGGTTTGTGCTGGAGAACCAGCGACACCACAGCCAAAACCAAATCTTCACCCTCGGAAGGTGTTGCTTAGTGTTTGGTGGGATAAAGGTGGTGTAATACACTTTGAAACCTTACCACACAACCAAACAATCACTGCTCAAATCTACTGTCAACAACTGGATCGATTGAACACTGCATTAAAAGAAAAGAGACCTCCTTTGGTTAATCGGAAAGGAATCGTGTTCCACCACGACAATGCACATCCTCATACAACTTGGATCACTTCTGCAAAAATTGAAGAGCTTGGGTAGGAAAAACTTCCCCATCCTCCATATTCTCCAGACCTTGCGCCTTCAGATTATCATCTCTTCAGGAGTCTGCACAACTATCTTGATGAGAAACAGTATATTTCTTTAGATGACCTGCACACCAGTCTTTGTACGTTTTTGGCCTCAAAACTGCCTGAATTTTATAAACATGGCATTGAAAACCTTGTAGGACATTGGCAGAGTGTCATTGATTCTGATGGAAAATATGTACTAGATTAACCCTTAACCGCCTAAATTTTTATTTAGCTCTGAAAAAAATTAAATTGTTGAAAATTGTGATCTAACAGGAGTCAATAAGGCTTGTATGTATTTACATTAATTTATTTTTGTTTTTTTAATGAATTAATGAAGGTGGATTATTTTGGGCACCTAGGCACACGAGACAAATTTAATGTGAAAATCTACGGAGAATAAAACACAAAATCTGGAACAATTTTTACTGATATTAAAATATAAAACTAATACAAAACATTTTTATGGATAATGAACAGCTAAGACTTATTTTTATTACTATTCAAACATTTTTCTGCAAATATAATAATGAAATTTGAATATTACTTTACAAATTTTTTGTATGAAAGTCTGCAAAACAATTCTTTTTTTGTGTAATACACAAATATACATTACATTTCTGGCAGTGTGTCATAACTCTGCTTTTGCAACTAATCATCTTACACTAGGGTGCTCTAGCCGCCCCATAAAATCTTAAAATTTGGAATAAGCTGGTGAAGTCTCTGTGGTATTGCAGTTGGGTCTAGTAAATATGCCTGTGAAGTTTGATTGAATTCCAACAAGATTTACCTTCATCACATTAACATTTTCTGTGGGAACCTTTTTACAAAAGGCATTTTTATAGAAAAACACTAAAAATGACACATTTTTGCTTTGTAACATCTTACTATTATGATCAAAAAACCTATGGGATGGTCTTAGGTGGTGGGTAACTCAATTTTTGAGGTTTTGATTCAAATAATCTACATATTAATGATAAAAAATGCTAAAAATGAGTCAAATTCATGATTTTTTCAGGTATTTTATGCAAAGTTGAGCTCTGGATATGCATAGCTGCTGGTGTATTTGTGGATGGATAATGGATAGATCTCGATAGAAGTTCCAACAGTCAAGAATTTATTTCCAAAGAAGCAAGTGTACAAAAAAAAACTCAGACAAGGTCTTTAAAGACTACAAACTTAGACTATGCTTATGTTTTTGTATTAATACTCAAAAAGATAGATTTTCACATACATGTAAGATAAACAAAATACTGATTAACATACAAACATTATCAATAAAACAAACAGCTACCTTACCTATTCTAATTTAAGAAACCAGTTCTTAGATTCCACCTTGCGATTTCTCTGATTTGGGAGGCGATTGCGACAATTTTCTACAATTTGTAGTGTATTTTGCAGATTGGATTCCTTTTTGGAAGTGCCCAGGAAATCATGGCAAAGCTTAACTCCCCTCTCAGCAGCATCATTAACAACACAAAGATTTGCTACTATTTCCTTTCCATAGAGAAATGCTTCACTTGATGGCCACTCATTAACAGGCAGATTTAAGAATTCTGAATTGATGTTAAGGATTCTGAAAAAATGCCCAGGAATCACTTCCAACAAATTCTGAAAGGTCATCACTTGATTCCTTTGGAACTTCTGCAAATTTTGGCTTGCCAAACCCAGACCCATCTCTTTTAATGCATGAAGCCAGGTGTTCAGCTCCAAGAAGCTTCTTTGCTATTTTCTCCTTCACTGCATCACTGAGAGAGCTGCTGAATAAAGAAAGTGGCACCAATTCCTCTGTGAGATACCACATATGTAAACCAATTGCCTTGAGTGCAGCTCCTGCAATTGTTGGATTAACTTTCCTGTAGTCTAGAAAGGAATTGATTAGACTGAGATCATTCATTGGTGCAGCTGAAGACACTGGGGCAGCAATCCACCATGGGATGTAGCAATACACGACAAACTGTACGTACTGCATAAGTTTGGGTAATTGTCCTTTAGCTAGTATGGTCCCAGTTAGCAGCTCAGCAATTTGATCACAAAGAAGTACTATTTTGATGGAGTAAAGAATTTTTGCCATCCAACGGGCTTTATGAAGAGCTCCTGGCCTTTGAAACCCAGTAAAGTTATCTGGCACAGCATTGAGGTAGACCAAGGTAAGTTGCACCAGTTCTTTGTAGTCCCCTCGAGCAAAGTCTGACTTGAGAGCTTCCTGACACAAAGCAATGATGGCAGTTCTCTGCTCAGCCAGATCCTCTGGAATGTCAGGGATGGACAGATTCTCTAGGTTGCGGTAAGACAACTTCTCAAAATGTTCCTTGAATCGTATGAAAAGGGAAAAAATGTCTGGGCTCTTTGAGACCTCAATTTTCAAGGCATCCCATGTATGGACAAGAAACCTTTCTCCAATGTGGTGCCTGCATGCTAACCACAGCAACTCATGCTTGAGAGACTCCTGAATACTAATGCAGGCAGCTGTTATTGCACCTGTGTTTGAGGATGTTGTGTCAAAGACCATCGCAGCAACATTATCTTTGCAGTTCCAGACCTCCAGTTCTTCTATGGTGGCATTAGCAATTTTTGGCCCTGATAGTCTGTCAGTCTTGTGTTGCAAGGGTGGAACACCTAGCAATTTTACACCTCCAACTCCAGACACAAGTATGGGAAGCCTCCTCTCCTGTGCAGACTCATTTCCAAGAGTGTCCATCAATTTGCCATCCCAATGGATGGTTACCACAAGAGGTGGCTTCCATGATGCTCTGATTTTCTGTGCAATACTATTGACAGCTTCCACATGATAATTATAAGCAGATCTGTAACTCACATTTACTTTTGATGGATCACCAGCTGTAGTCTAAATAAGGGAAAAAGTGATCTGTGCTAAAGCAGCTGAGGAAACATTGTTTCTAACTGCAGTTTCAACCACTTCTGGCGATTTAAGAACATCATGAGGCCAAAATGCAGAGGAGCCGGTTTTCACTAAACGCTTATGTGATCGTTTTGGCATTACTTCAGGCTCAAAGGAGGCATCAGCTGATTTGACCATTTCTGCTTCCTCATCATCTGACACATCACAATCTGAGGAAATCTTCTCCACTGATGATGTCTGATCTCTTCTCTCCTCCTCTTTCTCTGATCGCACAGCAGCCTGTTCAGCCCTCTCTTGGCGCTTAATTTCTATCTGAGCACAAACTTTGTCCTTTCCTCCATAGGTAAAAGTCCTGTCTGTCATCATATTTCTCAGAAATGCTATGTCATACTCAATAATTTTCTTTTCATTCTCTGCCTTACCCTTCTTGCTTTCAACCATCCTTTTCTCTGCATTACCTGGATAGAATGGCATAGTTTTATGAAGTTGTCCTGGAAAGCTGCAATCTTAGGACTTTTTGATCGCCTTTCAGGAGGAATCTTCATGCAGCCAATATAGTCCTTGTTGTGGAACTCCTCAATTCTCTCAGCCATGGTAATCTCATGAATTGTTGGGATGCGTGCTTTCAAATAGTGAGGAAGAATCTCGCTCACCACCTACTTCGATGCCATGCATGACAATTTCATGTTTTTGGAAGCATCTTGCCTTCTAAGTTCATCAACTTTAGCAGAGTAGCACCTGATTGTATGTTGGTAACTTTGAACCAGTAATTTTCAGATGCTCTTCTCCTGGACTTTCTATTAAAACATCAAGCCGGGAGTCTGAGCTTCTGGTCGCCATTCTTTAAAACTTTCTTATTGTATGAACTTAATCTATCTGAAAAGAGAAAAATAAGTGAAAAATAAGATTATTACAGTTATTAGTTAAATTAGCAACTGACACATATACAACAACATAAAGCACATACAGTAGGGTGCTCCAGTTGCCCCAATGTCACCAAATATTGCTGAAGGTCCCTGTGGTATTGCAGTTAGGTCTAATGAAATGAACCAGTTCCAACTGGTTTGGATCAGCTGATCATACTTGTAGATGACCTTCAGCAAAAACTTAATATTTCGCAAAAGGGTTCCTTCATAAATAGTGTTTGTGATGAAGGTAAATCTTGTTGGAAATGAGCCAAACTTCAGGGACATGTTCATTAGACCCAACTGCAATACCACAGGGACCTTCAGCAATATTTGGTGACTGGGGCAACTGGAGCACCCTATCTTACACATGTGTCTAACTGAACCAACATTAGGTTAATGGCCAAGATTGTCAAATCTTATATCATTTTCAGGTATAGGTAAACCTTGGTTAACAATTTTTCTTTTCGGTTCTTCTGTGGCTTCTATAGATGGTCTCCCCCTTTTACATTTTTTAGTTACTTTACCAGAAAACATCAAAGATTTAGCTGCCCTAGCCTTGAATTGTGCCAAAATATTTTGGTTTTTACGGGGAACACTCATATCATCACATGATCGCCTGTACAGTAGCCAAGCATTGACCAGAGTCATGTCAAACAGGTGCCAAACAATCCTATGATAATACTTTTTAGACTTAAAAGAAAACCTATACAAGGATACCAATTGGTCATGCAGGTCTACACCACCCATTGCTTTGTTATACTCTCGTACAATACTGGGGCAAATAATGGATATCTTTCCCTTTTGGTGATAGTCAAACCTCTCTTTCTGAACAACAGGCTCTGCTGTTGCAAAGGTTGACAAAGTTGTAACAGCTCTACTATCAAACCATTTTACTGCTGTTACTCTTATTCCATCTACATTTGCATCCCACTCTTCAAATGTACCTCTACCCTTAGCCTTCATTTCTTTATCCTGGGTGAATGATAGACCAGGTAGCCTTCTTGATTGAACAGTGCCACAAGACCAATAAATTTCATAAAGAATTGAAAAGGACTAACCAAGCAATCTTCAGGATTTTCTGATACCAAGATATTATCCTCAAAATCTGGATGATATGGAATAGGATCCCGTGCTTCAATCTTTTCCCAAATGGGATTTCTCTTTTGAAGGGTTTTCTTCCGACCATTTACATGTGATGAAGGCAAGGGTGAACTGTTATCAACACATAAAACAACAGTGCTAGAAGATGAAAGGTCCTGTTCTGATTCTGAACTTGACTGTTGTGACTGTCCTCTTTCTTCCAAAATGTTTGTTTCTTCATCTCCTGATCCATTCTCTTCGTCGCTTGTTTCAGCAATTGCAAGAAATAGAGACGCGAGTGCGATTTCCAGCATAAAAGCTTCCTGTTGCAATTGAAATGACTGGCCTCTCGGATAATCCACTAGTTTCTGGAAAGTGTGTTTGAGTATATATATATTAAATATATATATATATATATATACACTATATGATCAAAAGTATTCGGACACCCCGGAAAATCCGCATTTCTGCAAATATCACCTTCGCCGAAAGGTATGCTGGGAAAAAGCGTGGCAAAACTATAATGCTGAGGTGTTCTGTTAAGTTATCAGTAACTGTTGTGAAGCCATGCCGCGCGGATGTGAACTCTCCGAGTTCCAACGTGGACTCATCATCGGATGTTATTTAAGTAACGTTTCTATACGAAACATTGCAGCCAAACAGGATATACCAAAGTTGACTGTAGCGGATGTTATCATGAGATGGAAGCACGACGGTGCAACTAACGCGAAAAAATGTTCCGGACGACCACGCAAACTGACGGAACATGATAGAAGAAGTCTGGTACGACATGTCAAGAAGTCCCGCACGTCCTCTGCCACTTCCATCGCTGAGGAGGTAGGAAGAGCATCTGGTACCTCCATTAGTACTGTAACTATCCACAGAGAGATGCACAGACTCGGTTATTATGGTAGAGCAGCTGTACACAAGCCACTGATTACAAAAGTTAATGTCACGCGTCGTTTGGCCTGGTGTGTCTCCCGTCATTACTGGACTGTGGAGGACTGGAAAACTGTTCTTTGGAGCGACGAGTCGCGGTATTCACTCTTCCAGTCTGATGGGCGTGTTTGGGTGTGGTGACAGCCCGGAGAACGGCTTCTTCCTGACTGTGTACGTCCAATGGTGAAGTTCGGTGGAGGGTCCATCATGGTATGGGGTTGTTTTTCCTGGCTAGGGCTCGGCCTGTTGGTTGTTATACCCACTACCATGAACGCTGACGTTTATCTCGACGTTCTGGACAATTCGGCCCTCCCTACACTGTGGCAATACTACGGAGATGGCCATTGTTTGTTTCAACAGGATCGAGCTCCTTGCCATACTGCAAGGCGTGTGCAGGACTGGTTTCGTGAAAATAAGGTGGATTTGTTAGACTGGCCTGCTCAGAGCCCCGATCTCAACCCAATCGAGCACATGTGGGACGAACTGGAGCGACGGATACAAAACTGCACACCATGCCCGGGGCTTCACTTACATCTCTCTTGCATCAGCTCTGCAAGAGGAATGGCGAGCCATTCCTGCACAGACTTACCGAAAACTGGTGGAAAGTATGCCTCGACGTGTTGACGCTGTAATAAAAGCAAAGGGTGGACCTACTGGTTACTAAATGCCATAATAAAACCATTTTTCCCAAAACTATGCGGTGTCCGAATACTTTTGATCATATAGTGTATATATAATAACTATACAGTATTCCCTCGCCATATCGCGGTTCACATTTCGCGGACTCGGTACATCGCGGTTTTTTCTAGCCAAAATAAAATATGTACTCTAATTGAGTTGACAAAGAACCGCGAGATAGGAAAACCAGCGAAGCTTGTGCTGCTTGAGCTACTTTGCCTATATGATACCGTACATGGCACACCATTGGCCGATGGATGAGACGCGACCAATCAGAGCACGCTGTTCAGTATCCTGGGCGCTGATTGGCTTAGCGTTCGTCGCTACTGAAGTGTGTAAAAATCTCCTCGCCCAGAAGAAACGGCAGCGCCAGCAACTGCCCATCACTATGTTCCTCACCCGCAAAAAGAAAGAAGACGCGCCTACGCCTTCAGCGGAAACTGAAGTTACGGACGACGACGATGACGAAGATACCGCACCACCTGATGAAGCGGCGCCTTTAGAAGAGATGTAATGCTCTTCTTTGCTGTGCAGTACATTCATCTCATCATCGTCATCACCTTCATCGTTCAGTACTGCATAGCTAATTCATTGTCATCGTCATCATTCAAGTTTTAGTATCTTCGCTGGTGAGTACCCATACGAAATTTTAATGTTGGTAAAATTATTAAAAAATACTGTATATACAAATGTTTTCTTTTTAAAATACTGTTAGTCTCTTTCATACTCCGAGTGTAGAAAGTGTTTATAAGAGCATGGGAAAAGTTTATAAGAGTGCGGGGAGGGTTTATAAAGGCGTAAAATACGTAATAAACATATCGTTTCTACTTCGCGGATTTTCACCTATTGCGGGGGGTTCTGGAACGTAACCCCCGCGATATTTGAGGGAATACTGTATACAGGAATACCCCGCTTTACGATGCTTCATTTTACGAAACCCCGGGTTTACGAAATTGTATTTGCACTAAATAAAAAATTAAATGAAGAAATATAAAAGACAAAAATAAAATGCGTACGTCGCGCATACCACAATCTAATATTCTGCATTACAGCAGTGCTTAGTTAGCTCGATTTTAAGACAAAAATAATATGCTTACGTCGCGCATACCATACTGTACTGTACTCTATTACGTATTCTGCATTACAGCGGTGCCAAGTTAGCTCGCTTTTAGCTCACTTTGCACTGTGGCAACGCAGCTGTTGTCAGTTTATATGTGCGCTTTGACAAGAGAGTTTGTGCTTTATTCACTCTCGCGCACGCTAAGTGTTTCACTGATATTCTTTTCGTACATTACAATTACAGTACCCATCATCAATTATGCCAAAACGAAAGTGTGATAGTAAAGACTGACATTAATCAGAAGAAACGAATCCAAAAGCATGTCTACTGATGCATCTATTAATGAAAACTAAATTTGCATATGTAATGTTTTGTACTATTTCTTTGTTCATTGCTTACATTTTTATTGTATTTCTTTGTTCATTACTTTCGTTTGTATTATTTCTTTGTTCATTGCTTTCATTTCTATGTTAATAAACATTTTTTTCTGCAAAATTTGCTGTTTTATAACCTTTTTTTTTTTCGATTTATTAAGAAAAAAACGTAACCCAAAATATAACATTATATGTATGGGAAATAATGCTCTGCTTTACGAACACCTGCTTTAGGAACGGAATAATTCGTAAAGTGGGGTATTCCTGTATATACATATATATATATATATATATATAATATATATATATATATATATATTAGGGTGGTCCAAAATGTTAAAGCATCGACTAAGTTCTCTCCACAAGGTTGGTTTTATGCCTCTTGGTGTGGACAGTATTTCTGCAAAGTTTCACGTTATTCGGTTAATATTTAGGGGTCGCCCCACTTGCCCCCTTTTTGAAAATTTGGGAAAATATATAGACAACTGAATAACTAAATTTTTTTTGGTTCTCAAAGAATATGAAAGAAACAGTAAGACAATAGGACATGATAATGGGTGTATCTTCATTATTTCTTCTGCATCAGAGTCGCCTTGGATGGTATTGGTATCTGTTTTCGGTGGGTGGCTACGAGTTGTAGGAGGTACTGCTTCTGGTCCTCGTTTCGTGTCAAAGTTTCATTGTAGCGTTGTGCGAGAGCAATACCTCGCTCGGCAGCATCATTGACGACTTTCATCTTTAAGGCGCGATCTCTAAGTTCCCTGTAGTTCTTGTCATTTGGCCATTCCCGTGGATCTTTTTGAAGTAACTGGCGCGCTTCCTCCTTACCTCCAACTTTCAAGGCATCAAAGAGGGTCAATGTCCTTTTCGTGACGAAGGATGCCACATCATTTTCAACACCAGCTTCTGCCATGTCGATTCGTCGGGGGCAGCCATTCTTTTGGGGATGTTGGAGGTGTTGAACCATTCTCCTTTTGGTATCAGGATCGATCCTATTATCGAAGAAGGCCAGTCCAATCAGATGCTCCGACAAGTACCACAGGTGGCGTCTTAGAGCTGTCTTCGCCGCTTGTGCAGCTCCTCCGTGTGGATATTTTTCCAGAAGATGCAGCATTTTGAGATCATTGAGAGGAGCTTGTGTCCCCATTGGCGCTTCATGCCAGTACTTGACGTAAATCAGACTGACAAATAAAGCCAGCTGAGTCACGTTTCGTTCTTCGCGTGCTGTGAGCTTGAATTGATAGTGAAAGAGGTAGATTTTGAGCGCATAAATCGCCTTCGCCATCCATCTCGCGTGGTGCATGGTACCCGGAGCTCGGATAAAGAGTTGACCACCAGTCTTTCCCCCCAGGAAGAGCAAAGATAGTTCAAGGAACTCCTTGTAGTCGTCACGAGGTTGGCTTGCCTGAAGAGCGTTAGGTAAGTAAGTGAGCATCTCTTTTCTCATCTCTTGGAGTTGAGGGTTCTCGAACAAGCTGTCCGATGCTGAGACAAATGCTTCGTGGGAGAGAGATGGCCATTCCTTTTGAAATCGCTTAAAAAGGCCTGTTTCAGGACTTCCTGTTGAGCCAAATATTGAGGCAAAGACATCAGCAAGTACGACTTCAAGTATATGATGTCGACAACCGATCCAAACTAGCTCGTGACCCAATGCTTCTTCAATCCTGACACAGGCTCCGCGATGTAAACCCGTGTTTGACGCAGTGGTATCGAAGACGAGACCTCTCACATGCTGTTCCACGTTCCATAATTTCATAGTTTGAAGGCATGCCTGGGCCTGTGCTTCTCCAGTTCCTTGTTTCATCTTTGGGACACCAAGCAGCTTCTCCTGTCCATTGAATGTTATAAGGATTGCCATCCGATGCACATTCGTCTTCTTCCCTTCAATGCCGGGAGAAGCTTTCCGTCCCAATGGAGAAGGACAGGGTCTTCTAGAGAGAATGATTCTAGGTCTTCTCGAGCTGCCTGTTCTCGCCCACTTTCTCTGTAGCGATGAATAGAGCTCCGAGAGCACGTCATCCCAGACAGATCATGCCCCGCGGCCTGTAATACAGCTCCAGTTACGAAAACAGCATTCCGGTCAGAAAGATTGGTGCGATCCATTGCTCGAATGACTTCTGGAGATTGGAAAATGTTCGTAACCTTGTTCTTGGGACGCTTTGGTGCCGGAGCTTCAGACGAAGAAGGAATCGGAACCGATGGTCTATAGTCGTCGTCGTCTTGCGAAAAAAGGGAAGAAGAAGAAGAGGAAAGATCAATTGATGACACTCCTGCTTCTTCCAAATCTTTCTGTGTTGCTTCATGCCTTGCCTTCCTCTTGGCTTCCTTCTCCATTCTGGATCGCTTTCTGTCCTCTTGTGTAGTCGTTTCCTTATCAATGCCAGCCATGCTGCAAGAATTGACGTCCTTGCGCTGCATGGACAGGAAATTTCGGTCCTCAACGTTGACGATTGTGCTCATGGCATCACTGGTTGCGATGTCAAACAGTTCCTGGATGTCCGCTTTGAAGATGTCTTCATTCATTCTATCGCTGGCACGTTGCCTGGTCCTGTGCTTCTTGAGTGTTTTGTAGCGGTCTAAAAGCTTTGAAAGCTTACGGACACAGGAGTCGATCCGTTGAGTTGGGATCCGCGCTCGGGTCCAGACTTCAATCACCCTCTGGCATGCCTGGTTCAGACTGTCGGAGGTGGTTTGCTTTTGATTGATGTGGTGGTATTGCCCCAAGAGGAGGGCGTCAAGGCATGTAGGGAGCCTTGACGTGGATAAAGTTCCAGTTGCCATCCCTAGAAGCCAAACTTTTGGAATTGATCGAGTTTGAGCCATCGGACCTACGGAAGAAAAAGTACATTATATAATATATATATTCAGAGTGGGGCGACCTCTAAATATTCACCAATCACGCTGCAATTTTGCACAGACCATGTGGACACTAAATGGACAAAAACCACACTTGTGGAGACTATCTAAGACAATTTTGAAATTTTCCCCTATGGATTTGGACCACCCTAATATATATATATATATGATGATAAAAACCACGAAGGAAAGGAAACACAAAATGGTGCTCAAGCGCTTTCGTCTAATGACATCCTCAGGAACACTGAAGTATATAAAAAGGTTAAGCCTATATATAGGTTACAGAAAGAAAAAAAGAAAAATAAATAACATACACACACACACACATATATATATATATATATATATATATATATACATACATACATATCTATATATACAAATACATACATACATACATACATACATACATATATATACAATAAACAGAGAAGTAAAAATAATAAAAAATTAAAATTAAAACCTTAAAGGATTACCAATGAGGCGTACAGATTGTAAGGAAAAATATCGATTTTTAGCACAAGATCAAATGGATTATAAAAATACAAATTTATACTAGAACTCTGCCGGGTTTTAACACAATGCTGCCTATGGTCAGGTTTCGATATATATAAAAAAAAAATAAAATAAAATGCAAATTAAAAGTTAATCGATTTTTAGCACAAGATCAAATGGATTATAAAAATACAAATTTATACTAGAACTCTGTCCGGGTTTTAACACATTGCTGCCTATGGTCAGGTTTCGATATATATAAAAAAATAAAATGCAAATTAAAAGTTAATAAAGTAGAAGACAAGTTTACCAAAGATTTAATGTTTTACACTTCTTATCTAAATCTGCTTTAAAGGAATTCAACATAACAGAAAAGGTCTTTTTCAACTCGATCCTGTTATGTTGAATTCCTTTAAAGCAGATTTAGATAAGAAGTGTAAAACATTAAATCTTTGGTAAACTTGTCTTCTACTTTATTAACTTTTAATTTGCATTTTATTTTTTTATATATATCGAAACCTGACCATAGGCAGCAATGTGTTAAAACCCGGACAGAGTTCTAGTATAAATTTGTATTTTTATAATCCATTTGATCTTGTGCTAAAAATCGATTAACTTTTAATTTGCATTTTATTTTATTTTTTTTATATATATATATCGAAACCTGACCATAGGCAGCATTGTGTTAAAACCCGGCAGAGTTCTAGTATAAATTTGTATTTTTATAATCCATTTGATCTTGTGCTAAAAATTGATATTTTTCCTTACAATCTGTACGCCTCATTGGTAATCCTTTAAGGTTTTAATTTTTAATTTTTTATTATTTTTACTTCTCTGTTTATTGTATATATATGTATGTATGTATGTATGTATGTATGTATTTGTATATATAGATATGTATGTATATATATATATATATATATATATATATATATATATATATATGTGTGTGTGTGTGTGTGTATGTATGTTATTTATTTTTTCTTTTTTCTTTCTGTAACCTATATATAGGCTTAACCTTTTTATATACTTCAGTGTTCCTGAGGATGTCATTAGACGAAAGCGCTTGAGCACCATTTTGTGTTTCCTTTCCTTCGTGGTTTATTCATCATAAATATTTTTCACGTGTTACCTTCGTGAAATAATTTTCATATATATATATATATATATATAATATATATATATATATATATATATAAAATTTTAGTCTACAAAATATCTATCAATACTATTCTAAAAAAATAAAATAGTTTCCCAAAAATTTTCAATCTATGAAAGAAAACGTTTGCCCAGGAGGACTTTGCCATGCCTAGCTGCTCATTTTTTAGCACTATACTCTAATGACATCTAATATTTATGCTAATATATTTTTTAAATAAAAGCAATCTTATTTACAATCCAGGATATATGTTTTTGCCCTAAAAATTATTAGAACATTGTATCTTACCTGTAAATGATTCCATTCTTCAAAATATTTTTGGTTTTGAACTAACATTTCCCTCAAGACAAACGTCGTTTGAAAAAGCCATAAAATAAAAAAAAAACAGATATTGCTGAAAGAGGTATCTGGCATCTACAGGTAGGTGTTCAAGCAAGGCCACCTCGGCGTAGCAGACGATATTACAATAATTATTCAATATATTTCAATTATTTTGAAGGTGTCCAAATATGGGCACCACGGCGGTTAAGGGTTAAAAAGTTTCAGTCAAGTTTTTTTTTGTCCTTCAAATTCCGATCTAAAAAACATTACTTATGGGATGACCTGATGCATCTATACTGTTGGAGTAGAAGAGCTGAAAGAGTTTTGTGATTTTGTGAACATTGAATATAAACAGTTACTGGGATATAGTAAAACAAGGTGGTTGGCATTAATGCCTGCAGTTGAAAGAATACTCAAGTTGTTTCCTGGTCTAAGATCATACTTTCTGAGCCAAAGCAAGTGTCCAGTGATACTGAAAAACTTTTTTGAAAACCCACAATCAGAGATCTGGCTCAACTTTGTGCACTGTCAAGCAGCCACCTTTCACCAAGTGGTTTTAAAAATTGAGGGTGAACATATATCAGTTGTGGAAGCGATGAGTGCAATTTCTGATCTGAAGGATAATTTGCAATCAAAGAAAGATAATGTGTTTGTGCCACTCTCAGTCAGGAGTTTTGTAAACAAACTTGAACAAGATGGGTTGATTGATTCTAATGATTCCTTATCTGTAAAGAAAATATTAGTTGAGTTTTATGACACATGTGTTAAGTACTTGGATCAATGGTTGGGTCACTTGCCAAATGCTGAGTGTATACAGTGGGCTTTATTAAAACAAGTTCCAAAGTGGTCAGTTGTTGAGAAAACAATGGATTTTGCTGCTGAAAAACAACTATTTGACCCCAAATTTGACACTGAATTATTTGATGAGTTCGTGTGTTTTGCAAAGTACATTAGTGATGAGAAAGTAGCAGAGTGGAATGCATCTAAATTATCAACAGACCAGTGCTGGGTGGAAGTATTCACTCATTTCAAGGCCAGAGATGTCAATCATCAATGAATGTCAGCATTAGTTCAGTTCATACTCTGTCTTCCAGGAACTAATGCTTCGACTGAATGTGCTTTCTCTCAAATGAATAAGACGTGGACATCTGAGAAAGCACAACTGAAAGTCTCAACTCTAAAAGCTTTACTTTTAACTAAAATAAACTTCAATCAAACCTGTATGGAGTTCTACACTATGTTGAAATCAACTCTGGAGTTACTTCAGAAGATTTCATCTACTGAAAAGTACAGGAATTGAAAAACAAGTACGATAATATTGTGTATTGGTATGTTATAGATATAAGCCATTCTCAGTTAAGTTAATTTTTTTCATAATTATATACTCAAGAGAAAAATACAAGCAGTGAAGTAGTAATTATGTTCCATATATATATATATATATATATATTTTTATATATTAGGGTGGTCCATAAAATTGAAGTTTTGATTTTTTGTTATTGCCAGATGGTAACTTGTGAGGATGAATGAGAAAACACCTCTGGCCAATTTTTTCCCAAATCAATCACTTTTTAGGGGTAGCACACAGTACTTCATTTTTGCACTTTTGCACTACCTAGTAGATTTACTTGTATATTATGTTCCAGTTCCAGTAATACATCTTTTCCTTGACAGATTATTGGTGTAGTGTTCATTGGTTGGATATATGATGACTCAAGTTCGAAGCTCTTGCTTTTATCTCCTTGAAGAGATAAAGTGAAGGACAAGCTTCTTGGAAGCAAATTACCATCACATGGAGAAGTATTGTCATGCTTCCTTCATCACCACACTAATCTCAAGAAGGAGTTGAAGGAAAGTGCTCAAGTAGTGTGGGGTCAACTTGAAATATTTTGGAACAAAGCTCGAATCCTGACAAGGGAAAAATACAAAGGAATCCAAAAGATCTTGGACCTTCACCAAGATTGGATCAAAATAAAAAAAGGACGAATGAGGAGGAGCCAGAAGCAGGTGAGTTGGATGATCAATGATAAATAAAATAGTTTCTCGAGAGTATGACATATTATACTGTACAATAGTCAATACATTTATCATATATATATTATATATTTATTATTTATATTTAGGTGTACAACGAAGAGGGATTCAAGGAGACACTTCGGAACCTATTTGATATGGCACATGCTGATGCCTTGTCTCTAATCAAAAACCCAGAAGACAAGGCCTTCTTGCTGGCCCAGCGAGAGCCTGGAAGACGGGGATGCATGGTGGGAGTAGACAGAAAAACAGCAGAAAAAGAAAAGCAAGCTGCCCACAGGAAGATGGAGGAGGAGATGCGAAAGAGAAAGGTGAGATTGTTCTTCAAATTCCTACTTTCATTTGATTGCAATGATTAGGTTGTTCGTTAACACTAATTGTCCATTTTCTTTGATTGTATTGCAGGCAGTCAATGAAGGTGCATCAACGTCGGGTACAGCAGTATTGGTGTCCTCAACAGAATCCTCAGTCACTGACGAGTCATCCTCCACCGAAGATGAATGGGCAAAAGGTGGAAAGCGACCTCCAAAACAGGTGAAAAGAGTCAAGAATGTGATAACATCAAATCTAGCTGCTGCCCTAGATCGGACACACACTACGGACAGGATGGCAACCTACATAATAGCAGACTGCATTGAGCCTTGGCCACAGCCCAATGAATTTTAACATCACCCGGACCTCCATCAAACGGCAGAGAGAACGACATCGGATCATGATCTGCAGTAGCCTAAAAGCTTCCTTTCAGTCCAGTCCGGTCCTGCAATCATCCACTGGGATGGAAAACTTATTCCAGACCTCCTCAACACCAGAGACCATGCGCATGTGCATCGGCTGCCTGTGCTCATTTCCTCCTTTTCGGGTCAATCTCAGCTCCTTGGAGTCCCCAAAATACCAACTGGATCAGGAGAACACCAAGCCAGCGCAGTTTTTGAATTATTGACTGATTGGGGCCTCGAAGAATCTGTCGTGGGGATGTGTTTCGACACCACTGCCTCCAATGCTGGTCGTTTGAATGGAGCGTGTGTGTTGTTGGAGCAGAAGTTGAAGAAAGACCTTCTCCATTTTGCCTGCCGTCATCACATCATGGAAGTGATGATCGGTGGAGTTTTCACTGCTTGCTATGGCCCAATGAGTGGACCTGATGTTCCATTGTTCAGCAGGTTTCAGAGCAAATGGACCTTCATCGACACAGGAACATACGGCACCGGATGGATGATGAAGAGGTGCATCGACTCTTGGCCCCCATTAGAGATTGGATTCTCCGCTTTGCTGAGGAAAAACTCCTCAAAATCCTTTCGAGATGACTATCATTTTCTTGGGAGGGAGCATTGACAACTACACCTTCAAGCGACCTGGCCCCATGCACCAAGCCAGATGGTTATCTAAGGTGATCTATTCATTGAAGATGTGGCTGTTCAGGGGACAAATCCCAGCCCTCACTCCACAAGAGCAAAAGTGTCTTAAGGATGTCAGTGTCTTCGCTGTTTCCATCTACCTGCAGGCATGGATGACAGCGGCAATAGCTGCTGCTGTGCCTCGCAGCAACCTCAGTCTTCTGCAGAGTCTTCGGGAATACCATGACCCCAAAATTTCGGAAGTGGCATTAAAAAAACTCAGCGGTCATCTTTGGTATCTTTCGGAGGAGATGGTGGGCCTCGCGATTTTCGATCCTGAGGTGTCTGAAGAGACTAAAACAGCAATGGTGAAGGCGATGGAGGAAGTTGAAGGAAAGCCTGATTGCCAGAAGAGAAGGAAAGGTGTTGCTGAGGGGGCTTCAATCGAGTCACTAGCAACAGCAAACTCAAAAAGACTGCTGTTGTCTCTGGGGTCAGGTGTGGGATACCTGAGGAAGGAGGTGCGGGATTGGGACTGATCCTGATTACCAAATAGCGAAGAAATCAGTGGCAAACCTCTCTGTCGTGAATGATCATGCAGAGAGGGGGGTTGCTCTCATTAATGAATACAACGGCTGCCACACCAGGAATGAGGAACAACTGCAGTATCTCCTGCAAGTTGTTGCTAACTACAGGAAGCAGTTTCCTCAACCACTGAAGTCAGCCTGGCAACTGGGCGAGAAAACAAAGATCAAATGAGGTGCAGAGGGAATTGTTAGTCAATTCATTTTTGAATTGTTAGTTACCCTAATAGTCATGTACTGTCACCAAGATTAACTTTGCTGTGATTTTCAGATTATACCAAAACTTCGTGTCATGTGCTACCCCTACAAATTAACTGATTCAAATAAAACTTTCCCAGAGGTGTTTTCTCATCCATCCTCATAAGTTACAACCCAGCAATAAAAACAAATCACAAAAAAAAATTCCACCCCTATAAGAGTGGACCACCCTAATATATATACAGGTAGCCCTCAATTTATGCCAGGGTTAGGTTCTTGGGGGGACAGGCACAAATGGAATCGGTGCAAATGGAACCCTTTGTATAATGGAGTCAATAGGAAATCACAGGGTTAGGTTCCAGGCACCAAAAAGTTTACGTAAACTTTTCAATACTGGAGTATTTAAAGCTCAGAAATAAACTTTTTTAATTAAAAAAAGTGTTTTATTTTTAACCTATATAAATATAATAAATAAAAATAAATTAAATACATAAAGCAATTAAATTTTGTACACTTACCTTCACATGTTTGGAGCCCACACGTGGTCTTATAAGCACCACTGTCAGGCCCCTGCATTGATGTTTTTTGACAGTGGCATAATGCAGAAGTTTTAGTTGGCTTTTGAAGGTCCTGGTTGAGGATCTTCTGTTGAAGGCCCTGGTTGAGAAGGTTGCCTTTTTTTGAAGAAAGAAGCAAGTGTTGATTGCCTGGATTTCTTCCTCCTTTCTTTAACAATTTCAAAATAAGGGCTCAGGCTTGATATGACACTCCTTTTAACTGTGGCACTCCTCTCCCAGTCGTGATCAGTGTCACAGATCACGTGAACAGTGCATGATACATATATGATGCAGATAAATTTTGTTAAAATAAAAATAAAAGTTTTTAATATATAATAAATAATGTACTGTACACTACTGTATAATAAAATACTATATAATACAGTACCGTAATAATAATAAATTATAAATACAGTACAGTACTAGCTATACAGCACTTATACAGTATATATATATATATATATATATATATATATATTATATATATATGCACTAAAATCACAAAATAACACGTGACCTTATTAATCAGCAAACAACCACAGGGAAAAGGAAACAAAGTCTGAGCGCTTTCGTGATATATTCACATTATCAAGGAGGAACAGAAAATAGACGGAGATTACAAAGTAAATGAGTTAAAAAGACAAGCAAAAAATTCACAATCGGCACCTCAAATTAAAGGCCTTAAAGCCCTCTAAAGATTTTTTCAATTGATAACATAATCTGTAGGCTGCTAAATTACAAATTTAAAAGAAGTATACTGTATAGATGAAATTAGACAAAAAAAACAATACAGAGAACAAAAATTATTATAATGGTTATTAACACTAATATTTAATTAATTGGCAAGAATTTAATGAAAAACGAATAGATAACGTAGATAACAAATAGATAACATAATCTGTAGGCTGCTAAATTACTATATAGATGAAATTAGACAAAACACCAGTACAGAAAACAAAAATTATTATAATGGTTATTAACACTAATATTTAATTGAAATAGGAAATTAAGTGGCCCGAAATTAATGAAAACAAAGGGAATGTTGCCATCATCTTCCAGATTATTACAAAATTTCTACAAACAGTCTGGAAAAAAATTGTTTTCCCAAAAGCAACCCAGTTCAAAAGTCCAATAAACCCCCAGCAACCAAAGATTATACACGAAAGAAATATTACAATTAAAATAGACACACAAGAATGTTAACAGTTCTTACAATAATATTTATTTATTTAACCAGGGCAAACCATTAAAGGGCAAGAATGCAGTTAAGAAAACAGTAGGCCCTTCGCCAGCTTTCTGACAATGCACAAATCTAATTTGTACAACCCAGGGCTAATATTAAGGACCAAATCCGCATTATTCTTGATCACACTTGATTCCAGTATATTTCTGCTCAATCAATGGGATGATTAGTATCTCTTACGTGAATGAAAATGGCGTTAGATTCCTGGCCACTTCTTATACTGTATTGATGCTGTTTAATACGTACCTCAAGGGTCTTACCAGTTTGGCCAATGTAAAATTTATTACATATTGTGCAAGGGATTTTATATACACAACCATGAAGGGGAATGAAATGTTACTTAAACAGTTTTTGAGTACTTCACCGTCATTACCTTATATGTATGGCCTGATTAAAACTCATAAGCCAAATAATCCTGCAAGGCCTATTGTTAGTTCTATAGGATCTATCTCATAAGCTATCTAAATGGCTTGTCTCCATTCTTAATCCTCTCCTTGGCACAATTTCACAATCACACATAAGTAATAATGTAGACCTTGTGGAAAAATTAAATAGTATCAGTGTCAATTACAATTTTAGATTGGTAAGCTTTGATGTTACCACTTTATTTACAAGAGTCCTGGTGGAGGATCTATTAGTGTTTCTTTCGGAAGAATTGGTTAAGCATAATTTGCCATTACCTGTGGCCACAATTATAGAATTAATTAAGTTGTGCATAGTAGACTCAAAATTTGTGTTCAATAATGAATATTTTAGGCAGAAATTTGGTATGGTGATGGGAAACCCCCTCTCCCCCATTTTGAGTAACATGGAGTTTTTTGAAAGTAAGTTATTAAGGAAGATTCTGCCAAATTATGTTCCATGGTTTAGATATGTAGATGATGATCTTTGTCTTTGGCCAGTGACTTTAAATCTCAATGAATTCTTACCCAAGCTTAATAATTTAATTCCCTCTATCAATTTTACAGTTGAAATAGAAAAAGATTCTTCGATCCCTTTTTTAGATGTTTTAATATATAGGTCTGAAAAAAAGTTTAAGTACAATATTTACAGAAAACCCACTAATAATTGTTCCTATATACATTATTATTCTGATCACCACATTAATGTAAAACGATCCATTCCTTCTACTTTGTTTCTAAGAGGCCTACGAATTTGTAGCCCTGAGTTCATTGACGACGAAATTAGTAAAATATACAAAATTGCTTTTGATTTAAAATACCCAAAGAACTGCATAGATAAGTCCTTAAAAATGGCAAAGAAAACCTTCTACGAAGTAAAGGATAAGATTCCTTATAACACAAAAAATGTTTTAGTGTTACCATTCAGAGAAAATTTCCTTGATCTGCCGAATCTGCTGAGGACTTTTAACGTAAATTTTGTGTTAAAAAATTTAGATGTAATTAAGAATTCATTGATTAAGAACTCCCCTTTAAGTGAACATGGTTGTGTATATAAAATCCCTTGCACAATATGTAATAAATTTTACATTGGCCAAACTGGTAAGACCCTTGAGGTACGTATTAAACAGCATCAATACAGTATAAGAAGTGGCCAGGAATCTAACGCCATTTTCATTCACGTAAGAGATACTAATCATCCCATTGATTGGAAAAATGCTTCCAAATTAAGGTTTAGTAAATCTATTGTTAGCAGAAATATACTGGAATCAAGTGTGATCAAGAATAATGCGGATTTGGTCCTTAATATTAGCCCTGGGTTGTACAAATTAGATTTGGCATTGTCAAAAAGCTGGCGAAGGGCCTACTGTTTTCTTAAACTGCATTCTTACCCTTTAATGGTTTGCCTGGTTAAATAAATAAATATTATTGTAAGAACTGTTAACATTCTTGTGTGTCTATTTTAATTGTAATATTTCTTTCGTGTATAATCTTTGGTTGCTGGGGGTTTATTGGACTTTTGAACTGGGTTGCTTTTGGGAAAACAATTTTTTTCCAGACTGTTTGTAGAAATTTTGTAATAATCTGGAAGACGATGGCAACATTCCCTTTGTTTTCATTAATTTTAGGCCACTTAATTTCCTATTTCAATTAAATATTAGTGTTAATAACCATTATAATAATTTTTGTTTTCTGTACTGGTGTTTGTCTAATTTCATCTATATAGTAATTTAGCAGCCTACAGATTATGTTATCTATTTGTTATCTACGTTATCTATTCGTTTTTCATTAAATTCTTGCCAATTAATTGCGTGCTTTAATTAAATATTAGTGTTAATAACCATTATAATAATTTTTGTTCTCTGTATTGTTTTTTTTGTCTAATTTCATCTATACAGTATACTTCCTTTAAATTTGTAATTTAGCAGCCTACAGATTATGTTATCAATTGAAAAAATCTTTATAGGGCTTTAAGGCCTTTAATTTGAGGTGCCGATTGTGAATTTTTTGCTTGTCTATTTAACTCATTTACTTTGTAATCTCCGTCTATTTTCTGTTCCTCCTTGATAATGTGAATATATCACGAAAGCGCTCAGACTTTGTTTCCTTTTCCCTGTGGTTGTTTGCTGATTATATAATTATATATATATATGTGATGTAGCGGATATCATTTTTTCACATCCGCAGATGCGGATGAGGATGTTTGATTTCAACATATGCGGATGCGGATGTCTACATTTTCGTTATTTTTTAGGATATATTCGAGATTTGTTGTGTTTAACGTATAAGTTATTATATAGAGAGAGCTGTAGCTATAATGTAATATAATTGATTAATTGTACAATAATTGCTGTACTTTTCTCTGAACATATAAAATAATATCAAGCATCTAACTAATATAGAAATCAATTAGTGAATTCGTCTGCAAATAAATTCATTATATTTTGTTGGTTTCAGCCACAATTAGAAACCATAATTGTGTTACCAGGATGCGGGACGTGAACCCAACTCAAATGCACCCCACCTACCTCTTTCCCCAACCTCCACCCTTATAGAAAGAGATCTTTAATTAGCTTGATAACTATTTATATTAAGTTTAAAGTTTTATTAGGCATATTTATAAATGAGTAATTAAAATAAAGAAACTAAGATGTTTATCGTTTAATGTTCAAACTTAATTATAGGAAGGTTATGCTTAAGGAACATTAATTTTTCTGCCTTTTCTGCTGCCAGTCTGTTTCTCTTTTCATCATATATTAATCCAGCACTGCTAATAATCTCTCGCTGGTACGTTCGTTGGAGGACAGGCTAAATGTTTCCTTGCAAGTTTACTCAAGTATGGATAGATATTCTGCGTATTTTTCCACCAACTAATAGGATTGTCACTGCAGCCAGGCGTTTTTCTTGGTGATAGCTCTCGATCATTTTTACTACATCTTTTGACATCGCGTAGGTCTCGTCATTGCTGCTTGACTCAAGAAACTGAGAGACAGATTCTGTGATAGATTTGCTCGTTGAAGGTGTTGGTTCTGTCACTGAAACTTTTATTCTTTTGGTGGGTGGGCGAAGCGACAGATTCAAGAGATTGAAGCTCTTCAACTGCTTTGCCAAGTGATGATTTAACTCGTTCTAATGTACTAGGTGAAAATAACTTAGCTTTGTAATGTGGATCTAAGTAGGTTGCAAGAGAGTAACTTCATACAAGAACAGCCTCTCGTCTTGTCGCTTGCATCACTTTGCGCACAATGAACTAGTTTCTATTAATATAGTAGAATTTGATAATTTCCACTTATTAATGACGTTTTTATCTCAACGGTCCACATCCGCACGACATCCGCAGTCCAAAGTGCGGATGCGGATGCGGACGCGGATGTGAGAAAATGTGCGGATGTTCCGCGGATGCGGATGCGACCTACATCACTAATATATATACTAGCTGAGTTACCCGGCGTTGCACGGGTGAAAATTTAGATTTGAAATGTATAGATCAGTATTTTTTTCAGCAAATTATTCAGTAAGTAGACAAAAGCTGTGATGCGAGAAATAAAAAAACATTTAATCAAACAAAGCTTTATTTGAAATTAGAATTTACAATACTTCTTTATATACAACATTGCATGTTTTTCCAAAAGGAGAGTATACATAAAGATTGTTAGCTGTTCCTACTCTAGAGCATCCTACATACAGTTGACCATGAGAGAAGCAGTCTTCTTGTAATTGTAGCCCAACAACTTTCACTGTTTGTCCCTGTGATTTGTTGATCGACATGCCAAAACTTAATCTTACTGGAAATTGTAAGCGCCTAAACTGAAACTGCATCTCTGATGTTATTAGAGGTATCCTAGGAATAAAAGTATCTTCACCCTTGCCACAACCAGTTTGAATTTGTGCTTCAATGACATGAGGCTGTAATGCCTTTATTATTAATCTGGTACCATTGCAGAGCTTAGGCTGATCTAAATTTTGTAGAAGCATTATAGGAGCTCCAACTTTAAGTTGTAGTTGGTGAGGAGGCAATCCTGGAAATTCCAAAGAATTTAGAAACTCCATTGGATAGTTGACAACTTCATTTTGATCGATAACTGTATCAATTGATTTGTAAATATAAGGATCCCCTGGAATATTTTGGAGTAGTTGTTGGTTGATAGAATTAACTGTCACATTTTTCGGTGCCAATATTGCTCTTTCACACAGCCAAGTAAAGTCTTTGTAGTGATAACTAAAGTTAGTAAATACTTTTTCTGTTAATTCATTAACACTTTGGACCACTGCGCTGATTGTAGATATAATGACTTTGTTGTCAGAGTCCACAGGAACTTTTCCTGGGATAGCAAGTTCTGTAGCAAGTTCTGAGCAAATAGACCTGAATTGCGATCACCATAAATTCTTGCTCGCATGTTAGTTGTAAGCTTCAAGGTTTTAACATTGTGCCACAAACAGGAAGATTTAAGGCATGCTCGAATTTCATCAGCTTTTGTTCCCTTAGGTATAACTGGCAGAGTCTGGCAAAAACCTCCTGATAAGACAACAGTTACACCGCCCATCAATGTCTTGTGGTTTCTCACATCTTGTAGAGTTTTGTTCAGGGCCTCCAATGCTTTTTTATGGGCCATTGTACATTCATCCCAGACTATAAGTTCACATCTTTTAAAAACCTCTCCCATGCCAGAATTTTTAGTAATTTTACAAACAGCTTCATCATTAGTAGCTAAATCCAAAAGAAGTTTGAATGCAGAATGAGCTGTGCTATACCAGCACCAGAATGAGCTATACCAGAAGATGCTACTGCTACAGCAATTTTATTTTGCTTGTGAACTTTGGCCAGTAATAAATTTGTGACAAATGTTTTTCCAGTACCACCAGGAGCATCCAAAAAGTAGATGCCTCCATTCTGCTGAGAGATACTATTCATTATAGTTGAATAAGCAGTTCTCTGATCAGGCAACAACTTGGGCTCATTTTCATTTACATATTCAGTTAAGTAGTTGATATCATATGATGTTTCTCTTATAAGCTCTGTAGCTAAATTGTTGACTTCTGTTCTATTGGTTTGTGGGAGGCCAAATGAAGGTAGTTGTGGTCCATCCATTGATGCTATTTTATCTTCTATGTCAATTAAGGCTCTGTTGTAGATTTCATCTGTGTAAACTAGGTCAATATGCGGGTTGGCAAGTTGTGCTTGGTGCTTATAATCTTGTGCCAAATCATCTTTGTATTTGTTCCATAATTCTAAAGGGTTGCCCACATCACAGGTTTTTAGCAGAATTGCAAATAAATCTCTTAGCTGCTTTGGGGATTGGTATATGGCTGCTTCTCTTAAGGTGGCATCCCATTGACTATCATCTAGCATTCCACGTTTGTAGCATGCCTCTCTAAATGTCGCACAAACATGACCATCAACTGTTCTAAGATCATCAAAAGATCTAGGCCCTTTAACTTCATGCAGCACATTCTTAAAAAGAAACACTAATGCTGCTGGGATGGCCCACCCCCCATGAAACATGTAAACTCTGCCTAAAGCACTGTCAAATCTTACATCTGGATGACCTTCAACTTTGCTTCCTCTCTTTCTTCTACTCCATTTTTTGTTGTTCCATGTGTAATAAGATGGTAACTGGCGATACAATAAAGTTTGAGCAAACACATCTTCTTGACATAGTTTAAAAAAAGCTGTAAGAGTAGTATCTCTAGGAGCAAGAGCTTGATGGGCAGCTGTTTCATTAGTAAAATAAACTCTCTGTCCATTTTCTAAATGAACTGGTAGTTGCTGTACTGCAGGATATCTTTCATGAAAGGGAAAGCTAAAAATTCTCCAAAAGGCTTCATTGCTGCTTAAGTAACAACCTTGTTGATAGTTAGTCACTTCATCAGGTACATTTTGTTGTTGTAGAGCAAACATAGCTGCATCGGATCCCTTGTTAACATACTTGCACACATACTTGATAGACTTGACAGAATTACAAAATTCTACATTAATATGAGCATTAAAAGTTTTAGTCAAGAGAGGGCAGTAAGGAACTATCCATCTATTATCAATTTCATTTTGTTTAATTCTCGTTGTAAAGCCTCCATCATCAGGTTTTCTTCTGCAATATGAAGGATAACCATCTTCTCCTGTTTGAGTGTCTTTTAAAAATGGTTTTGGGTAACGTTTTGTACATTTATTTTCTTTCATGCAAGGTGAATTGAAATTTAGAGAACCACATGGACCATGCACCATGCACCATTTGAGTTTGAACTATTTCAAAGAGGTTTTTGTGTGTTAGGGTCTGGAAGTTCAGCTGAGATAACAGAATCAATTTGATTAGCTTGAATTTTGTTGGTCAGCCAAATCAAAATATGAGCATGAGGCAATCCTCTTTTTTGCCATTCAACAGTGTACATGTGGCATCTAACTGGGCCAAAAATGTTGGATTTTGTCATTAAATCCATCAGTTTTAATAATTTTAAGCGAAACACACTGGCTGTGAGGTCATGTCTGTGAATGTATGTTTGTCCAGGTAGTAACTCATCCTGAATTTCCTTCCATTTAGCATTGCATGTAAATGTTATAAATAGGTCAGGTCGACCATAAGTGCGAACATATGTCATTGCATCTTGAGTTCTTTCATGCATGTAACGTGGGCTGCCTGTAAAAGTTGACGGAAGAATGCAAAGTTGGCCAAGCTCTCCTCCAGCTACATCATTGTTGATGCCATCTCTTAGATGTATATATGAATCACATCTTAATTTTCTCTGATGAGTTCTAATGTAACATAATCTTTCTGCTTCTATTTTTGCATACATATCAACAGCAAATTGATGAAAAAGGTTTCTAGCCAACAGAAGATGATTTAGTGAATTACTGTGAACCATAAATCTGTAAGCATAGAAGTCCATGCAGGAAACTGTTTTGCTAGAATGTACACCTGCTTGGAGAATTCCAAAGTGATATCCATCTTCTCCATAGACAAACAGTAAAGGATATTGCAAAGCATCATAAGATCTATGGGTTTCATTGATGAATTGCAGAGTATTGTCTCGACTTTTAAGCACAATGTCTCTTTTGTCATGTTCTTGACCAGTAATGATCACAGCAACTTCATTGCATTCTGGGAGATTAAATCGTCTAGCATGTTCAGTAGGAGGTCTCTTGTTGGCATCAATGATGATTTTGTATTCTGTAGCAGGTACATTTTCTAGAGCATATTTAAAACTTTGAATGTAATTATTTGAAGCATGAAGCATGTCTTGAAGTTCAACAATTAGTTCCAATCTTGTTGCTGGGTTTCTATTGTATCTATTTTGTGCTTGATGTTGCAAATCTCAAACAAAGTACAATTGAAGATACCTTGGTTCTTCATGAGGTAATGGTTGTAGTGAACCTATTCTGTGATATATTTGACCTTGAACTTTAAATGTAGGCATGAATCCTCCTTCAATAATGATATTAGCTCCAAATGAGGTCATTTGAAATACAGAATTGTATGCTTGAATATTTTGTAAGAAGTGTTTAGATTCAGATGTAGTGCCTGTAAGTAGAGTTTTCAAAGGTTCTGGAGGTTCCGAAAGCGCAGGTAATTGAACTTTTCCATTGGTACAACACATTCCTGGTGATTCTTTATCCCACTTTTTAGCACCACACTTATCACATATTTTAGACATTGATCCAATAATAACCACTTTGTCAGATGCATAATTATATTGTGGATTATAGTTAAAAGCACTTAAATTCCACTGCCAGCATTGAAGGCTCGAGATCGTGTTTGAGCTTGTCTTCTTCTTTGAGCCTGAAGTCGTACATCATGTTGCTCCTCTGTTTCTTGCTCTCTCTAAGTTATTTGTCTTAATTGTTGTGCTTGAAGTCTGGTTTGACGTTGTTCAGAAGTTTCTTGTTTATATCCAGCTTGCCTTGATGATTCTGCCTGAACTCTGGCTTGGTGCTGTTCAACAGTTTCTTGCTGTCTTTGAGTAGCCTGCCTTTCAGCTTGAGCTCGAAGTCTAGCTTTACGTTGTTCCAAAGTCTCTTCCTGTATTTAAGCAGCCTGTCTTGCAGCTTGTGCTTGAAGTCTTTGATTGTTCTTCTTCTGTTTCAGCTGCTCTTTGTGCTTGAATTCTTTTAGCGGCAGAAGACTTTCCATATAAAGGGCGTTTCTTGGGTGGCATAATCACCTGTATCACTAAACAATAATTTGCAATTTACAAAGTTACTAAATCACTTATGAAACCATTTAGCACTGTCCTGGAATATTTGCTCCGCAAAGTTTACGAATGCCAGATTTTCACTAAATTCTTTAAAAATTTCTATTTTATGTTGCTCCGCTGGAATATTTGCTCCGCAAAGTTTATGAATGCCAGATTTTCACTAAATTCTTTAAAAATTCCTATTTCTATGTTTTGTATGTTTATTACAAAAAATTTTATTACAAAAAAATGACGCAATAATCATTAATTGTCAATTTCGTCATTAAATACTACACCAAATACAAAATAAATAGCACCATTAGATTCCTTGTAAAAAAACTGGTTATTATGAAGTTATTTTAAAATTTGTAAGTTCAACCATTTGGTTTTCTATAGTGAACAACTAAACAAATAAACAAACTTCCTCTTTTATAAAGTATATATATATATATATATATATATATATATATATATATATATATATATATATATATATATATATATAGAGAAGAGAAAAAGAAGAAGATATACAGTGAAACCTCGTTAAGTCGAACTCAGTTAACTCGAAATCTCGGATAAGTCGATATGAATTGTTAAGTCCCTGCTAATTTACATAGAAAATACTATACTTCCACTCCTCTTATCTCGAAATTGGATAAGTCGAAAAACCGGATACCTCGAGGTGAATCTGAAGACCCGGAGTGACCTTTTCATATACTTAACTTGGTGTTAATTTTCTGACGATCCTGCCCATTGCCTTGATACATTCTAATCGTATCACCAATCCTGTGTATACCTGCTTATTAATTTCGGAGAAGAAGGCTTGTCCCAGGGGGATAGTGAGGTGGATCCCTTTGCCTGGAGAGTCATTACAATACTTAATTCCTCGAAGTGTTAATCTTCTAGACGATGCCGCCCATTGCTTTGATACATTCGAATCGCATCACTGATCCTTTTTATAAGATACTGTACTGTATTTGTACTATATATAAAGGCTTAAAACTATACAGGATATTCAGTCGTATTTCCATCAGCATTGCTGGAAGTTGTGCGGTTTATTTAGAGACTTTTACTGCCCCTTTCAAAATGAGTAAGCGCAAAATTAACACCAAAGATATCAAGCAGAAGTACGAAGCGCTGCTTGAAGTTGAGCGTGGTTTAAAGTCTAAGTTGCAAATTGCTAAAGAAAATGGTATTCCAGCAAATACGCTTAGTACTTGGATAAGAAACTCTGAAAAAATTAAAACAGCATTTACGCAATACCAATTTGTTCCCAAATGTAAACGTATGCGTTTAGCAAAAGAAGAAAGCTTAGAACAGGCGCTATTGAAGTGGTTTAATGTTGCACGTGCTAAAGATTTTCCTATCAGTGGTCCCATACTTCAGAGCAAAGCTGATGAAATGGCAATGAAATTAGAAATTTTAGATTTTAAGTGCAGTAATGGATGGCTTGAACGATTCAAAAGGCGTCACGGAATAGTGTTTAGATCTCTATGCGATGAAGAAAATTCAGTTAATCCAACTGTAGTTAGTGATTGGAAGAAAACAGCATTAACAACTCTTTTGCGGGAATATGCCCCCGAAGACATTTATAACGCTGATGAAACAGGGTTATTCTTTCGCCTACTTCCTGATAAATCTTTAGTTGTCAAAGGTGACAGAAATCAAAGGAGCGCCTCACTGTTTTAATCTGTGCAAATATGACAGGAACGGATAAGCTTCGACTGGTAGTGATTGGTAAATCTACTAAACCTAGATGTTTTAAAAATGTTCAAACCCTTCCGACTTTGTATAAAGCAAATAAAAAAGCTTGGATGACATCGGAGATTTTTGCAGAATGGGTTCACAAGCTGGACAATGTGTGCCATCAAAAGAAACACAAAATTGCTCTTGTCATTGATAACTGCCCAGCACATTCGCACATTGCTGATTTGCACTCTGTAAAGCTTGTATTTTTACCTCCCAACACAACCAGCAACACGTAACCTATGGACCAAGGAGTCATCCAAAATTTTAAGAAACTTTACAGGGAGCACATACTACAACGTCGTCTTCATTGCATTGATACCGAAGAAGAATACAACCTGTCTATTTTGGACGCATTGCATTATATGCAACTTGCATGGACAGCACTCAAATCCACAATGATCTGCAACTGCTTTCATCATGCTGGTTTTTACACAGATCTGACAGATGAACAAATTACAAGTTCTGTGTCAGAAAGCGACAATGAAGATCCTGAAATGGAAATGACGCTGCAACAGCTTGTTAACCGTAATTTCAATATTGAAGGTAAAGTTCAGGATTTTGTCACTGCAGATGACCATCTTGCAACTTCAGGAATATTAAATGAGGATGAAATAATACAAGACATCACCACAGCTTCTGACAATAAATCAGACAATGATGAACCGGAAAACCACCCTTCTCCCGTGATAAATTCAACACAAGGAGTTTTGATGTGTAATGAACTAAGAAAACTCCTCCAAGCATCAGAAGGAGCAGATGAGTGCCTTCAATCTCTCACAAAAATTGAAAATTTTATTCGTAATAAATCCTATGCTAAGCAAAAATCAATAATTGAGTTTTTAATAAAAAAATAAAATTTACCCACATAAGTTGTTCCCTCTATTATTAATTACATACATAGAATGTAACTTTTTCAATTAAAGACTGTAAGTTACTTTTTAGAATACAGTAATTACATACTATGTATATTGCTAATGTTCTGTTTGTATATGAATATCTTATACTGTATTTTTTTTATTAAACCTAACATGTTCTTATTCTTTCGTATTTTCCATGTTTTAATATGCATGGCTGAGAACAAAAAATAGCATGAGAAGAGCATTTTTATTTCATGATTGGTTAACTCGAATATCGGTTAACTCAGTGATTTCTCAGGCCCTTCGACTTCGAGTTAACGAGGTTTCACTGTATTGTATATACAGTAGTTACATATTTTTACCATTTTTGACGATTTTAAATTTTTAATTTATAAAAAAATTGCAAAAATAAATATTCATGGCCTTGTGGATAGTGACTGGCGCTATTGCGAATTGGCGTAAATCGGACCAGCGCAAAATGAGGGCTACCTGTATATATATATATATATATTATATATACACACACACACACACACACACACACACACACACACACACACACACACAGGGTTTGGTTTAAACCATGATTTAAATAATTTAAAAAAAAAAAAAAAAAAAACAAGTATATGTATGAAGAAGAAATAAAAGAATACAGGCAACCTTGCATTTATATTTTGTGCATGCGTGTATTTCCATTAATCTTAACATAACCCCACTTGCATGATGGAGATCTATCAGGGAACTGTCTGAAGATGTGCAGAACAATGCATCAGTGTTCATAACTGTCATCTCATGCTGCAGTTGAATGAATCTTCTCTGCTTTTGGACTGGTACAGTCCAAGTTAAGGAATAAATTAGGAGTTCATAAAGCTTCTAAACTTGTATTTATTTATAAATGTTTTAACAAATAGCTAATGTGAAAAAAATTTAGAGGCTATATCTATAAACTTAAAGGCCAAAGAACAATATATTTTTCTTTTGTTTATTTTTCTATTCAGTACTGTACCATACATTAAAGGATTTTAATTTTTTTAATATTTGTTTAGCTATATGCACAAAATCAAGTTAAATGTTTATTTTATTTAGTTTAGTTTATTTAGTTTCTTTTTTTCTAATTGTCAGCAATTAAATTATGAGAAATACTAAAAGTTTTCAATATCCTCAATTTATATATATATATAAGCCTACAGGCTGTATATTTTTGTTTTTTTCAAAAAAATGTTTTTTTACCAACCCTGTATATATATATATATATATATATATATGATACACCCAGACAGTGCATGGAACAAGGAACTTTTCTGGGATAATTAAATCCACTATAGTCTGAATAAGTAATGGTAAATGACAAATACCATAGTTTTTTTTTTCATGATGCTAGCCCGACGTGGGCAACGGGTCACTCGCAAAGAGGTCCCATAAATATAGCTTCCCTCACCAGCTATCTGCAAAGCAGACAGGATCCTGTCTGCCCCCCCCCCCATAGCACTGTGATGTATAAAAGACTCATTATGTTCACTTGCCTCATAGACACCTTTAAATGGGAGACCCTGAATGGGTATACATTCAAATACTCTATACAGTCTTTACAGTCCCACCTACTCCTTTTATCTTAATTGTAGAGCTTGTATTATATTATTTAGGTTGTAGCTATGTAGATATATGGCTATATAGTTATGTAGCTGTATGGCTGTATAGATAACCATGTGATATCTACAATTAGTACAGTAGTGGTATTGATGAATGATCTACAAGATCCAAAGTTTTGAAGTTAATATACAGCTAGTAGATGTGTGATAGTCTGCAATTAACAGAGATCAATTGGATCTTAATTTTGCATGTAACTGTATTTATGGTTTGTTTATATTAACGGTGGAGACACCCAGATGGGCTGAAGGGCCCCTACTGTGCCCACTATAAAATTTTTACCATGTTACCATGTCATTTTTAGTAAGCAGCCAGTTCCCCCTCAACTCATTCAACCTCTTGTCTTGCTAACTAGCCAGATTCCTTTTGCCTCCTCTCAAAAATTTCTAGGTATTATATTTGACAGAACCTTGACTTGGAATCCCCATATTGCTTCCCTTGTGGAGTGTTGTGAGAGTGCCTTTAATATCATGTGGTATTTGTCCAATAGAACATGGGGCTCTAAAAGGAAGACTCTATTACAACTTTACAAATCTCTCAGCTGGTCCAAATTAGATTATGCTTCATTCCTCTATGATACAGCATCCCCATCACTACTTGTAAAATTAGACAGAATTCAGTGTAGGGCTTTTCACCTGGCTATTGGAGCCCTCAAATGCACCAGAGTTGACACCTTAAATGAAGAGGCCTTTCTCCTTCCTCTTAAGCCTCCATCATCAGCAGCTGGGTATCAACTATGGTGCCAAAGTGTTGTCATATGACCAGCATCCTATCTGGCCTTTCTTTGTAGATTTTCATATTTACCAGTTTTACAGGTTGTGACCCCACCCACTTCCATTCTTTGGCTGGTTTCAAGATGGATTGACTAAAATGAGCCTTTCTTTAGAGGATATTGCTGCAAGTTCCCTATCTCTAATTACAAGTTGGGTTCCAGTAGATATCATTTATGACCTTAGAGCAGTGGTTCCCAAATTTTTTTACTCACGGCGCACTTTAGAACAAGTAAAAATATTTTGGCGCACTTTGTACATAAATTCAAAAATTTATTCAAAAGAGGTATTTATACATATACTTTATTACGAATTTCAGTTTGTATTTTTCACATTTTGAAATATAATCTTGCTCTTTCGCGGCGCACCTAATTACATCTCGCAGCACACCAGTGCGCCGCGGTGGGAACCACTGCCTTAGAGTGTCTTCTGCTTAGAAATCTACAACCTGTGCTAATAACTTTCAGTGTGAGTTTCTTTCATTGAAAGCATCATATCTAGATTTAGATTACAAGGTTCTTTTTACTGATGGTTCAAAGTCCCCAACTGGAGTAGGTTGTGCCTTTAGTTTTGAAGGTACCCTGATGGGTTATAAGTTGCCACCTCATTGCTCAGTATTTACAGCTAAACTGTATGCCCTTTACAAGGCAGTTCATTTTGTTTGTGAATTCTACATATTGTAAGTTTCTCATCTGTTGTGATTCTCTCTCATTTCTACATGCTATGAAGTCATGGAGTACTTCTCATTTTCTGGTCAATATAATTATTGTTTTGTTAAGATCCATTTCACATTACAGTTTTGTTCTTTTTTGGGTCCCTGGACATGTTGGAATCCTGGGCAGTGAGGTGGTGGACTTGGTAGCCAAGTCTGCTGTGCACTCAGGAGAGGTGGTTGGTCTTCGACTCTCCCCGCAGGAGGTTCAGAATTTTACAGTCTCTTGTGTGTGTGTGTAGCAGGTGGCAGTGTCAATGGAATTGTAGCAATAGTTTTCTCAGCAATGTTAAACCCGTTCTTCAGGATTGGGAACATACATACATAGGACAGTCTGGTCCCTTCTGCTACCTATCTCAGCCGAGACTAGGGGTGTCTCCTGACACATGGGCATTATTTTAGTGCCTGTCCCATTTCTACCTGTCTCCAGTGTAATATGACTCTCACATTGGAACATATTTTTATTGATTGCCCAGTTTTTTCTTCACTTTGATCTGATACCATATTCATTCATTTTGTACTGCAGAACAGCTTGATTTCACCCTCTCTACTGTCTTATCTTGCCTTGTGCCTTTTAAGCTCATTTTAGATTTCTTAAAATCAGTCAATTTATATTCCTCCATCTAATCTAACAATCCAGCCTCTTATGTTCAGCTAGTTTTTCATAAAGTACCAGTACTATCCCTTACTATGATTTCATGCTTCACTAGTTAGTAATACTAACAGGCCTCATCATCATTTTCCTATGATCTGGAGCCAGCCCCAGATCTGAAGATGGTTTAACTTTTTCCTTCCCTTTGTAGATAGAATTTCTTTCTTTGCAGGTGTAAATGACCCGAAGTGGTTGAACACACCATAAAAAACCTATAATAATAAAGTTCCAGATTGTCTCAGCCCAGCTCAAGCTAGAGGTATGTTTCCTGACACATGGGCATTATTTTAGTGCCTATCTCAAAGAAAATTTAAATATGGTAACTGATTTTAATCCTTTAGATCCTGTAAATTCAGACATTCTTGATCATATTCATATAATGAAGGATGATGTTAGGCAAGTGATTCATACATTGAAGTCAAATAAGGCTGCTGGACCTGATAGTATATTTGCAAGTATTCTCAGAGAAGGGGAAGAAAGCTTATCTGAGGGCACTAACTATTTTGTTTGCTAGGTCAGTTAATTATGCAGAAGTACCAAATGAATGGAAAAAAGCTATTGTAGTACCCATTTACAAAAAGGGTAGTAAGAAGAAGGTAGGAAATTATACGCCTGTTAGTTTGATATCATTGGTACGAATAATACTGGAAAGAATTATAAAAAATAATATTCAAGATCATTGAGAACTTTAATCTTAATTCAAGTTCACAACATGGATTTACGTCTTGTTTGTCTAATCTCTTAGATTTTTTAGAATTTGAAACTGATCAAGTAGATAATGGAAATGATGGAGATGTTATTTACTTGGATTTTAGTAAAGAATTTGACAAGGTTCCACATAGGAGACTCCTATATAAATTAAGAGCTCATGGTATATTGGGGTCAGTTTTAGATTGGGTAGAAAAATGGTTAGAAGATGGAGAACAGAGGGTAATTCTAAATGGTCATGAATCTGGGTGGCAGAAAGTGAAAAGTGGGGGTACCATAGGGATTAGTTTTGGGTTCATTATTCTATTTTATATATCACTGATTTAGAGAAGGGAGTAGGTAGTAAAGTTTCTAAGTTTGCAGATGATACAAAAGTAGTTGCCCAGTTATAAATATAGAAAATTCTTATAAATTGCAAAAGGATCTTGATAGATTAGTTGCTTGGGCTAGTAAATGGCAGATGGAATTCAATGTTGAAAATGTAAAGTCGTGCATTTTGGTAGAAATAATGAAAACTTTAGTTATGAGATGCAAGGGAACTGGTTGGAGGATGTTAGAAAGGAAATGGATCTTGGCATTATAGTTTGTAGTGATCTAAAATTTTCTAAGCAGTGCTTAGAGGCTAGGAATAAAGGAAATAAAATGTTAGGTATTATTAAGAGGAATGTTAGTTACAAGAGTAAGAAGTAATCTGTAAATTATATAATTCTTATGCTAGGCCTCACTTAGAATACTGCATTCAAGCGTGGTCCCCTCACCTTAGACATAATATTGATATGCTTGAAAGTGTGCAACATAGGGCAACCAAGCTTATCCCTAACCTAAGAAGATTGGAATACAGGGATAAATTAAAGGAATTAGGTATGTTTAGTTTTGAGAGATATATGAAAGGAGATATGATACAGATGTTCAAAATGTTTTCAGGTTTGGACAATTTAGATGTACATAACTTTTTCTCACTAGATACTGATGGGATAACTCGTGGGCATAATAAGAAAATTAGAAAACAGACTTGTAGACTTGATCTATGAAAATACTTCTTCAGTCTTAGAGTAGTAGATTTTTGGAATGACTTGCCCATATGATGTGGTAAACAGTAGCTCATTAGTTAATTTTAAGAAAAATTTACACTTTCATGAGTGAAAAAGATAGTTTGTAGATTGTATATAGTGTATATTCTTGCTTCAGTTATATAGGCTACTTTGCTGGTAGTAAATAGTTGTATGTTAATTAGCTGACTTGAGTTTGACATCTCTTGTAAGATTTTTTTATTATTAAAAAATGTAGCTTATGACTTGGATTACCTCGATAAGCCTGAGTGGCTTCATGTTTTCCAAATGTAATGTAATGTTATGATATTTTCATTAAAACTAAGGAAAATATGACAACCAATTGTTGTCAATGGCATACAGTTGACCTAATCAGGTATTCAATTAACCTAAATCTAACTAATGGGGGTGCTCTAAAAGAACACAGTAAAATAATGGAGGGGTGTTATAAAGGAAAAGATCCAAATTCTCACTTTCCAAAGTGTGAAACTCTCATAATATGAAAAGTTCTTGTGCATAATACTTAAAAGTCTTGTGTTAATGTGCTCTAGAAGAAAAATTAGGTTATAGTCAAAATTTTATTTTTAGTTAAAAACTTTGGCACTTTTTCATTATTTACCCACATATTCTTTTTTGTTATTTACCCGCATATTAAGCCAAATGAAAAAGAATATATTTTCTTGGTGAATAGTAGGGATGTACCAATATCACTTTTTAGCCAATAACTGATACTGATAATTATAAACAGTATTGGCCAATAACCAATACTGATATCCAGCTAGGGTTTAGTTTGTCATATTTTGTAACCTATTCATAATTTATTTTCTGTGTTGAAAATTTGGCAACAAAGCAATAATCCTTTTCATTAAAGATGGCAACACTGTATTAGATGTCATAGTTTTGTTTGTTATACAATTGGACTGTGGGCCTATGTTGGGCTTCGTAGATGTGTTGTTTGGGGAACTTAGCTCAGAGATATTTGGGAGTACCATCAACAACAGTTGCAAGCGAATGCATATTCAGTACTGGAGGAAACATTGCCAGTGCTGCTAGAAATCAGCTCTCTCCTGAACATACAGAGCAGCTGCTATTTTTACATGAGAACTTAACCCTTGTGAAAAAATAACGAGTTATGTGAAGTGATAAAACAATAAAATATTGGAAATTTCATCCTCTAAATAGTCTTATATTCATAATTTTGGAAAAATCGTACTTTTGAAATATTGGCTGATATTTTTAAATATCTACTGATATCACAGATACCAATACTGATATATCGGTACATCCCTAGTGAATAATAGCCCATGCTTCTTGAGCTAATCAATTGTGTCCTTTGTAGTAGGACTGGTAAAACAAAATAGTCAGTATGTAGCCGTAAATAGCAAAAAAGAATATGAAAAAGAATATATTTTTTCAGTGAATAATAGCCCATGCTTCTTGAGCCAATCAATAGTGTCCTTTGTTAGTAGCCATCAAACGATGTAGTTCTCATAAATTTAAAGGTGTACAGTTAGAACCAGCCATGATATTTTCGTTAAAATTCATGAAAATATCATAACTTAACGCCTAACCAATTGTCAAGGGCATACAGTTGACCTAACTGGGCATTCAGTTAACCTAATCAATTGTCAAGGGCATACAGTTGACCTAACCAGGCATTCAATTAACCTTGTAATTATATAAAAAAGATATATGAGTATACAATAGCAGGAAAAAAAAATTGGCAGAAAAATAAAAAACTCCAAATTTTTTAACTTAAATGACAAGGCTTTATACAGTAGTTGGATATGTCACTTTTAATATTTTTTATTATTATTTTTATCAGCTTCAGAGTAGTGTGTTAAAGTTTTATTAACCAAAATTGTGTATCAACCTCTACTAATATCTGAACATTTATAAAGAAGAAAGGGTGACAAAATGAGTGGAGATCTTATTGGAGTTACTCCTCTTCCTTCTGTTGACTATCCCCTTACAGTTACCTATTGTGGAAATTGTTCTATGCCAATTGAAGTAAGTGAAATAACTGCTCTAAATTTTTATTACCTTTATATAGTTTATTATTAGGCCCTATGTATATATAAATGCAATGTATCTTTAAAACCTTCAAGTCAGATGAACAAACATGTCTTTAGTAGAAATGTAAAATGATCTGTTCTATATGAGGGTAGGGTAGCATAAAGAATCATCAGAACTTCTTCCATTTAGTGGCCCCATTTTTTAATGACTTTTCAAAAAGTTTATTTTGGTTAAATATTTTATGCAGCTCTACTGAACTTAACCTAACCTAACCAGAACTTTTTCCATTTAGTGTCCCTATTTGCCCCCATTTTTAGGTTGTTAGGTTTGGCTTGGTTTAGTTAAGGTAAAACTGCATAAAATATTTAATCAAAATAAATAAAATCTTTTTGGGAAAGTCTTTTTAAAAAAATGGGGCCACTAAACAGAAGTCTCAAATCACCTGCTTCATAGTAGCAAGAGATCAAATTTAAATAACAGAGCATCCCACCACAACTGGTCCAGTGCCATCTATTGTTTAACACCCAATAAAACATGATAGAATATATAAAAATAATCAGGATATTGTTAGTATTTTTATGATTATTTTAGCTCTGTTTTTACTGAAGAAAATTTGAATAACTTAATTTTAATTCTTTAAATTCTGTAAATGTAGGCATTCTTGTCAAGATTCATATAGGAAGGATGATGTTAGGCAAGTGATTCATACAATGAAGTCGAGTAAAGCTGCTGGACCTGATAATATATACTGGTATGCTAGGATTCTCAGAGAAGGGGAGGATAGCTTATCTGAGGTACAAACTATTTTGTTTGCTAGGTCTATTAATTGTCCAGATGAATGAAAAAAGCAAATGTAGTACCCATTTACAAAAAGGGTAGGAAATTATAGGCCTGTTAGTTTAACATCATTAGTAGGAGAGAGAGCTACTAAAAAGAATTATAAAGAATAATAATAAAGATCATTTGGAAAATTTTAATTTTATTTAAAGTTCCCAACATGGATTTAGATCAGAAAAGTCTTTGTTGTCTAATCTCTTAGACTTTTTAAGGTTTGTAACTGAATAGGTAGATAATAGACATGATGTAGATGTTATTTATTTGGATTTTAGTTAAGCATTTGACAAGGTTCCACATAGGACACTTGTATATGAAATAAAAGCTCATGGAGTGTTAGGGTTGGTCATAAATTGGGTAGA
Organism: Bathynomus jamesi; assembly: GCA_023014485.1. Taxonomy (NCBI): domain Eukaryota; kingdom Metazoa; phylum Arthropoda; class Malacostraca; order Isopoda; family Cirolanidae; genus Bathynomus; species Bathynomus jamesi. Next base: position 241,294 of record JAJOZX010000649.1, on the reverse strand, counting down.
AAAATATTTAGAAGACGGAGAACAGAGAGTACTGGTACCTAATTCTAAATTGTCATGAATCTGGGTGGCAGAAAGTGAGAAGTGGGGTACCAAAGGGATCACTGTTAGGTTCATTACTCTTTAGTTTACATCTAAATGATTTAGAGAAGGGAGTAGGTAGTAAAGTTTCTAAGTTTGCGGATGACACAAAAGTTAGTTGCCAAGTTACAAATATAGAAAATTCTTATAAACTACAAAAAGATCTTGATAGATTAGTTGCTGGGCTAGTAAATGGCAGATTGAATTCAATGTTCAAAAATGAAAAGTCATCCAGATTCAGATTGTTCTGTCGCATCTGAATTATGAGAAACTGGCTTACAAGCAAAAGATGAGTTCAATTTCAGCCAATATTTTTATTAGATAATGAAAAACTCTAATAAAACAGCAACTGTTGATGAAGAAGCAGGGTCCTAATGTAGAAGTGCAGGCAAGAGTAGCCTAGTCACACACATGCTTAAACAAATGAAACTAACATCAGTTTAAGAGCTGAAGTAGATAATTATCTCGCTCTCCCTGTATAAAAGAAGTTTAACAATCCACTGGTTTGGTGGAAGAATAATAAACAAACATTTAAACAGCTCTCAAATATTTATCTACACCTCTTCCTTCTTTAGAAAGTGAAAGATTATTTAGTAGTGGAGGAACAATTTATGAGCATACAAGAAATAGGTTATGCCAAGATAATGGGGAAAAGCTGATGTCCCTTCATTATATAGGTATAATTTCAGGGTAACAAGTTTTCCCTTAAAATTATAGGGAATGTGTACCATAATATTAAGTTTTTTCATCTAAAAGATTTTTAAAATTTACATGCCAACATTGAATAATAAAGGCAACTCTAGGCTAGCTTGTTTTTTATATTCCTAGTCTATTGCAAAAATTCACCATTAAAAAAAAGTAATTAATGCCATTATTGCATTGGCTAATGTTTATGTAACTAGTTAACATATATTTATGGTAGCTGTGGAACCAGCAAGAATTGGTATTTGCATTGATACTGGTTGGTACATTGGTATTGAGAATTGGTGAAATTTTGGTATTGGTGCATCTCTAGTATTGACTACTTCAGGAATGCATAGATTAGGGCAGTGGTGTGTTTCACTTTTATCTGAAATAAAATGATAGTTTTTCACTTAAAGGGTGAACCCTTCATACTGTCTGAACTCTGAAATAGTAAACAAAAGGATGAACTGTTGCTTTAGAGGTTTCTCTTTGAAATCCCCTTGGGCTGCATTTTGGGCAATAAAGGAATAATTTTCAGAAATTTCCAAGAAAAATGCCCTTATCTATGGTTGAGGAGGAGCGTTGCTGGTGCATATCAGCCAGTGTCTAATGGACACTGCTCTTCTGAACACTCTAACTGCATGCTTCCTCTTTTAAGGAGAGCATACAGTACCAGACCTTTGATACATTCTCAGTCCTTTTCTAACTCTCTAATGCAAGAGTTAATTGGTATTTTCAGTCTTTCATTTACCCAACCAGTTAACTCTGGAACAATCTTCCTCAATTTGTCTTTTCCTGTGTCTTTGACTTCCAATCTTTCAAATGCAGAGTATCCAGTCATCTGAAAAACCTTGGGCCTTGATTTTGGCTCTCTTCTTTCTCTATGTTGGGTGGGAGCATTTTTGCACTCTGATTTTCTTGGCCTTTGAAGCAATTTTTGCAAATAAACTGATCATATTGTAAGTCTTCTAATTCCTCAGGGTGTTTCAATGTTTTTTTTTTTTAATGGATTGGTGCAATGTTTTTGACCCATTGCTGCAAGGGTTTACTTTGTACGGTATTTATGGTAATTACCATAAGCTATTTTAAATTATATATTTAAATAAATAAATGCAAAAAACCACTTTTCTATGTGAAGGTCAAGATATGATGATAAAAACCCACTCTAATAGACAGAGTTTATATCCACAACAGTTTTGATGCCCATTGGCATCCTCTTCGGGTGGCTACAGAAAAACAAATGAACCAAAAACAAGAGGGAAAACAGTCCAGGGACCATTAAGAAATTCACACCTAGGTTAGATCCTGTTCTCCCAACACCTGAAGGGCATTTTATTAAAGGGTCCCACTTATAAGTACATTCGCACAAATTTAAAAACTATCTTCTTGTTCTATACATACAGATTCTCTTATTTATTACATTTATTATTGCATTATTATTTATTACAGAAATTATAAATTTATTATTACATTGATTATTACATTGATGTTTATTATACAGAAATTATAAACTGAAAAATGAATGAAAAAGGTGAGAAGGAAACAATCCAGAGACCATTAAGAAATTCTCACCTAGGTTAGATCCCATTCTCCCGATCCCAGAAGGGCATTTTATTAAAGGGTCCTGCTTATAAGTACATTCGCACAAATTAAAACTATCTTCTTCTTTTATACATACAGATTCTATTATTTTGACATAATTACTGAATTTATTATTGCATTCATTATTACATTTACGTTTTTAACATTTATTATTAGGTATTACCTTTACACTTATTATTACATTTATTTTATTACCTCTATTATTACATTTATTATTATTGCATTTACATTTATTTCCACATTTATTATTATTGCATTTACATTTATTTCCACATTTATTATTATTGCATTTACATTTATTTCCACATTTATTATTATTGCATTTACAGTTATTTCCACATTTATTACTTTTATTATTACATTTACATTTATTACTATTACGTTTATTATTCCATTTACATTTCTTGGTCAAAAAATCCCTTACAGCATTGGGTGAACAGGTTCTAACCTAAGTTTGAATTTCTTAAAGGTCTCTGGATTGTTTCCTTACTCACTTTTGGTTCATTAGTTTTTTTGGTAAAATGTAAATAGAATAATAAATGTAATAGTAATAAATGTAATAATAAAAGTAATAAATGTGGAAATAAATGTAAATGCAATAATAATAAATGTAATAATAAAGGTAATAAAATAAATGTAATAATAAGTGTAAAGGTAATAATAATAAATGTTAAAAACATACTGTAAATGTAATAATAAATGCAGTAATTATGTCAAAATAATAGAATCTGTATGTATAAAACAAGAAGATAGTTTTAATTTGTGCAAATGTACTTATAAGCGATACCCTTTAATAAAATGCTCTTCTGGTGTCGGGAGAACGGGATCTAACCTAAGTGCGAATTTCTTAATGGTTTCTGGATTGTTTCCTTCTCGCCTTTTTCATTTGTTTTTTGGTTTATAATTTCTGTATAATAAACAACAATGTAATAATGAATTTATAATTTCTGTAATAAATAATAATGCAATAATAAATGTAATAAATGTAATAATTATGTAAAAAATAATAGAATCTGGATATATAGAACAAGAAGGTAGTTTTTAAATTTGTGCAAATGTACTTATAAGCGGGGACCCTTTAATAAAATGCCCTTCAGGTGTTGGGAGAACAGGATCTAACCTAGGTGCGAATTTCTTAATGGTCCCTGGACTGTTTTCCCTCTTGTTTTTGGTTCATTCGTTTTTCTGTATCCACCCGAAAAGGATGCCAATGGGCATCAAAACTGTTGTGGAAATAAACTCTGTCTATTAGAGTGGGTTTTTATCATCATATTAAATAAATAAGCCTGTGTCAAAAAAAATACTTGAAAATAAAAGAGAAGTAGAATGAATCTATTCATATTAAAGGAAAATGATTTAGCCTAAGTGGAGAATTTGATAGATGATCAATATAAACAATTTTGTTTACATAAATTGATAAAGCATTGATTGACCTTTATTTTACCTTGTCAAAATTTTTTGGGTCAGGTGTACTTCAAGGTTATTAGGTCAAGTTTTGACCTTAAAAAGGAATATATATTTTTTTTAGTCTTATCCCATTTTTAATATTTTTGGGTTGCTAGTGCTTTGCTGATTTCAAACATATATAAGTTGGCATATCTATGATCAATAGTGTTTATGTTATGGCCTTTCAAAGGTCGGTGACCCCATCTTGAACTTCATTCTAGTGACCCTTTGTATCTAAAACTATTTGTTGTAAGCCTGTTGGAATAAAATTTGGATAGGTAAAATTGTCACCTAAAAGAACTGTATATATCAAAACTTGCTAAAATCTGAGGAGGTATGGTGTTTACTGTTTAGCATTGCACCACTTATGATGGAATGCCCCTAATTTAACTTTCATTTGTACCTCAGATTTTAGGATAAAAAATGTGGAGTATTTTGAATATAAATTTGCAACAAGTTTAATTACCATTTGATATTTTAGTATTGTGAGTACTATCCAGCTTATGACAAATGCAAACAGTGGTTGGAAAAGCATCTTCCTGAAGAATTTGAAAAATTATTGACTGAAGGTAGGTAAAAGTATTTCCTTTAATGCAGCAAATTTTAACTTTAAACATATTTAGCTGTTCTGGAGTTTAACTTTTATCATATTTGGGTGCAGGTTTATCCAGCTTTATTTGGGTTGCAAGTTATTGTCACTTCAAAAAACATTCATTGAGCCACCATTTAAGGAACTTTTGCTGTAGACTTGGCTGTGGACCTCTCAGATGATATATGTCCTTTGTGACTCGTGTTTTAAAAGTTTTACTTTGAAAAACTTCGATTTATTATGTGTAAAATTTTAAATCATCTAAGCTCCTTGCCTTTGTAATTATGTTGTTAGGAATCATTCATGCAGAAATAAAAGTCATATTCTATTGACATAAATGCGAGCATAAAAGGCTTTGAACTTGGGTCACATTTTCTCTAGGGTATGTAAATCCTTATACTTTATGGACAGGAGGGTTTGCTGACTGAAGGGGTTTCTTGTTAGGTCTTACCCATTTAAATGGTTTCTTCTGAATCTGCTGTATGGTCAGTCATAAATTAAATCCTAAATAAGTAAGAAAGCCTAGAGAAATTTGTTTCCATTTAGGAAATAATTATTTGTAGAGACAGGGAGTTGGGTGAATAACTTTATGGGACTGTTTCTTTTAGCGCATTATTTAATTGAGGTAAATGATCTTATCTAAAGAAATTTTGTTGTTTCATAACAGAAGGCAAAGTGGAAGAAGGAGGAGATGAGAAGAAGAGGCAGAAAAGAGGAGGCAAGGGTATGGTAAAAGCAAAGAAGAAGGAAGAGGTGCAGAAAAAAATTACTGTCTTTGTCGCTCCACGAGGAAAGAAAAGACTGACAGTAGTTGTTGGGCTGAAAACATTTGGTAAGTATAAAAGGACAAAACAAATGTTTCCCCATTAGTTTGCTGTACCATACTTATTATAAATTAATTTTTAACAGTTCCCATGGTGAAGTGGTCAGCAGGACTTGGATTTAGAATGTTGAAAGTCTGGAGTATGATTCCCATTTCCGCCATCTTAAGTGAAGTTGCTAGCAGCTAATCAATTATTTATAAACCTTGTTCTCAAGAAATAGGGTATAGGGTTCTCTAATCTTTAATACTTTATATACAGTATATAAAAATAAGAATAAAATTTGGAGTATGATTCCCATTTCCGCCATCTTAAGTGAAGTTGCTAGCAGCTAATCAATTATTTATAAACCTTGTTCTCAAGAAATAGGGTATAGGGTTCTCTAATCTTTAATACTTTATATACAGTATATAAAAATAAGAATAAAATTTTTTATTGGTGAAAAAATAACTTTGATTAATACATAATTTAAAAGTGAAAAATAAAAATATAAGTAATGAAAACAGTGTCGATGTTAAGTGGAGCTACAGACAAACACTTTCATACCATGAAGCTCAAAGTTTAGATGACATATGGCAGGACTGATGAATAATTTGGATAATTTGATTGGCTGAGTTTTTAATTCTTTGCATTAGACTGTATTGAGCACATTTTGTTATCTCCTGAATATTAGTGCAGAAAGTACCTTTGCTCGTGCAGAATCTGAAGTTCCTAAAATTATGTTGGCTTTAGCACAGAAACTTGATATTGTTTTATCATATACGAGTCACATTCAAGGAACTGGTAATAATTTGTCTCGTATGTCTTGCAAGTTTTTCCTTCCCAGACATCCCAACAGTTGTTGATTGTAGGGTGTTCTTGGCACCCATTTCCTCCTTAACAAATTTCCAAATTTTTTGTTTGCATTTAAGGTACCCTCTCATGCTTTTAAAGCTCTGATAGAATCGTCATCCTGTTTACACCATAGTATAGCTACTTATATTGAGCCATAATTCTACACGTATTTTATTTATTAAACTGGTCCTATTCTCGGTTTACGATTTTATTGCAAAATCTTCGCTGGTTTGTATCACAACAGTATATATCAGATTTTTTTTATCTTCAGGAGAGCAGTAAAATTATTCCATCCATGAATAATGGATAAAATTTCAGTATGGCAATTGTAAGATTTAATCAAAGATTTTCCTGCTTCCCATTATGTGGATACCTTAACATTATTATATATATACATATATATATATAATGTTTCAGACCAACAAAGACCGTAGGATCCACTCATGGCTGGTCTACCTTACTGTGTTCGTAATTGTGTATTGTGCATGTCCTCCGTGGTGGCGGAGGGGACCTATAATTTTACGTGGGTTCCGAACCACAAGGAACATAAGAAATTTTTATAGTGGGCACACTAGGGGCCACGTCGGCCCATCGAGGCGGCTCCACTATGTAAAAACTGCCTGTACATTGGCAACAACCAATTTTTACAAAACTAAAGAATTATCAATTTAAAACTAAAGATAGAATCTCTGGATCCAGAGGATCAAGTCATAATAGACTACTATCCACAAATATGTTACACTCTATATCTATTTATAACCGACATGCAAATATATCAGATCCAAATAATCCAGTCAATTTCATTACGGTATCCATCAATACCAGTACCTTGCCAACCAAAAATAAGTCACGGTCCATATCAATTGCGGACCAAGTCACAATTTACAACTATATACATTACAATATATATACTTAGGAGGAAAAGTGTAGGTGTGGCTGTAAAGACTACAGTAATGTAGAAATGTGTGTGCACCCATTTTGGGTCTCCCATTTAAAGGTGTTTGTGGGGCAAGTGAAGATCATGAGTTTTTCAATACCTCACAGTACTATTGGGGGCACCGCTCGGCAGAGGAATCTCTTTAAATAGGGTGTGTAAGGACAGAGAGTATCCCCTAACCCAAGATGCTGCCTCCCTATATCCCACAGCACCTGTGTTGAGCTGTGGGATCTATCACCCAAATGCACATAATATATATGAAATAAACTAGTACCATTCATGCAATAAAAATGGGCTTAAACACCATCACCAGATGTCCCTTGCAGACATCAAACTATCCAACCTTCTTTTGAAAGAATCAAGTGTATCTGAAGTCACCACTTCTTCTGTCAGACTGTTCCAAAATTTAATTACTCTGTTTGTAAAACTATGTTTTCTTAAATTTGTTCTACATCTTGGCTTAAATAATTTCATACTATGACCTCTAGTCTGGTTATTGTGATCTTTAATGAAAAGAGAATCAAAATCTATCTTATCCACCCTTAATTTTACTACCTTAAACTATACCCAATCTATCAACATGTGCGTCTAATCGATTTTTAAACATGTTTATAGACGTGCTACTAATTACTTCTACCGGCAAACTATTCCAGCTATTTACTATTCTATGCGTAAAAAAGTTTTTGGCAACTGCTGTCTCGAACCTTCTACTTGTCAACTTACACTCGTTATTTCTAGTCCTATTATATTGAGATATTTCGAAAAAGCTATCTCTATCTACGTTATCGAACCCATTCATAATTTTGAAAACCTGGATTAGATTACCTCTCAGCCTCCTAGTCTCGAGTGTAGTCAATTTTAACCCTTTAAGCCTATCCTCCTTTAAGCCTATCCTCGTACGACTTTGACCTAAGCGACGGAATCATCTTAGTTGCTCGTCTTTGAACTCTTTCGATTTTGTCTATATCTTTGCGCATATGCGGATTCCAAAATTGGATCGCGTACTCCAATTAGGGTCTAACTAATGATTTATAAAGAGGAACTATAATATCGCGCGATTTGTACTCAAAATTCTGAGCTATAAAACCTAACACTTTGTTCGCTTTAATGACCGCTGCTGTACTTTGTTTCGCTACTTTTAAATCACCAGTGACTATAACTCCTAAATCTTTTTCCTGCTCTGTGCTTGCTAACTCCTTTTTTGACATACTGTACGCAAAATTACCGTTACGCGAACCTATATGTAAAATTTTGCACTTATCGACGTTAAATCTCATTTGCAATGTGACTGACCAATCAACGATTTTATTCAGATCTTCCTGGATTTTACTTCTATCTTCGTCATTATCGCCCTACCACCCAGCTTCGTGTCATCCGCAAACTTTGAAACTGTACTGACTAGGCCGACATCTAAATCGTTAATATATATAAGAAAAAGCAAGGGGCCGAATACAGAACCCTGAGTAATGCCACTCGCTACATTAGCCCAACACGACTCCGCTCCATCAACGACCACCCTCTGTTTCCTACCTCGCAACCACTCTTCTATCCAATTTATTACTACACCCCTGATTCCATGAGCTTTAGTTTTCTCAGAGTCTTTTTGTGCGGTACGGTGTCAAACGCTTTTTGAAAATCTAAATACACTACATCAACCGCCCGATGACTATCGCAAACGTCAACCACGCTTTGAAAACATTCTAAAAGATTAGTTAAGCAAGATTTGTTTCGCCTAAAACCGTGCTGCGTATTTCTAACTAAGTTATGCAATTCTAAGTGTTCGACTATACGATCCCGAATTATTGATTCCAGTAGCTTACCTACAAACAGACCTTTATCGCCTTTCTTATTATATTATTATTATTATATATATATATATATTTTTTCATTTACTCATCATTATCAAAACGCATTAGCGTGCACGAGTCTTTTTCATTGTTGACAGTTAAGAATTCGTATTCTCAGTGCGTTTATGCTTTCTTAGCTTTTATCTTTTTAAATATATTTGTACCATTAATGATTTATTTTCTAATTCTTTGGGTCAAGATTCAAGCTTTATACCCATAAACAAACAAACAAAACATCTTTATTGCGGATCATTCACAATTCATAGCCACTTAACCTAACATACAAGTACAAAAATAAGGCCAACATATCCATTTAACCCAACATACAAATACAATCTTATTATAGCACAACTTAATATGCATATATAATCTTTGCTACATTACAAAAATAAGTTATTGTAAACCAGCAATTGTCTGAACCAAGACTGCCAGGTGCTACTGTAGTATGCGGTCTACCGTTAAGTTTCTACTGTAGTATGCGGTCTACCGTTAAGTTTCTACTGTAGTATGCGGTCTACCGTTAAGTTTCTACTGTAGTATGCGGTCTACCGTTCAAAATATTTAAAAGGAATTGAAAATGAATTGAAAGGAATTATAATTTAATTTACACAATTAAGGAATTATTAAAGAAGTTAAACATACTACTACCGCATACTTAACGGTAGACCGCATACTACAGTACGCCCTTGATGATTGGTTAGGTTAAGTCGTGATATTTTCGTTAGTTTTAACGAAAATATCACGACTTAACCTAACCAATCGTCAAGGGCGTACAATTAACCTAATAATAAAATAATAAGAAGATAAGAAGCTATAATTAAAAGGTAGACCGCCTAATCGTAGGTAGACCGCATACTACAGTAGCACCGACTGCCATATAGGTGAGAGGTACACAGTATCTGAGGACAGGACATTGCACAATAACACATTAGAGCTGTTTTGGATTCTAGTAATAAAATTATGTATATTCTTCCAGATTAACATTTGGCTGGTAGGTAGGTGGATTTAACGTCGATACCTCTTAACTGAACAATGTAATCTAACTTAGCCTAACCCGCAGGCATTTGTCTTTAAAGTAACTTGTCGATGAAATGACCAGCGCTCAAAGATTAGTCGTAAACAAAATATGTAAATAATTTTGTTGTATTTAGTTACTTCTCATAACGGGTGAATACGCAATAATTTACATGGTTATAAACATCGTATTTAAAATTATTTAAAAAATTAATAGATCCTTTTTCATGGGATTCAAATGTTGTATTTTGGTTTGTAAGTTACTCTCAACCTCCAAATTTTTTTGTTCTTTCAACAGATATAGATTTAAAAAGTGCAGCAAAACATTTTGGAACGAAATTCGCGTGCGGATCTTCTGTTACGGGAGATGATGAAATTGTAATTCAAGGTGATGTTAAAGATGATCTTTTAGACCACATACCGGAAAAGTGGCCGGAAGTAAGTGAAAATTAGTTTATTTTTAATCAGTCTCATTTTACACTTGTGACGTCCTTGATCATTTCTTTTATGAATATGAAAATAAAAGGAAAATACAGTAGTATATGAAGAAGTGCTTTAAGTAAAATTGTAGTCTTTCTTGGTGTGGATTTAAGAACTTTCACCGTTGTAGAATTTTAGGTATTGTCTTTGTTGAAGGTTCACTTGAAGTAAACGATAATTCTATTTAATTTTCAGATTGACGAAGATAGCATTGAAGATGGTGGTGAGCATAAACGATAGAGAAAAGAACATTATAAAATAAATTATGCTTTCGCGTCGTTGTTTTCTGTTCCTTGAAAATGTTTCAATGGTTGAAAGTTCCTTATTCTTATTTGGCTAGTGCCCTTCTCTCCTGAATATCCCTATACCTGTTTCTTGAAAAAAATGTTAACATGTACATAGTTTCCTTAATTTTTATTATTGGCTTCAGTTATCATGATTCCGCATAGAAATCAGTGAATACTTTCATATTCTCAGGGAATAAAAAGAGGCACAGGCAAAGTTAAGAGTAAGGAAAAAATGCCTTATTAGTTTCGAGTGACGCATTGAAAGAAAAAGATCAATTATTATTATTAACCAGCTGAATATGACTGCAAATGTTAGCTCGTTAGGTGGCAAGTACAGGATAAGCCTAGTTTTAGAGAATTTAGCCTTTTTGATACCTAAAACGAAATAATAAAAATTCATGTATTAGAAGGACCAGATTTCGGCTTATTCTCAAGTTTTCAGCAGGCTTATGTGGCTTTATCCCCTTAACCATTTAACACCAGGTATGGATGTGATCGATAACCCCACTGTACTCAAAAAACCGGGAAAAAAAATTCAAGAATAAATTTGTAGTGATTTTACGAGTCATTTTAAACCTCAAACAAAGGCGGGAAAGGTAAAGCATCCATAGATTTTGACCGGCGTTTGTAGAAAAACCTAAAACATCAATTTATGTTGACCGGCGTTCTCTAAGAGAACATCAATAAATGTCTACCGGCATTTAAGGTTTAATAATAATAATTCAGCTTTTCATAATGGAGAATATTTGCATGACAAGTGATAACAGATTGTACGAAAACTCTCTTATCCAAATAAATTATTACTCGAACGTTTGAAATGGCCCACAAGTTGTCTTCATGTGACTTGCCTGGTAAGGGAAAAAATAAATTGGTCGATTTTCTTTTGCATACAGAAGAAGCAAACTGTACATAGTACTTTGTGTAATAATGCAGCAACTGTGTGTGTGTGTGTGTGTGCACTTTTTTTTTATTAGGGTGGAGTGAAAATATTAAATCGTCTCGCCTCACTCATGATTTGGTGTATTGACCCTCTAGAAGTTCTAAAAAGATCTTTTCTTTTTAGGACCCTCCACCCGCCGCATTTTTGGCGGAAAGTCATATTTTGAAAGACCCCTAATATAATATCTATCGGTTTTTGAGAGAAGATATCGCGTTATATTGTGCGTTGCACAATGGCTGCATCGGCCATTGCTTCAGCTACTTTGGTGGATTTGGGTATCATTACCGAAAAAGACTGACTTTTTTATTGATCGAAGTAATGTGAGAAGAGAGAGAGAGAGAGAGAGAAATTGAGAATAACATTACAAGTTGAAGCTGCACGAAGTTATGGTGATGTTAAAGCTTTATATTTTGATGGGAGAAAAGACAAGACGTTGGTAAACAAATAAAGATGGTAAATGATACCAGGATATAATTGTTGAAGAACATTATGTACGTACTATTGAGTGAGCCTGGTAGAGAATACCTTAACCATTTGAGCCCTAAATCTGGAAAAGCAAGTGATGTATCTGAATCGTTGTTCGCTTACTTGAATGAAATGGCACTAGACCAGAATCTCCAGGTGATAGGGTGCGACAGTACGAATGTCAACACTGGGTCTAAAGGTGGCATAATCCATTTCATCGAGCAGAAGCTGAACCGACCATTGCAATGGAACATTTGTATGTTACATACAAATGAACTTCCCTTTAGGCATCTGTTTGAGGGATACGACGGGAAAACAACTGGGCCAAGATCATTTAGTGGATCTATTGGTAATGCTCTTAAGACTTGCCATGAGATGCCTGTGGTGAAGTTCTTCCCAATTACGGATGGGGCCGATAGCATCCCAGTTCTCACAGATGAGCTCATAGAAGATTTAAGTAATGATCAACAATACATGTTCAGAATAATTGGGGCCATAAGAGAAGGATATGTTGACGGAAGCCAAGAGAAACTCAAGCCTGGTCCCCTTAACTCTAGATGGTTAATTCTAGCTAACAGACAATGTCGTTATTATGTCTCCCAAAAGAATCCCTCCAGGGAGTTACGTAGCCTTGTTCTGTTCATAGTAACAAACTATGATCCTAACTGGTTCAATATAAAATTTAAACCGTATCTGCCTGATGGACCCAAACATATCTTTGATGCAATAAAAAGGTTCAATCTGTTACCCCACGATATACAAAAAGTTTTCCAACCTTATATATCACAGAATGCCTATTTTGCTCACTCAGAAAATATTCTTCTATCAATGCTGTCAGATAGTGAGCAAAAGCTGCGCAAAGTTGCAATCGATCGAATAATACAGACAAGAGAGTGTAAGGAAGCCAATACAAGGAAAATCGGAGAATTTAGAGTACCAGAATTGAACTTCAAAGCATCACATTGGACAGACATCATCATCTGGGATAGGATTGATATCAGTGAACCACCTCTCATTTCTAAATTGTGTGATGAAGAATTGCTTGAGTACGAAACAAAATGTTTCAAAGTTGAGCAATACCCGATTCACACACAGAACGTCGAAAGAGCCGTGAAGTTGGTTACAGATGCATCACAGAATATCACAGAAATCAAGAGATGGATTTATTAGGTCAAGAATAAAAAGTCGCTCTCTGCTTCCCTCACTTGAAACCAAAAAGGATCTGATGCCTCTCCTGAAAAAATAATAACATTTGAGATGAGCGGGTTTTATATCGCATTCAAATGTAATTGATTTACGGCATCGAACCAAGTGAGACCAGATACAATTTTATTTCAATACAATGTATGCACAATGGTGTTTTTTAAGTATAGTTTTGCATTATAAAGCGTTTTTCTTCAATTATGTTTTTTGATAGAACACTTAATTTTTATGTTATGAGCATATTTTTATTTATGGTCAACCGGCTGATGGCCATTTTACTTTTATGTAAAAATGCGAGAGATGGTTTGAGTTACAAACATTAAATAACTGAATACATCATTTTTATGTTCTAATACGCCAAAAAACAAGCGAGGCAAATAAATTTGGAATAAAAAGTTTTCACTCCGCCTAATATATATATATATTTAATTGGGGTTGTTTAACCTCCTTCGCAACATCTAAGGTCATATAACGGAGGGGACCTACAGCTTCACGTGGGATCCGAACCACGGGTCGCTACATAATCTGGGCGCAGAGGACGGTCTCCCATCCAACTACTACCTAGACCCAATGTCGCTTAACTTCGCTGATCTCCGGGAAGCGGTTACGACACTGGCCATGACGTAGCCCATATATATATATATATATATATATAAATATATATTAAGAATATTTGGCTTTTTTTTATGGGTCCCATTTATCTGGATCACCCAGTATATATGTGTGTATATATATATATATATATATATATATATATAAGAATATTTGGCTTTTTTTTTATGGGTCCCATTTATCTGGATCACCCAGTGTGTGTGTGTGTATATATATATATATATATATACAGGGCGTCCCAAAAAAATGTATACACACTTTAAATACTTATAAAGGCAGTGTTTATTAAAATACATTTCATTTTCAAAATGTAATAGAATCTACAGACATTATTTAATTGTTTTGTCAACGCCTGTTTTCAAACTGACGTCCGTTCTGGTCCAGGCACTGCTGATAACGCGAAGCAATGGAATCGCAAACATCACGAAACATTTCGTTTGGTATTTGTGTGCATTCTCGTTCAATGGCTGCTCTCAATTCAGCGACTGTTGCAGGTTTTATAGCGTAGACTTTGTCTTTTAAGTATCCCCATAAAAAAAAGTCTAGTGGTGTGAGGTCTGGTGAACGCGGAGGGTATTCTACGAAACCCCTTCGTCCAATCCACATCCACATCGTGCCAAGTACCACTCGCAATACTCACTCTTCGGTCTGGATCATCATCTTCATTAATAGCATGGACTAATCTTGGAATGTAACTTTTCCATTGACAGCGCTTCAAAATGCGTTGGACAGACGATTCTGAAATTCCTACCTCACGACTCGCTTGCCGCACAGATTTTTTGGACTTTGGTGATACGTTTCCAGTACTCTTTCTTGCTTTGTGGGGCTTGTCGATGTCCGTGGTCTTCCGGAACGCTTCTTGTGGACATTCTGAACAGTTCCATCGGCTTCAAACTTATCTCTAATTCGAGTGATGGTAAGTCGCGTTGGTGGATCTTTGAAACCCTCCTAAACTGTCTTTGCACTTCAACTGCGTTTTCACACTTCCAGTAGCATTTTAGAATGAATTTCCTTTGTTCAAAGCTTAGTCTGACTGCCATTATTAATTCTAATGGGTTTAACTTGGAAAGAAAGAAACATCAATTGAGCTATCAGCTGTTAAAGTGTGTATACATTTTTTTGGGAAGCCCTGTATATATATATATGTATATATATATATATATATGTATATATATATATATATATATATATATATATATATATATATATATATATATGGGTGATCCAGATAAATGGGACCCATAAAAAAAAGCCAAATATTCTTAATATTTAATTCCTTTCATAAAAACTATATATCATTCGAAAGAGTAGAGTTACAAGTTTATTATGAAATATTTATTTTTTTAAAATGACTCCTTTCAAATGTGCTCCATTAGTTGCCAAGCATTCCAGTGTTCTCGCTTGTAAGTTCTGCATCACTTTTGCAAGAGTGTGCGGTGGTATGGCCTGTATCTCATTTGTGATGGCGGCCTTCAATTCTTGCAAAGTCGTTGGGTTATTTCTGTAGACCCCACTCTTTAAATATCCCCAGAGATAATAATCTAAGGGAGAAAAATCCGGAGACCTTGCGGGCCATTCAACGTCTCCAAATCTTGAGATTAACTCGCCTGGAAACGCAAAACTGCCATGCAGTTCCTCGTGGTATGGCAGGTAGCTCCGTCTTGTTGGAACCAGTGGTTTTCTAGACAAAGATCTCTTAATTTAGGAATAAGGAAATCGGTCAACATTTTTTCGTAGCGATCACCATTTACAGTGACTGTGTTTCCGGTGGAATCCTCGAAAAAGTACGGCCCTATGATCTGAGATGCAGTAAGACCACACCAAACAGTTACACGCTGACTGCAACGGGACTTCGGTAATATTCAATGGATTTTCTGTTGCCCAGAAACGACAATTTTGTTTGTTTACAGTTCCATTCAAGTGAAAATGGGCTTCGTCTGACATAATCAAAGTTGCTAGAAAATTGGTGGTGTCATTTACCTTCTGTTGGATCCATTGACAGAATTGTCGTCTTCGTGCGAAATCTCCATCGTTTAGTTGTTGCACTGTTTGAATTTTATATGGAAAGCATTAAATTTTGCTTGAATATACGGTGTGTTGTTGTTCCATATCCAACTCCTAACAGCTGAGAAGCACGTCTGATGCTTATGTTAGGATTATCCTGTACAATTTCATGAGTTCTGTTAATGATCTCGTCTATCCTTGCTGTGCGCACTCTTCCAGACTCCAGTTGGTTTTCTTTTTCCAATGCTGCCAGTTAGGGAAAAATTTCTGACACACCGACGGATTACTTTCTTAGAAGGTGATTTTGACATCTGAAAATTTGTCTTGAAAGATCTTTGAGCTGAAACTACACTTCTTCCATGCTCATAATATTGCTCAGTTATGAAACGCAGCTGTTCCACAGTCCATGCAGTCATCTTGAAGGGTTAGTTTTAACTAACACTTTTATTTTGTTTTGTATCCTATCTTGTCTTGTATTGTCAAAACCTATACAATCCTGTACAAACTTGTAACTATCCTCTTTCGAATGATGCGTATGATTTTATAAAAGGACTTTTTTTTTTTTAAAGTCGACCTTAGAAATTTGGAAATTGGCGGAATTACTATGACAAACTTCAAATACCAAATACAAACTATGAATTCCGCCAATTTCCATATTTCTAGGGTCGACCTGAAACACCCTGTGTGTGTGTATATTTATATATATATATTTATTGTCACCGAAAACTAAAGTTACTGCTCAGTATTTGTATGTGTTGGCTAGTGCAACATTTTGGTCATCAGTCACTTTGGTTAGTGAGTGAAAATGTGAATTTTGAGCTCTGGTAATTTTTAGTCTAGTTTTCAAGTACGCTATTTCGTGTGTCATGTGATAAAAAAGCATTGGGTCAATCCCAGAATAGGCACCTGATCCTATGATGATTACAAAATTTATTGTTTATACAAAGTTTATTACAAATGTAATAAAGGCAAAGTTATAAAAGGTTTAAAGTGGTTTAATGAATAAAGAAAAATTTTAGATATCGAATAATATTATTAATAAAATATTAAATGTGAAAATCAGGTAAAAATCAAACTGGTAAGAATAGCAAAACTAACCAAAAAAAGAAGATATAGCAAAAGATTAGGTTAGGTTAGGTTAGGTTAGGTTAGGTTAGAGTTGATTTTTTCAAATATTGATAAAAACAATGAAATTATATCTCTAAAAACTGTTTATATTTTTTTCTCCTCAATCCCAGATTAAGCACCTGTGTTTTGCCTCAATCCCAGATTAAGCACCTAAAAATGATTTCAGGTGCCTATTCTGGGATTGATCCAAAGCATTTAAAAAGTGATAGTAGGTGTACTGTTAACTGTAATAAATAAGGGAAAGCCGACACTGAAGATGGTGAATGTCGTGCGAGTGTATACAGTGCTGGATTGAGGAAGCTGGGACCCCTTGTGAAATGGTGGTGGTGTGGTGCCTAACATAGAAACGTAGAACCATGTATTCGGAGGGCCCCAATACATCGATCAACAGGGCAATCTCTGCATTCGCTGAGAAACCCTTGCCCCATTAGTTTAAGATTTGCGTCTCTTTTTTTAGCTAAATTTTTATCGCCTCTGGTTGTTGTGGCCCCCAAATAAACGGAGGCTCTGTGCAGTTGCATGGATTGCACCATACTTGAATCCGGCACTGAGTGTATACTGAAAAAACAACCACAGTGACTACAAATTGCATTCTTAAAAATGTTAGAGAAAGAAAAATGTGGGACATTGCTACAAATACCATCTGGTTGTGTTGAGAAGAGTATGAGAAAAGGGGAAGAAATTAAAAGAGAATTCAATATACAAACTGAAGAAGAGCATGCCGCTTGAACTAACAGAGATAGAATACTGCACTTGGTCTATGGGAGGTAATTTTAATGAATTTTGGAAGAGAGTAGTAATGACAAGAAAGACGTCACATTCGATATACATAGATCACAGATGATATGGATATACTAAATGGATGAGGCCTCTATCTAAAGGGAAGAAGTTACTCGTTTCATATCTACGTGAATCTACCTAGGAGTGTGAAAAATTAAAAAAAGGCTCCATTAATATTGGTTTGTAGTTTGTGAATGCGTGAGTAAGCGTAGAGCTGACACGACAGTGACAATGTATGGTTGTAACATAAATTCTGCTCGATTAGAAAACGGACGATAGATAATAAAATAACCTTAAGATAATGTGAAATAGTTTTAGAAATGTTGCAAAATACACGCAGCGACAGGTTCGCACAGGTTTTATCACGATACAGAATGACTTAGGCTAGTGTAGGATTAGGCTAATGAATATTTTGGTGTTTTTCATACAGTTACAACGCCACCCCTACGATATTACAGTAATTGAAAAAATATGGAGCCCACGAAAGAGCATATTTGACACGTGATGCTGTATGAGTTCCATAAAGGATCTAACGTTAGTGAATCCGCAAAAAACATTTAAAGAGTTTATGGAAACGATGTTGAAAGTGAATGGATGTGTAGGAGATGGTTTGAGAAGTTCAGAAATGGGGACTTCAGTCTGAAAGATTATCAACGAACAGGACGACCAAATGAGTTAGATGAAGAGTTGCTGAAGGCAACAGTGGAGAAAAACCAACGGTAACTGTAAGAGAACTTGGCCTACAACTCGGCGTTAGCCATATGACCATTCATCGTCATTTGAAGCTGTTAGGAAAAGTAGTGAAGGTTGGAAAATGGGTTCCGCATGATTTGTCACAAGCGAATCTTCAACATCGAATCGATATTTGCACATCATTGCATTCTTGGCAACTGCAGGCACCGTTTTTGAATCGGATCGTCACTGGGGATGAGAAATGGGTCCTCTATAATAATATTAAGCGTCGACATCAGTGGCTTAGCCGTGAAACAAAGCCTGAACCTCAGCCAAGGAAAAGACCATATCCAAAGAAAATTTTGCTATGCATTTGGTGGGATACGCAAGGAATTATTCATTTTGAGCTTCTGCCAGATAACCAAACAATCACAACTGAAGTCTACTGCCAACAACTCCAACGATTGAAGATGGCATTACAAGAAAAACGTCCTGCATTAATTAATCACAGAGGTGTTCTATTCCACCAGGATAACGCGCGCCCTCACACTGCTCGAATCACCACTGCCCAATTGAAGGCATTTGGTTGGGAAAAAATGCCTCATCCACCTTATTCTCCAGACATCGCACCTTCAGATTACCATTTATTCAGAAGTCTGCAACACCACCTAGATGGACAAAAGTTGCATTCCAGGGAAGCTATCGAAAATGAAGTGATCGCTTTTTATAACTCGAAACCAAGGGATTTCTTCGAACATGGCATAAAAAAACTTTTCTACAGGTGGGAGGAAGGTTATAGAAAAAGAAGGGAATTATATTGATTATTAATTTGTCATTATATCATTTAATTTTTGTTGTGAATAAACTAAAAATTCGAGCAAATTTGTCCTTATAAGTCCTTTAATTTTTGTTCTGAATGAACTAAAAAATCGAGCAGAATATAATTGAGGCGTTGCGTGGAAGAAGGGCGACCTAGCCATTTTTGGCGAAAATGAATTATTGCTGATTTTCAGTAGCTTAATATAATATATTAAGCTACTGAAAACAGCAATAATTCATTTTCGCCAAAAATGGCTAGGTCGCCCTTCTTCTACCTAATTGTCGATAAATACCTCTCCAACTTAAAATGCATTTTTCTCAAAGATTTGATTTTGGCTAGGTCGCCCTTCTGCCACGCAACGCCTCATTATGTTACAACCTTATACTTTATTCGAGAAGTCCCAGTGCATATTCTAGACTCACAGTATTATCTTCTACTGTACTTGGCGGGCGTTGAACATTTTATCGACACATTTTCTTTGAGATACATTCTCTCTAAAATTTTAGAAGCAGCTGTTGCAAGCCAGTTAATAGATCATTTTGAATATTGTAAAAATAGGTCAAATAACATATTTTCACGTTCTCAACACGGATACAGGAAACGTCTATCTGCTGAGACAACACTCTTAACAATAATGGAAGAAATCTATGCAGCAATGGGAACAATAAAATAACACTACTTTCTCTGTTAAACCTCATGATGAAGTACTTCAAAAAATGAAGGCAGTTGATGCAGATAAATTTTGATTTGAAGACTATCTTACAGAAAGATGCCAGTCCGTCAAAGTAGAAAATTCTATTCTCAGCAGTAAATTTGTCGAGTATGGCGTTCCTCAATGTTCAGTAATGAGGTCTTATCTTTTTTTATTGTTTTTATTAATGATACTGCCAAATTTGCAGTCGTCATGTATACCGACGATGTTCAGCTTCTTCGCTAAGTCAAAATGAATGAAGTGAACGAAATACTCAGGTCCGGCGCCAGCCTATTTGGCGCCCTTAGCAGGACTGCAGCTGGCGCCCCCACCCGCCTCCCATTCACGATTGGGTTTGCCCACAAAGTAATCAAGGTACCATATTGAAGAAACTATTTGCCTTACACTGATCTATTTTAATTTGCTAATACATACATTTATTATAAAATTATAAAATAATTTCACAGTTCAAGAAAGTGTCATGACCAATCAAAACAGCGAGTAAAGCGAGGCATATGTAGTAACAAATCAGAACGCTCAAAAGTGCTAAAATATGCGTGCAAAAAGGACATATCTACTGTTTTTTCCAAGCAAGAAGGGCATATGTCACATAAAAACAGTTATTCGCTTATTGACGACTCCCGGAACTCATATTAAGCCGTAAATAAGCCGAGTCGCTTATTGACGACTCCCGTCTGTGCGCGCAACATTTTTAAATCGCTTATTTACGACTCCCGTCCCTAAAGGGTTAAAGGTCGTGATAGTGAAAGTTCTATAATGACCCAATAAGATGAATAAGTTAATTATGTAAATATCAGTCAAGTTAAACTGGTGTACATACGTCGTACAACCTTTCATCATTTGTCCATGCTTCTCATTCCTTCATTATTTTTTTCATGTTGTTCTTACATAATACTATCAGACGTGCACAGGGCGGGAGGCGCTGGCGCCCCCCAGATCTTTGGCGCCCTTAGCATTACTAACCTCGCCTAATGGAAGCGGCGGCCCTGGAAATATTAACAGAAACAGACTTATCTAACCTGAAACAACAGTATGGCCAGTGATGGGCATCGATACATGAAAATCGCTAAAGCGATACCGATACATCGATACATGAAGAACGTCTTAGGCGATACCGATACGCCGATACTTTCTAGATGTCTTAAGCGATACCGATACCGATACATGTATCACCGGTACATTTTTATAATTATTCATTTAATATGTAGGTATTAGATATTATTGTTTATACTAGTAATTTGTACGCACTGTAAGTAAAATCAACGACATTTTAATGGGTTTTATAGATGTAAATAAAAACAATTGCTTTATTTAATGAAAGTATGTTTTAATTTTGTAGGATACATGAATGACTGAAAATATTACACTAACAATTAAAAGTAATTACTATTACCCTGATTGATAAGAAATGCCTCGGGGGACCAAGAGGAATCGCTGCGTTACAAGTATGAACCTGTTTGAACTCAACACCGAGTGGGCGTGGCCAGTGGCGGATTTAAGGTGCGCGGGGCCCTAGGCCGGTTGGAGTGCGGGGCCCCAAACTACGCAAAACTAGCTTAATTAACTGAAATGAAGATTTACACCCCCATCCCCCAGTGGTGACCTTACGGGGCCCTCAAATCAATGGGCGAGCGAAGCGTTAAAATAAATTTACTTTTTAAACAATATTCAATTTATTGATAATTAATTAGCCAATGACCATTTCATAGTTGAACATTACACATTTGTTTTTTTGAAGCTTAACAATAAAAAATAACTATAATAATACACCATTAACAAAAAATAACTATAATAATACACCATTAACTAAAGAGAATACCACTTGACTGACATGCAAATGATGCAATGAGTGGGTTTTGTTTATTGCAGGCAATTTGTACGGTACACTTAACTATTTCTCAGTCAAAAAATATTTTTTTCTAGCCTTCTTACTTGCAAACTGTTTGATGACATCAGTAAAATCAAGCACCCTTAATTTCTCATGCTCAATGCTCAACAGGGTGAGTGAAGACAAACGGTCCTGCCCCATGGTGTTTCTTAGATAATTCTTGACTAGTTTCATCTTGGAGAATGATCGCTCCCCAGTGCAGTTTGTGACAAACATGCAGAGATAGAGTCGTAATACAATTTCAACATTAGCAAATGTTTCTACCATGTCATGTCTGTGAATTATCTCATACATTTCTAGTTCAGGACTTTTTGCAGCCTTTGCACCACCTGATGAAGGAGCACTTTCAGGTGAATCTTTGGAATGGATTTCATAAGGTGTGCAAACTGCAAAAGCTCCGACTCCAATCCAGCCTCCAAGTCCTTAGGATATGAAGACACAAGCTTTTCAGCAGATGCTTTAAGCTCAGTGTTCGTTTTGTTTGAGATTTCTGATAAAACCCAAATTTCTCTCGAAGGTCGCTGTAAGCAGCAATGCGTTGTTGTAGGGCAGCACAGAGCTTGTCAATGATGGGCAAGAATGCAGTCACTCTAAACTTGTCTCTCCCTGTCAGCATAACATCCTCCGCGGAGTCTAGTTCATCGTGGTGACGCTTGCGCTTCCTAATACGCTGCGTGTCGGCGTAGTATGCATCATTACTCGTCACATCACAGGGATCACACTTAGCCATAGATTTTGCTTCAAAGTCATCGAACTGGGATCTCAGGTCTTTAGCAAATTGTAAAAGAGACTCTAGCAGTGTGACAGCTGTGTTGAGGGAGAGCCCAGATTTTTGCAGCTGGATACTGCTACTCTGAAACCTTTCCAATACTGTATCCCAAACTTCAAGAAGAATCACTGTTTCAAGTTTTTTCAAACCTTTGAGAAGAACCACTTGCTTCAGCTCTTGTTTCAGCTGGCTGATTCTGATCTGAGAATAACTCTTCCAGAACAATTATTTTTTTCTTTGTGTGCTCTACTGAGAGCAGCTACAGCATCTGCTCGTGCTGACCAACGAGTGTCTGAAGTATTTTATCAACTTTCAACTTCTTATCTTTATTAGTCTCTAGTACCTCACGGTGTCTCCTCCAACGATAAGTAGATGCAACAAGAAAGGAGTACATATTTTGTACCAGAGCAAACAATGACACTGCAGCAGGACAGCTTTTTGCAGCACACTTAGCCACCAAGTTTAAGGAATGAGCCATACATGGTATGTACTCAGCTTCACTACACTCATTCTTGATTATCTGTTGGGTCCCCAGATATTTACCAGACATGTTGCTGGCATTGTCATAGGACTGCCTCGGCAGTCGATAACTGGAATGTTCTTCTCTTTAAGAAAATCAAGAACAGTTGTAGCAATATCTCTGCCAGTGTGGCTTAGCATGGGAATAAACTGCAAAAACCTTTCAACTGGACCTGTAGTAGGCAGTACATAGCGGATTGTAAAAGTAAGTTGATCCATGTGTGAAATATCAGGTGTGGAGTCAACAGAAATTGAGAAGTACTTTGCTGTTTTTACTTCATCTGTTATTGAGGACATAACCTTTTCTGCCATTATTCCAATGACTTCCTCAGAAATGACATGGGACAAGTAGGAAGTATGACCACTACCTTTGTTTGCGTGTTTCTTGATATGTGTGCCAAGAAACTGTCGTATGTGCTCAGCAGCTCTAGAATCCCAAGATAGTTTCCATTGTGTACTGATCCATTACTTCATCTTTACCTCGAATGGCTAGCCCGCGTTCGCAAAGTAGCTTTAAAACATCTACACACCTCCTCAATACTGCTTGCCAGTACTCGCATTCACTTTCATATTGTTGTACTAGATTAGAGTCAATACGGGCACCCGCAGTCTTTCGATATATCATTTCGACCATACTTTTCCTGTGCTGATCTGACCTACTGTGAGATTCTATGACATACCTAGCGTTCTTCCAACCATTGAAGCCAGTTGTGAATGAGCTTTCCACCTTTGACATAAGCTTGCAAGCAAAACAATACACTTTACCAGTTGTTTTAGAGTAACAGACAGAGCTGGGCAGTATTTAAATACATTTGTATTTAAATACATTTGTGTATTTAGAACTGTATTTATAAATACATTGTTTTTCATGTATTTAAATACAGTATTTAAATACTTTAATGAGTATTTAAATACAATGTATTTAAATACTCAAAATAAAAATGTAAATACTTTTACTGGTTTAATACATGTTCTGTACTAGCACAGTACGACGCATCGACAGTGTAGTACAGCATGGTTCATGTTTCAACGTGTCAGTTCAATCAGTTGTGTGCCACTCTTAGTCGAAAGCGGTTGATTTCTTTATCGTGTGCGTGTCATGGCTTCAACAAGCAATCCGGTGAATCAAACAGTGATATATCTGCAGATAACAATTTAGTGCACCCTCTGTTTGATGGAAAATACTTTAAAATTAAATCTAAAGATGGTAATAAGGTAAAGTGCACCTGCTTGCTGTGTAAACACGAAGTCTCTGCTGCAAGCAATGCTACAACGAATCTGTACACTCATCCTTTATCAAGCATTTTATATTGTTGTTACTCAGGAATTAGTGAATGCATATGTTAAAATTTGTATGTATTTAAAATGTATTTACAAATGTATTTAAATACAATTGATGTATTTTGTATTTAGTATCTAAATACATTCGTAAAATGTATTTAGTATTTAGTATTTAAATACATTTCTCCCATGTATTTAGTATTTAGTATTTAAATACATTCAATGTATTTATTGCCCAGCTCTGGTAACAGAGCCATTTAAGATTAATTTCTTGGCCAGATAATGAATGAGTTCGAGTGAATAATGTCTTTGTACAATGACGGGTTCTGTTTAGCTCTTTCACAGCTGACTCTTTGAAGTCACCATCACAGTGTCGACATTCTGCGCTTCCCTTTTTCAACCAATAGTCACACACATTTTCAGTAATTATTTTAGGCCATAATCCAAGATCCGTTTCAAATCCTTGTTCAGTACCGGTATTCATAACTTTCACTTCCTCTTGTGTCTCCTCACTGTCACTGTGTTCAGGTTCAATTGCGCTAACTACACTAGGTTCAGTACTAGTTGTGGCTTCTCCAGTTGTTTCAGGCGTAATTGGTGTCTCTACTGATTCAGATTCAGTTTGACCGGATTCAGTTTGAGTTTGTGATTTTGCAGATTCAGATACTGTTGGATATGTCAACCATTGAGTTATTTTTGGTAGTTTTTTTACTCTTTGGTTTACGTCTGCCTTTTCTTGTCGTTTAACAGAGCCAGCTTTATACTTCCTCCCTTGATCACGATCACGACTTGTTGATTTCTCCATTGTGCCTCAGTGCAGCCTCACTGCCTTATCCTGAAACAAAAAACATAAAAAACAAACTATTTACACTTGACCCTCGGTTTAGTATTAATTAATACAGTTTAATTAATTAATTAAATACAGACACTAAACAGTTGTTCGGGTGAAAAAGTCGCTTTATGGGAAAAGTCGCCGGCCCCCACCAGTGGCGACTTTTTCCTTAAATATGTATAAAATGTATTTATTATGAAATCTAAGCTAAACTGACCTAACCTAGCCTAAGTACGTTTCATATAAAAAAATTAATTACATTAATTTAACATTTTTCAACTTATTTATGTTATTATAAAGCTGACTAAAACTCCCCCATCCCCATTTATTGACTGGCGACTTTTTCGAGATACGACTTTTACCATTACTTACCACTAAACACACTCACATGTGCACTCCACAGCGGCCTGAATAGAACTAAACTCCCGCCAGCAAAGAGAGTGATACCATAATTATCACTAATCATTAATCAATTGTATTATTTATAGTGGAATCCAACATTATAATTATATGTGAGGGCGCGGGGCCCTCACAGGCGCGGGGCCGTAGGCCATGGCCTACTCGGCCCCCCCCCCTAAATCCGCCACTGGGCGTGGCCAATAGTGTTGCAACACCAATGAGCGTTTCTATATTATATGAGCGTTTCTCTATTATGAGCGTTTCTATATTATGGTTAATTAATCTCAATAACACAAGTACAAACGTGTTTAAACGTTGCGCCGTACTGTGTAACGTGACCAGTAGAGTAGTACTGTCATTAAATAAATATTTAATATTATTATTATTTATGTATATTCATAAATATAACTCAGTAGTGTCATAGTATAACATCTATTTAAATATTTAAAAATTCTTATTAATGTATCGATATATCGAAGTATCGATTTTTTTCGATACATTTAAGAAAATTGATCTTAGCGATACCGATAAATCGATACTTTTGTCAGTAGCTAAAGCGATACCGATACCGATACAAAAGTATCGATCGATACGTATCGGTGATACATGTATCTAGATACTGCCCATCACTGAGTATGGCAACATAGGCTTCAATATAATTCCAAATAAAACGCAGTGCATATTCACAGGATCAAAACGACATAAATCAGTCAAAAGAACTAGGCATCATATTTGACAGACACATGGCTTTTGAAGGCATATAAATGCAATGCGTAAAAAGTAAATGACATTTTAATTTACGTGTAAAAACTGAAGCACAACTTTGATATAGCGACCACAACATTGATTGTAAATAGTCTGGTGATGAGTCACATATCCTGCTGTCCTCTCATTTAGAGTGGATGTTCCTGAACTTTACTAAAAGCGGTTCAGAAACCACAAATCTGCATCCAATTTAAGTGGCATGTAGATATACGAGTGTGTGTGTGCGTGTATATATATATATATATATATATATATATATATATATATATATATATATAATATATATATATAATAAAGAACATGCAACTCCTTTTAGAGAAAAGCTAGACTAATTAAATATAAACTTGCAACTGCAATTTGATATCTGCACATTTGATTTATCTTATATGAAAGCTTTGTACGTTTGTAAGTGTAAGCTTGGTACGAGTCTTCAGTATTCTTTATTTTCATTTGTTTTTCTATTTTTTCTTTACTTTTTCGGGCTAGCCTAGAGTGGATCTTAGGGTCTTTGTTAGCCTGTAACTCTGTAAGAACCACCTTCCTCATAATGTGTTACAGTTTCCTTCAAACCACCAACGTCATTTTGACAGGAATCTCAGAAATAATGACGGCCTACAAACAAGCATGAGACGATCTCATGCTGGTAGAATGACAGTGTCACAAAACGCTTCCTCACTATGAAATAACCTTTCTATTCTAATCAATCAAATACTATTCCACTCCAGTTTCAAATCTCACTTAAACAGGCATCTTTAAGGTATGCTTAGACATACCTTGATTCTATCATAAAACTTCAGAAGTGCAAGGTTCAGTAATCTCAGAGTTCAATAGTCTTCACCTATCGTATAACCACTTCAGCGGTACGCTATACTTTTAAAGAATATTTGTATGCATGTATATGCAGATGTATCATATTTACTTAAAGATTATTATTTCATTTTAAACCTAAACTTCCATAATGTTTATTCAATTTTATACTAAATTTGTAACATCTTCAAGTATTATTACATTTACCTAATGTCTTCCTACAAATTCCAATACATTTTTTTTTATATAATGTTCATGCTGATTAATTGATTTCCATGTTTTATTCTTTTATTAATTTATCAATTTATCCTGTTTAATTTCATTCTTTTATGAACATTTCAGGCATAACTATTTTGTAATACTTTTTATTGTAGAAGAAATAAAGATTTTTGTTTGTTTGGTGCTTGTTTGGCGAGGTAGGGGTAATATTGAATGTATCAATGACATTTGTTCAGCTTTTCTCGGCGTTGATTCAGTCTATGGTATGCTTGTTGCTGAATTGTAGTCTGGAGTTAGAGTCGAGCTCACGTGACTACTGAAAACGCGAAACGAATCTTTGATAATGTTTTATGTAATGTTGAATTTATTATTATTATTATTATTATTATCATTATTATTATTATTATCGTTATTATTATTATCATTATTATCATTATCATTATTATTATTATTATTATAACGCATTTGTTCGATTGCCATCGAGAAAAGGTTGTTGGTATTCATGGAAAGCCTTCGTCGCATATCAGCATTGTCACATTCCTGAATGAATTAATCCTTCACAGTTCCGAAGATGTTCAGATGTGCTTGAACGAAACGTCAGCAAAAGGAACAGGACAAAAGACCTGTGGAGAAAGAAGTGACGTATTTAATATAACTCAAGAGCTGAACTCTAATTGAGAGAGAGAGAGAGAGAGAGAGAGAGAGAGAGAGAGAATAATTATAATAAAACACACACACACACAAAAGATTGAATGTACAAGTGGGAAGGTGTTGGGAATGAAAGAATGAGAAGAGTAATATTTGATGTTAGAAAGAAGCGGTTGGATGAGACGTCATACATGCAGATGATGTGGATATGTTGAATGGATCAGGCAACGAGCTAAATTGGAGAAGTTCTACATTTCATATTCACTTGAATCCGAATGCTGAAATCGGACTGTAATTGGTAAATGTGTGAATAACTTTTGTCACATTTGAATCAACTTCACGTTTATTCACACAATTACGAATTATCTCTTTCCATCTTTTACAAAAGATTCCTTTACTCCTCTTTAACATACATCTTTTTTAAAGTTTTATCATTACTTATTCTCTACACACGACTTTACCATTGTAACATACTTTCCTCCGTTCTCACATCCAGTGACTTTCTCACTGTTCCCCTTTTCGAGACATACGTCCTCATTCTCTCGGTCAACGCGTGTTACATCAATCATGACTTCTCAAATCATTTATTTTAGCCGTTTATGAAAGCAGACCTTCCCACGCTTTTATGGCATATCTTTCACAGCTATTTTAGCGTCATTCTACCTCCACATTTAATCATTTCACTACATATTCATCATTTCCTATAAACTTTTCTCTTCTTCTAATTAACCCGCTACGTTCTGACATAAGTTTTTACACGTACTACCAAAACTAATTGTATTGAAATTCGCCTTCCATTCATCTTCCAGTAACACGATGATTTATCTCGCAAATTACAATTCATTCTCCTCACACAAACCTTGAAACTTCCTCACTTCTTTCCAGAATAACTTTGCAAAATAATTACAGTATAATATTGTAAAAGCCGCAATTCTTTTTCTATACAAAAATAAGTTTTCTTTAATTCAAGCAAATGAAAGTGACATCAAATAAGATAACGTTTTTGTTTTTTTTTGTTTTTTCATAAGGTCATTCTTCTAAACTTGTTTGAGAAAGTGATAGTGTCGATCAGTCGCTTTTGAGCTCTGTTCGAGAGAGCAGTGCATTTGGAATGGATTACGTATCTTCGTTCTTGACAGGAATAAAAAATTAAGGCTTTTAGTGAGAGATTTAAAAATTAAACCGTAAGTGCGTGTGTGTGTGTGTGTATATATATTATATTATATTTTTTTTTTCGTTTTTTAAACTAAAACTTCGGTAATTAGTAGTAATAGTATTAGTAATATTTGTAAATAAAACTTTATGAAAATAGCTGAAGAAATCTCTTGAAGTATAAAAATTGCTGGTACTTGTGGGTTATCTGTCGCCACTTTTTAATATTTTTTTATTTATTTATTTTTATATATTAAGAGAAGAGGATTCTTTATACTGTACGGCATTGACGATTGGTTAGGTTAAGTCGTGCTAGTTTGGTTAAATACGTATTTAACCAAACTAGCACGACTTAACCTAACCAATCGTCAATGCCGTACAGTATAAAGAATCCTCTTCTCTTAATATATAAAAATAAATAAATAAAAAATATTAAAAAGTGGCGACAGATAACCCACAAGTACCAAATTGCTTTTAATCCGTGCTATAATTGTATACAGTATTGTAGGAAGGAAATATTTGAATTTCGAGAAAGTTTCTTGATGTGCAGATTAATTATTCCAAACCAAAATGTACAGTAATTAACTAAATAGTTTCTCCTCTCTCTCTCTCTCTCTCTCTCACACACATACATCCGAGTACTAGCAACAATTGTTTCATTTAAATGAAAATTTCTATTAACGGGAGATTATTACAAAGTTCACATAATATTTCTTTGTAGGCTTAAATAAGTCGGAGCGCATCAAAACATGACATTTTTTCCTCACCATAAAACAAACACACACACACACACACACACACACATATTGAAAACATGAGATATGACAGAACTTAACACTTTGTTGCATAGTGTTCACTTTACTGATTTTATTCTGGCTAACGCCAGACGACTTTTTTCAATGTTAATGGAGTCCCGTTGAGCAAGAAGAGGTTAAAATAAAGTTTTGAAAATATTGCTCTCAGTAAAAAACCATTGAATTCAAAACAATTCCATCATGCGTGTGAATATTATTTATTTCGTATATATGTAATGTAAATTTAAAAAGAATACGTAGTTTCGGGAAAAAGTTCACCTAGAAACACAATTTCTTAAAAGCATAAAAAATTACTAACTGGTAATATTCCGTTTTTTTTTAATATTTTATTCTTCTTGATGACAGTAATAAAGTTCGAATCTAATTTTTGTTCGCTCCTTACAAGAAATAGATTGGGTTTTTTTAACACCCTGTATATATATATATATATATATTATCGTCACCGTTCATACAATAATTAGAAACATTTTTTCTCATTCCATTTGGCGAACGTACGTTGAAAACACAAGATTAAAGCTTGAAAACCATTATATTTATTAAAATTAAATAGGACATTTCCGAAGTTTTATTTCAACATGTTTACCACTTGAATTATTAAAAAGAATAAATTGATTCATCTGTTCTCTTCTTTAAAATTTGAAAGGGAATATTAAAAAGATATAATGTTAAAATGTATAACATTAACCGTGAGTGTATCATATCTATTTCGATCATTTCGGACGCCGACTGGTAGTACCGAGACTCCGCCGAGTTGTGGGTTCGAACCCTCGGGCCTCGGTACTGCGTAGAGTTGGAGGTTATTTTTTCTGTAATTAACTCGGGATAATGTAGACCAAGTTCGGGGCCCCCCAAACCCTCACTTCCTTGGGGGATACGGGACATAAATATTACCGTTTACCTTGTATTTTACCGCAATTTAAAAATAATTTTAGATGTGAATAAATATTTATCTTCAGTATCGTCATAAAAACAAGATTTTAAACGAGTTTATACTTACATATGATAGAAAATAGCCGCTAACCTTGGGACCATAAACGCGGGTCACAGAAGTTCAGAAGGTCAGGAAAGGGAAAAGAAATCAGCCAAAGAATCAGTCTGGGTTAAGAAAAGAAATATTAAATTAATTTGTACGTGGCATTAGTTGTTAGTGACAAAAACACACACATACTGTGTATATAATATTTACTTTTCCTCGTTTTTTTTGTACTGCATTACTAACTTCATTTAAGAATTAATTTGCGGTATATGACCTTACGATAAAGAACAAAGATTACTTCCCTCTTCACACACAGTTCCATTGTCATTGGCGGCCACAAAGTGAGACTTCGGATATCTCAAACGAGATATTTTTCATAAATTGATTCATTCCCATCGTATGTAAAAATTAACAAAATTTAGTTAAGTTTACTTTAGAAAACCTCCTTTTTGGGCCCACAACTGCCTCACGTATCTTTTATTACCTTTTTCTCAAAATCTGGAAACGATTTTTCCAAAACTAGAATTTACACTTCGAGAAGTCTCGGATCTTTTCCGTTTGACTGCCGCCATTGAAATATTTTCGTTAAAACTAACGAAAATATCACGACTTAACCTAACCAATTATCAAGGGCGTACAGGTGATCTATTATTAATTATAACATTGTTTGTTTCTGGAATAGTATTTACTATTTACTAATAGATCAACTGTACGCCCTTGATAATTGGTTAGGTTAAGTCGTGATATTCTGTCAAAATTGGTGGGGGGGAGATAACCTACAAGTACTAAATATTAATTTTACGTAATTACAAATGTTTTTAGCTTGTTAAATGTTAATTAATTGTTTCAAATTAAATTCTACAGCCATTTTGAGTGAATCCTGCAAAAAATACAAAAAGTTTAATTATGTTTCAATGGCGGCAGTCAAACGGAAAAGATCCCGCGTTTTGTTATTCTTGGTCGAAAAATGAAGTGAGGAATATTTAGAAGTGAGAAGAAAGAAAATTAAAAAAGTATATTTGGTGTCGCAAATATCAATCATTTCCTTCACAAATTAAATTAATAATATTGATTAAATAGTTTACATGCTGTAGTAACCACTTGAAGCGTTTTATACTTGAAACGAAACGTCTTACAATCAACCAACCAAATATTTGCAGAAATGGTCGCACCTGCGGTTGTATACCGGCAGCGCTTGCTCAGCCTCGCATTTACATTTATCGCTCACTTTACATTATGACCTTAATGCAATATTTAAAATATCGCCTGAAGTTACAGGGATATTCCACGTCTAGTTCACCTAGTTCACCCTAGTTCTAGTTCACTAGAACTAGGGTGAAACTAGTTCACCCTTAAGACCTAATAAACGCTCAGATTCAGACGTAAACATTTAAAGAAAATAAATACTTTAATAACTAAAATAACAAATTAACGCATATTATATATACAGTTATACACCATTAAAATATTCCACCAAATAAACTATAAAATGCATTTACATACGCGTGTATATAGTATGCTATAACACTACAGATGGCGTTCCTGTTTCGATTCGATAATATTAAGAATTATACCCTAATTTTTTACTTTTTTTTTTTTTTTATCTTCTTCTTTTTTCTCTTAATGGTCAAACAATTGTCTAAACTTCTCTCACTTGCCCTCAGGTTTCAGTACATAAAAAAAATCTAATATATATATTTTTTAATCCACTAAAGCAGTGGTTCTTAACCAGGGGGGCGCGCCCCCCTAGAAACAGGAATTTCTCTAATTGTATTTGTTATTCTCTTAACGAGAGCATGGGCTAATATTGAGAAGTTATTGAGAATGTTATTTTGATTGAAGGGGGGCGTGGAGGGAAGGACCAATTCCTAGAGGGGGCATGGTAGTAAAAAGGTTAAGAACCACTGCACTAAAGCGATCCGAGTTTGAATTACTTCTAACAGCTAGGGTCACTCTTTTCGTTATATATATAGTTACTTTCAAATGAACTACGCAAACATAAAAATTGAGGTTAATCAATGCTAGAAGGAACGTTGATTCTAGACCTCGTTTAGTAAAAGTTGAAATTCACAAATAAAATGAACAGGTTTACCCAATTGTATTTTTTGTAATGCTTTCATTCTTACACTGGATTTTATGATCTAAAAAAACGCGTTCTTCAGTGTCCCTAATGTGCCTCATTATGAATGACCAATACAAATGGGTCAACTTCATTTAAATCCTAGCTGTAGTAATTTCGTGATTGATTAGTGAGTGGCGTAAATACGCATTGCGTCACAAAGGGGAGGTCATTGACGCCAATAAAGTTTCATTTCATTATCGCATACTGTAGCGTAACATTTAACTATATTTTGTAGCGTACGCCATGAACATAAAGTTAAAAAATTAAAAAACACGTTAAAAAAATGTTTTGAATACGTTTCATTAATAAATGCAGATGCTAAATATTTAAATGAATACGATATGGTAATCTGAAATGCCTCACAAAGGAAATACGAATGTTGATGATTGTTTTCTTCGCACGCAATCCTTTCTGGATACACGCTCTCCAATATTGCCCCAATTAATTATTCCAAAGGAGCGCTCGATAGATATATTATCAACATATTTTCTTTCAGTTAGATTAATTTATTTACGATGAAGGTTAAATTATGTTAAGTTGGGTTAAATAAAATTTCCCGTCGATATAATGAGTAGAGAGATCTATTGCAAAATATTTTGTACATCTTTTAATTCTTTACATAATCATTATTGCCGGTTTTGTAAGATGTAAGACACGGAATAACAAAAGTATGGCATGAAATTCGTGCATCAATCCCTCTGCGTGAGGAGGTCAGGCTCTCTCTCTCTCTCTCTCTCTCTCTCTCTCTCTCTCTCTCTTTATATATATATATATTATATATATACTTTACTTAAGATGTCTTTGAACGACAGTTCAAGATCAACCTATCGTCGACCCCTCTATAGCATAACTCCTTAATTAAATTGCGAGATTTGAAAGAAGAACCAAAGCGTTGTTGTTCATTTTCATCCTCTCTCATAGCCAACTACACATAACGTACTGCACTCTTGTTTGGGGAAACTCCGCTAACAGTGCTTTAAAAAGTAACTATGTGATCCAAAAACGAGCAATAAGGTTGTTATCTGATGCTGATTTCCATGCTCAATCTAGTGCATTATTTAAAGAGCTAAAACTATTAAAGCTCAAAGATGTAATCAAATTGGCACATTTTATTTTCATTTACAAATGTAAGAACAAAATCATTAACTTACAATGGATAAATAAATATTTTGTATCTCATCAAGAAATCCATTCGTATCAGACCAGAAATATATCAAAGCTGCTCGGGAGGTCGTGAGTCCGGGCAAAGACTGTAATTTCTGACCAACCGTAGTGAGTCGCAGTTCGGATTCCATATTAAGTTGCAGGTCTGAGGCGGAGCAATAAGCTTGACCTTTGTGAGAATTAACAATTCAGACGAAAGCAAAACCAAGGTTATCAACCGATATATATGTATATATATATATATATAACGCCCCCTCCCCACCAGGGTTCGAACTCACAATTTCTTAAATAGAAAGTGAGGGCCCTAGCCACTACATTACAGATTCATGCATAATATTCCATTTATGGCACCCCAGCATTGCACCAATAGTTTGCATTAAATGCTGGTCATTACCTCGAGTGCGGGAGGGTTTACTCGTAAAATGTCTCTGGACGCGAAAACGTTATACGTTTCTTCGATTGTTTAAATGTACGACAGGTTAGGTTAACTTTTATCCCGTCGTGGCGTAGCGGCTTGTGCCTTCACTTTCTATTCAAAAGGTTGTTGGTTTGAACCTGGGTGGGGGAGATTATGTCATTGTGAAAAATCGTGCGGATTCATATATATATATATATATATATATATATATATATATATATATATACATATGTGTGTGTGTGTGTGTGTCTGATAAGTTGAACAAAAAGAAATCCATTTAAACTAAATGGATAAGAATATTAAAAGTATAAAACTCAAATCAAAATCAAAATGACATAAATTCTGAATGCTTTAAGTATATCGTCTTTTCATGAGGTTAGCACATAGTTCATGTGGCCACCGTATAACACATAAACTTCTACATAACACATAAATTCCTTCCCTCGCCTAAACTTCTAACTTTACTGACCCGACCTTTTGAACCAGGCGCGGACTGGCCCCGGCGGCCCACCGGCCTTTCCGTTGGGAGCCCTAAATTTGTTCGACGTATTATTATATAAGACCTCAGGGGTGTTCACAGGGGTAAAAAAAAGTGCCAACACGGCAACGTACGTTGGCGACAAGGATTAAAAATTTCCACTTTTTTTAATACTAGTAAAATAATTTATATTTAAATTGTTTAGGATTATTAAGTTTAGTTTATTCGTTCATAATTATGTCCGTTTAAATAAATTTTTATTTAAATAAATTTATTATATTTATTTGTTGAAAATTAATTAAATAAATATGTTAAAAATCGCTGTTGCCAAACAAACGTATTTCTGAGATTTGTAGTATAACCAATCAGCACTCTAGGACACTATTTTTGGCGTGAAAAATAAAATTAAGTAAAAATAAATATTTTTTTAAGTGGTGTTGCATTTGTGCTGGCGCGCCGATTTTTTGCTCTTGGTCTTTATAACGTGAGTAATTTACTGAACTTTTATTTAAGTAATTGTTAATTTTTTATATTTTTAATCTTTAAACACATAAATATCTTAGGAGCTGAATAAAGGCCAGCAGGGCCCAGCCAGTTCAGTCTAGATCCCACGAACCTGCATACCCAAACTTACAATCCACCCCCTAATAATTTCCTCATATACCTTTTTTCTAAACGCCTTTGAAAACGTTATTAATTGATATTGTTCGCTATATAAATATATATATTATTATTATCAGAGGCGTAACTAAAAGAAGAAAGGCCTGTGGCCTACTGTTGATAATGGGCCCCTTTGTAATAGTTTAAGTAAGTGACAGTTTCGTGTATTCAGAAGTACACCTCGTCATTCCCTGACTGCGTATTAATTAGATTTGATTTTGGTTGAGTTCAAAATTATATTAAAAACTCGCGTGGATTTACAGGTCATGACAGACAAAATTACTAGATTTTACTGAAGCTTTTTGGGGGCCCTCTCAGTGACACCTGGCCTGTGGAAATTTTTGAGCCAGTCCTCACCTGTTTTGAACTCTATCGCGCTTCCATTGATTTATCATTTTATCAGGGTACAATTCTAAATAAAGACGGTTTTGTATGATAAATTATTAAAAATTTCTTTGTTAATTACTGTAGTTTTAGTAAAATGCATGACAATATTATATTATTTATTTCCTCTCATAATGCTCTTTCTATAGCGTAAATTTTAACCTTAACAAATCATTTTGTAATTTTTCAGCCATTTTTTTTCAAAAATGTTCTGTCAAACCATTGAATTTCTATTTGATTTCAAATTTTATTTAAAATTACATACTTTTTCGGACTCTTTAATTTCCGACATTCCTACCACTGCCACCATTCATTTTTCATGTGGAAAATTTGCCTAAGTCTTCATCATACGTCTTCACCACGAAATCAAACAAACTTAAAATCCCTGAGAAAATCTGTTCTATAAGTGCCAAATAGATATGATTATCACATATACTCTTCGATAACTACAGAGTTAAAGATCATTTGGCGTTCAAAGACGACTAGTCACAATTTCGAAGTTGAGAAAAAATTTTGATGTTCAAACGGGTATAGGTATAGCAAAATGCGCACGGAACCACAGTTTATATAACAATACACACCATTCCTCCAAAATGAAACTGTGCAGAGGCTTTTTATATCCAAAAACTTCTAGGTGGGATTAAGTCAACTCTGTCTACCTAAAGTGGAATTTAAGGTGGGATTTCCCCTCAATTAACCACTCGTCAACTAACCGGATAGCTACATTGATAGTGCT
Organism: Bathynomus jamesi; assembly: GCA_023014485.1. Taxonomy (NCBI): domain Eukaryota; kingdom Metazoa; phylum Arthropoda; class Malacostraca; order Isopoda; family Cirolanidae; genus Bathynomus; species Bathynomus jamesi. The sequence goes on along the minus strand of JAJOZX010000649.1, from coordinate 204,307 downwards.
TGGTTTCCCTTTGAAGAGTGTTAGTTCTTTCTAAATCGGTGGAATAGATTAGTACGAGTGTCTATTTGGCACTTATAGAACACATTTATAGAAGAGTTGTTTCGTGCAGTAGTGACTATTTGGCACTTATGATGAAGACATAGGCAAATTTTCTACATGAAAATGAACAGTTTATCTGAAAGGTACCACAATGGTAGGAACGTCAGAAATTAAAGACTCCGAAAAACAGTATAGTTTCACACAAAATTTTAAATCAAATAACGAATTCTGTAGTTGATAGAACATTTTTGAAAAAAAAATGACTGAAAGATTACAAAATGATTTGTTAAGGTTAAAATTTACACTATAGAAAGAGCATCATGAGAGGAGATAAATAATATAATATTGTCATACATTTACAAAAACTACAGGATGGCCCATAAGTCCCAATTGGTTATAATTAAAACGAAAATAAAAAAAAATCAAACAAAATAAAATGTTTATAATAAGTTTAGAAATATTTAATGATTATTCAAAAAGCAAAATTAATCATCTCGACAAATATTCTTTCCTTACTAATCGATTACGTCAGTGTGAGCTCCGCTAGATGGATTTTCGCTCTAATTATAACCGATTGGGACTTATGGGCCACCCTGTCCAGCAATTAACAAAGAAGTTTTCAATAATTCATCATACAAAACCGTCTTTATTTAGAATTGTACTCTTATAAAATGGTAAGTCAGTAGAAGCGCGATGGAGTTTAGAAGGTCGTGTCAGTAAGGTTACAAACTGAAGTTAGGGAAGGAATTTATGTGTTATGTGGTGGCCACATGAACTATGTGCTAACCACATGAAAGAGGAAATTTAAACGCATTTAGAATTGACGTCATTTTGATTAGAGTTTTATACTTTCAATATTCTTATCCATTTAATTTAAATGGATTTCCTTTTGTTCGACCTATCGAGCGGACACACACACACACACACACACACACACACACACACACACACACACACTCTGTGTATTATATTATATATATATATATATATATATATATATATATGGGTGGATTTTGAACAAATATTCAGGATCGACTTGTGTTCAACCCCTTTGAGGCATCCCGCCTCATTTGGGGATTTTTATGGCACTCATTCATCTACCAACCAAAGGAAGGATGAACAGCTAAGTCATACACTATTTTAGTAAATAAGTCTCTGCTGTTGTGGAGATTTGTAGGACCATTACGGTACCCGTACTCGTTCAGAACCACCCACGACGATTATGGGCGGTTTTAGAAAAGACATTTCATTTGTTGACCAGGAAAACGATGACTTAGGCAAAGACTATTTACTATTCAATCTGCTAGTACCCGTGGTTACGAGGGACGAAGTGCTTTGGCCGGTTCGGATAATATACCAGGAAATGGAACCCAATCGGGTCTCAAGGGCGTGTACCCGCAAAAATGTTCCCGTTATGATAAAAAGAGAACCAAAATCAAGGTCTCCCAGGCTAACGAGGACATTTTTTCTTTTTTTAATTTTGAAAGCATTATGTAGTGTGTAAAGTGCATGTATGTGCAGTGAAGAATAGAGGGAACACTGTGTGTTTGAAAGCGTACTGGACTGCTCACAGGGTAGATGGGACGCGGAAAAAGACCAGCTAAGTAGGACAGTGACAGGAGAAACGGGAGTTCCATCACTCCCTATCTCCTACCTAACGTTCCCCTCCGGAGTACTTCCCCTGGTCGATTGATGTCTACAATCTCCTCCTTATGTCCTTATGTGTTACAAAACTAAGAAGACTTCGCTTGTAAATTATGAAGGTTACGAGGTTTTATTACCAGCGAGTTACAAAAAATGCGAATTGGAAGACAAATTATATAGAAAATGTAGAAATAATATGGATTTGTTTCATCTAATACTAAAATAACCAAATAAAGGGCGTATTATTAAAAACAAAATAGAAATAACGCCGTATGAATATACTCATATTTGCTTCATGAAACCTCGGACATGATCTAAAGTTAATAAAAAACAAAAACAAGGTCTGTTAATTTAATGAACATATTCTCATTTCAATTCAATAAAAACTAAAAACTCTCACTTAACTACATGTTCATGAGTTAACTACTGATTTTAACTGTTTTTTAACACTTTTTAAAGGTCACTTGCAGGAACAAACTTTAGTAAATAATGCAAATTCAAAAAAGAAATTCTTGACGTGTTTGGTGAGATTTGGAATGCAAGGTTAAAAATGAAATAATTTATGGCTCACTGAAATATAATCCCGTTATTATAAAACTTAAAAACAAAACAAACTAATATATATATATATTATATACTGTATACATGTGTATTAATTAGCACTGAAGAAAAACATTGTTTTACAGATCAAGTTCCACGAGTATAATAAGCATATTATGTATCTAAACATTGTTATTCAAATTAAATATCTTAAAAATATAGTGATGTCGAATTATGTTAATATATACGATAATTATTATGATCTTACGAAATTGTACTGTGAAATAATGATAAGTATTTTGATAGTATAAAATTATACTAAAGATTGTGGTTTCCGAAAAAAGTTCGCCTAGAAATATAAAATTTCTATAAAGCATAACAAATATTACTAATTGGCAATATTCTGAATTTTTTTGCGTATTTTTTTCTTTTGGGTGACAGTTATAAAATTTCGAAAATAAAACCTAATCATTACTAATTATTATTTTTTGTGCTTTTTTTTTTTAAATTTTATGTTCATTGGTAAACTTCTTTTTTTTTTCTGAAACTGCACATACATGACGCGCAACAGTTTACTTTTTGATTTACGTCTATAATTGTACTGTAATCAAATGATGAAGCACTTTATAAACGGGAACTAACCAATGGCAGTTATGGTTAAATAAATACAATAAAAAAGTCTGGGGAGAAAAAAGAATGTATTTCTGCTCAACCAAAACTATCTTAATTGAGGAGGAAGTTCATATATTCATGAACAATCAATCGTTGAATGTTACGTTCATTATTAAGAAGGAAATTACCGATCCATGCATCATGGTTTAGTCAAGGATATTAAAAAAATTAAAGTTACCTTCGGCATGACATTTATTTGCGAGTTTCAGGACAAAAATGTCAATTGAACTGGTGGATTTCTTGTCATTCCAGGATTTTGGACTTGTCTTGAATTTCTTGTTTTGAAAATACAGCTTTAAGTTTATTTTTACCTGAACGGCTGTTCAATGCCATCACTCTAAGTTCACTAGGTAACACCGTTTCCCTATAAGAGAAGTGAAGACACCGAGTTCGAATCCCGATGATTCTGGTAATCATAATACAGCAGTTAGACTAATAGGCCTGAGGACTGTACCAGTTTATGGCCTTATTGACTGATTATTATGACTGTTAATTAAAAAAATCTTTAGAAGGAGGCTTTTCCTTCCTAGTGAGTATTGTTCTTTGTATATCATGTTCCCAGAATGCACGAACAATACCCAAACGTATAAAATTAGCAAGTTTTGTTTGCCGTTTATACAATCAATTGAAGGGAAATTTTTAGCGCAAAAACTAGTATATAAATTACATGGTAATTTCAGTATAAACTCGCACTACGGTTATACTGATTAAATCCAAGTTATATCATCGTCAAGATCGGAAGTACGTAGCTGCTGTAAGTACCACATGGAACAGTATTAGCCCTATTCATTATCATGCTAAAAGACACTGAAAACGAAGTAACCGATATTAGTATGCAGTAATATCCTTTGCTGATAACGTAAAAATCATCAGAAAAATTAAAAACGCAGATGTGGAAGCCTTACAAACAGACACAAACAATATACAGATGGTCAGAAAACAACAACATGAAATTTAACACGGAATTTTCAGCTCTTAAGATATGGAAGAAATGAAGAATTAAAACAGGCAGAATATTAGGCCCCAAATAGACAGAAAATTCAAAGAAACACAAATACAAAGGATTTATGAGTTATAATGATCGACGATGCGAATTTGAGACACAAAATCAGATAGTGATAAACAAGGCAAAAATAATTACGGGACGGATACTGAGAATCTTTAAAAGGGACAAGAAAGTAATGAATCCCTTTGCTGAAAACATTGATTATACCAAAATTTGAATACTGCTCATTTTTGGTGTCCCCATATAGAAAAAGAAGAAATTAATAAGTGAGAAGAAATTCAAAGAAATCTCACTGCCAAAATCAATAGCTGTAAAGAATTAAATTATTGGGAAGGACTACGTACATCAAATCTATATTGGCTGGAAAGAAGAAGAGAGAGGTACACGCATGGAAAATAATAGAGAAACTAGTACCTAACCTCAAACTGAACCCCGATGACCATCCAAACAACACTGAAAAATAGGAAAGGTAGAGTATGCAGTGTTCATATAATAAAGGCCAGACAAGCGACATCTTCAACTCTGAAGGAAAATAGCTTGGTTGTCAGAAGGCTAAGACTATTTAACCACTTACCAGACACAACTGGTGTCCATGCGGACGTAGTTAAAAGAACACTAGATACCAGGCTCAGGATAATCCCTGATGATTCGGATGTACCTAACTATGTGAGATGGAGAGCCCAGAAAAGCAGTTCTCTAGAAAAGGGGTTTTCAACCTTGTCTTTATACCGTACCCTTTCCAAAAGTCAAGGTGTTTCCGGATACCCGCTACAAAATACTTGTATATACTGAGTTCAAACAGTCTTGCATTGTTGAAATATTTCGAAAAATACATTTACAAAAGAAAAGAAAATGAGCTCACTGTGTAGCCATAAAAAATCTAATATGTGCCCCTGGATGAAAGCCCCCGCTCTAGAACATCAAGCCAGTGCTAGAAGTGGGACCACCAGTCTCACCTCCGCAGGAAAATACTGACGCGCGGAATCTTTGACAGATTGATATATATAATATATGTGTGTGTGTGTGTGTGTGTGTGTGTGTGTGTGTGTGGTGTGTGTGTGCAATACTAGATTTTATCGCATATTCACTTACAGTAACAATTGTTGGTTTTGAATGTTATCTGGGATGCGTATAGCAATGATGAGGTGTGTGGGAATAAATTCCGTCTCAGTGTAGTATTTATATTATTAACATACTTTTTCCATGATTCAAAACAGCAAAACATATCGAAAGAAATATATATATATATATATAATATATATATATATATATTGTACAGATAATTGTCGGACACCCTGTATATATATATATATATATATATATATATGTATATATATATATATATACAGGGTGTCCGACAATTATCTGTACAATTTTTGGCTGTTATTAAAAGTCAACCATGAAGTGTAGAAATTCCAGTGTTGTCCCATTTTACAGAGAATCTCATTAAGTTTTTTCTGATACCACGTTTTGACAAGTTTTTTAGAAATGTACGCGGGTGACAGACATTAATGATTTAAAAGCAAGAATCACAGCTGCTATTGAGCGAATTGATGTGGATATGCTGCAGCGTACATGGCAACATTTGGAGTATCGATTGGATGTTTTGCGAATCACTAATGGTGCACATATCGAATGTTTGTAACAACGTTACTTTAATAAAAGAAACTTTTGAAAATACAGATTCTAAATAATCTTTTTAAGAATTTTACGTGTGTTATCAAGAATTTTATTAAAAGATGAAATTGTACAGATAATGTTCGGACACACTGGAATTTCTAAAAAACTTGTCAAAACTTGGTATCAGAAAAAACTTAATGAGATTCTCTGTAAAATGGGACAACACTGGAATTTCTACACTTCATGGTTGACTACTTTTAATAACAGCCAAAAATTGTACAGATAATTCTCGGACACCCTGTACACACACACACATATATATATATATATATATATGAATAGAAACGACATAAGTATTAAGGAACGTTTCTGCACACGAGGAGGAGAGATAACGAAATAATGAAAAATGAGGCGAACCGCCTGGGAATCGAACCCAGGGCCTTCCAATTGCCGGTCGGACGCTCTACCATTATGCTACGGACCTCACTCAATCACAAATCGAAATTCTCCCAAATAGGGCAGAAACCAATGCCCTCAGAGAGCACCCTCGCAAATCGTGAATATGCGCAAATAACTGCAATGACCGCGCAGTATATAAATGAATAGAAACGACATAAGTATTAAGGAACGTTTCTGCACACGAGGGGAGAGATAACGAAATAATGAAAAATGAGGCGAACCGCCTGGGAATCGAACCCAGGGCCTTCCAATTGCCGGTCGGACGCTCTACCATTATGCTACGGACCTCACTCAATCACAAATCGAAATTCTCCCAAATAGGGCAGAAACCAATGCCCTCAGAGAGCACCCTCGCAAATCGTGAATATGCGCAAATAACTGCAATGACCGCGCAGTATATAAATGAATAGAAACGACATAAGTATTAAGGAACGTTTCTGCACACGAGGAGGAGAGATAACGAAATAATGAAAAATGAGGCGAACCGCCTGGGGTAGCTATGGGTTCCCCGTTAAGCCCAACACTAGCAAATGCATTTCTTTGCCATTACGAAGAAATTTGGTTGAAAAATTGTCCTAGTAGTTTTAAACCCATATATTACAGAAGATACGTGGATGACACTTTCTTAATATTTAACCATCCTTCACACGTAAAACTTTTTCGTGATTATCTTAATAAACAACATAGTAATATTAAGTACACGTGTGAAAACGAAACAAATAATAGTTTACCTTTCCTGGATGTTTTAGTTAAACGGGCCCATAATAAGTTCCATACTTCACTATTTCGGAAACAAACTTTTACTGGCTTGGGAACCAATTATTTAAGTTGTATGTTTTATAAATATAAGATTAGTGCTATAGTAACATTATTAACAAGAAGTTACCGTATTTGTTCGGATTACTTTTCGTTAAACGAAGAATTTAAATTTTTAAAACAGTACTTTATTAACAATTACTACCCTTCTCATCTATTCGATAACCAATTAAAGAAATTTTTAAATAACACTTTTGATACTAAACTCCCCGTAACTACAGTACAAAAAGAAACCAGATATATTAAATTACCTTTTATGGTTATTTATCATTGCGTATTCGAGGTGAATTGTCCAAACTACTCAAGTCTAGTTATCCCCAAATAAATTTTAGATTCGCCTTCGTCAACCCACTTAAATTATCAAATTTTTTAAAGTTCAAAGATGAATTCCCCAAAACTGTATGCCCCAATGTTGTTTACAAATACACGTGCGACAGCTGTAAGGCTGCGTATATTGGCAGCACTCAACTCCAACTGGAGGTGCGCCTTTCTCAACATTTGGGCTTGTCAGTCCGTACCAACCGTCCCTCAGTAGCCCTCCACAATCCGCAATTAGAAACCACAGTAATGAAAACGACCATCCCCTTCACAAAACTCAGTTTGAAATTTTAACTAGATCCAATAACCTTACAGAACTCCGAATTTTAGAATCTTTGTACATCTATAGAAACAAACCCTCCCTTATATAATAATAGCTCATCCTACAAATTAAGACTCTTTTGACAACCAACCGTGTTTCACAGATATACCCTTTCTAATCCCCTGACCACCTAGTGGTCTCTTAGACTTTGCCAAGTATGGAGGTGGATGTAAACATTGTGTATTTACCTATTGAGGTAATTTAATTTTAGTTTTTATAGTGATGAAATTTAATTTAATTTTAGTTTTATAGTGATGAAATTTAAATGTTTTAATTTTGTATTGATGCAATTTTCATTTTGCTTTAAGGTTTTAATTTTAATGGTCTTAATATTGTATTGATGTAACTTTCACTTTTCAATTTTGGTTTAAGGTTTTAAGACTTAACTCACTGATGATGACAAAAGATTTGTCGAAACGTCTGATGTACAAATAAATGAAAATGTTTGCCGTTGTGTTGATCCTTCTTTTCATCTGCCTCATTTTTCATTATTTCGTTATCTCTCCTCCTCGTGTGCAGAAACGTTCCTTAATACTTATGTCGTTTCTATTCATTTATATACTGCGCGGTCATTGCAGTTATTTGCGCATATTCACGATTTGCGAGGGTGCTCTCTGAGGGCATTGGTTTCTGCCCTATTTGGGAGAATTTCGATTTGTGATTGAGTGAGGTCCGTAGCATAATGGTAGAGCGTCCGACCGGCAATTGGAAGGCCCTGGGTTCGATTCCCAGGCGGTTCGCCTCATTTTTCATTATTTCGTTATCTCTCCTCCTCGTGTGCAGAAACGTTCCTTAATACTTATGTCGTTTCTATTCATTTATATACTGCGCGGTCATTGCAGTTATTTGCGCATATTCACGATTTGCGAGGGTGCTCTCTGAGGGCATTGGTTTCTGCCCTATTTGGGAGAATTTCGATTTGTGATTGAGTGAGGTCCGTAGCATAATGGTAGAGCGTCCGACCGGCAATTGGAAGGCCCTGGGTTCGATTCCCAGGCGGTTCGCCTCATTTTTCATTATTTCGTTATCTCTCCTCCTCGTGTGCAGAAACGTTCCTTAATACTTATGTCGTTTCTATTCATTTATATACTGCGCGGTCATTGCAGTTATTTGCATATATATATATATATATATATATATATATATATATAATGAAAACAACCACAAAGGAAAAATTAAAACATGGAATAGAATAGTGCTCAAGTGCTTTCGTCTAATGACATCCTCATTGTTCCTGAGGATGTCATTAGATAAAAGAGAGAGAGAGAGAGAGAGAAAGAGCGTGTGTGTGTGTTTTTATATGTAGAAAATACGTTTCTAAATACATTGTACACAAAATAAAAATTACATCTGATGCATGTTAACATCCGATACATTATAATTATTTTAAATTCTTTACATTTAAATGTACTGAGGTCAGTTTTGAGACTCACCTTTCACTCCACCGTTATAGAGGCAACAAATACTTGGCTTCTTTATCTGACGTAACATCCTCCTTGAAGGATTTAGTTTTCAAATGAATCACTATTTTGGGTTCGTTTTTACCATCCCCGTATAATAATGATCTCTAACAATTTTTTACAATGAATTTTTGTATTAGAAATGTTTATACAAGTTGGTATTTGCTAACTTACTTTCAGGCTTTGTTACTCGCAGTTAGATTCAACCCAGATTGTGATACATTTTTTTCTTTTTTTTTTTGTAAATCGAAATTATCCCCGTGAAGCAATCAGGCGACCTTTGCATTTCAATTGTTTTTACATCCTTTTAGAAAAATTGTCACATTTTGACATTTATATATATATATATATATATATGGGATGAATTTCACAATTAAACACGTGAAATGAATGAATGATGCAAACCCACAAGGAAAAAGAAAAATGATTCCAAGACCTTTCGTGTATTCAGAAGTACACCTCGTCAGGGAATGAAGGGAGAAGGCGAGATGCCCAACATATATACAGCGGGACGGAAAAACAAAAAGATTAGCACGTAATTAACGAGAGTTAATGAAAGGCAACAGGAATTTTAACAGGATATTGTCAATTTTATACATTCCCGCAGTGTTATTGAAGTTATTTTTAAAATGGATAAATGCACATTCTAGAATATTCCTTTCAATTATAGCTCTGTTTCTAATGTGGTTGGTTGTGTGTATTCGATTGGATGCACACAATGTAACTCAGTATATATAGGCCAAACGGGTAAAACGTTAGATATTAGGGTAAAACAGCATAAATATGCGTGTAGAACAGCAAATATTTCTGATGCATTGTTTAACCATATGTATAGATGTAATCATAGCATCAAGTGGGATAGTTCTAAAGCGCTCGTTAAAAACAGAGATATAATTGAAAGGAATATTTTAGAATGTGCATTTATCCATTTTAAATTTAAATAATTTCAATAACAGTGCGGGAATGTATAAAATTGACAATATCCTGTTAAAATTCCTTTTACCTCTCATTAACTCTTGTTAATTATGTGCTAATCTTTTTGTTCTTCTGTCCCGCTGTATATATTTTGGACATCTCGCCTTCTCCCTTCATTCACTGACGTGTACTTCTGAATACACGAAAGGCCTTGGAATCATTTTTCTTTTTCCTTGTGGATTTGCATCATATATATATATATATATAATCAAACGTGGCTGTCGTTGATAATGTTGAATAAATGTCTACATTCACCAAAATAAATGCACATCATCAACAACACCATATATTAAGCCATATAACCTATATGGGCCTAATTATACAAATACTTTTTGAAGACTTTCACATTTATTTTTGTACATTAAAATAATAATAATAATAATAATCTATACTATAATAAGAGAGTTGTCCGTCTGTCGGTCCGTCCGTCTGTCCGTCCGTCCGTCACACTTTCAGAAATTGTGAGAAAAAATTGTGAGAAAAAATTCAGAAATTGTATTACGGGCGGCAATGTGAAGCTCAAGATTTTCATGACTGTGTTCTTTTCTGTAGTTTAGCCTGTCTGTTTGTCTGTTTGTGAAATTTATCAAGGGGAGTAATGGGGGAAGGATGGGGGTGGGGGTAATGGAGGATGGGTGGGGTAATGGGGAGGGGTGGGGGTAATGGGGGAGGGGGTTAGCCCCCAAGTTGTATGAATGGGGGTGAGGAGGTTTTGGGAGATACCAGATTCAGAAATGTTGACACAATGTGAAGCTCAAAATTTTCACGGCTGGGTTCTTTTCTGTAGTTTAGCCTGTCTAACCGTCAGCGAAGCGACGAGAACTGTACTAGTAATAATAATACAAAATATTCGAGAAAAATTTAAAATAAAATAAAAAGAAAATAATATCTTGTAAACAAATTAACTGACTTGAGCATAAACACTTTGCAACATAATCTAGCCAAACTCATCAAGTTGTTGTTGTTGTTGTTTAGCCGATCAGCCCACCCTGATCGAGCAAGCCGGCGGCACGCAGGTAACCGATCGCCCTCTCCGGAGTGGACCAGAGGTTCAGCGCACTCGTGATGTTGTGTTGTGTTCGTTGTTGTGCTAGAGCGGTACAGTCCGTCATAATGTGTTCAATTGTTTGTGGTGTGTCTTGGCACAGGTGGCAGGTGTCGTCTATGGAGTTGTCTAGTCTGTGTTTATATGTCCATAAGTTGGGGTGATGTCCACATCGGAATCGTGCTAAGTTAACTCGATCCGATCTGCTCAAGCTGATCTCTGACCTGTTAATGGGCGGCGGCTTCACACCTAGGACCGCATTCGGACCGAGTCGTGTCAGTGCTTTGTGGGTTAGGTGTGTGTGTATGTGTTTTCTGTACTGTGTGATGTCTGTGGGGCGTGGTATGGAATGGAGTATTTGGTTATAATGTCTCTCTGGTGTTACCTTAATGGTGCGAGGTGTTGGTGCGTGATTGTACATGTAGTGGCAAGGGTGTTGTGGGTTAGTTGTCGCTGCTGCCATGAATTGTGTTCCCCTCATGTCTAAATGTTCCTTAATTACGTAACTAAGTTTAATAATTAAAAAATTATTAATTAATAACTATTACAAATGTGTTTAAGATCTTGTCTGCTTCATTTTTATTAACCATATTTATGGAAATACGAGTTATTCAATTACTTGGTTTATTCTTTTAATTTATTTTAACTTAATGAAAAAGGTAAGGAAAAAATATTTCAGGAAACTTCTTCTGTCAAGAAATGAAGCAAACCTGGAAATAATTTCCGTCTAAAGTAGTAAACAATACTTCTATACATGTGTGTGTGTGTGTGTGTGTGTGTGTCTATAAATTTAGGGTGGCAATAAAAAATGAAGTCGCAAAATTTAAAATGTGCGGGTGCTCATTTTATTCGGTTTATTGAAAAAACAAATTCTGCCAAATTTCAAGTTCCTAATCTTATTTTAAGTGGTGGTACAAGACACAAAGAACTTTGTGCTCTAGGCTATTGGAAACGAGTGTTCGAGTGAGCTTCAAAGTTATACAAAACAAAAAACTGAAAAGAACGATTCTGATAAGACTCAAACAACCTCAAATAGGACTGCAATAGCTTGTAGTGATCTGATAGATTACAATTATGCCTAATTTTTCTGGCTTCGAATGAACGTGGATTTATTGGCATCAGGGAACATCTTCCGGTGCTGCTCCACAACCTGAAGAACGTATTGCTGTTGATCCTCCTGTGTGGTCAGCACAGCGTTAAAATCTTTCATTAGGGCAACTCCTCTTTCTGCGGGATCATTGACAACACTGATGGCAGAGACGCGCTGTTTCGCTTGTTGAAAATCTTCATCTTCCCACTGCACCGGATCCTTGGAGAGGAAGGATGTGGGAAGCTGGAGCAGGTGGAAGAAGGCCAATGTGTTCTTCGTGACAAAGGCTGCCAAAGAAAGATGTTCAGCATCTCCCACATCAATTGTCACACGAGGCGAAGGACTCTTCCTTTCTTCATTTTTGAGCGCCTCAACCATGCCTCTTTTCACCGCGCTGCTGAGATATTCATCAAAAAAGGCCAAAGCGACCAACTTTTCACTTAAGTACCAAAGATGGCTAGTGATCCCTTTCAAAGCGGCCTCTGCCACGCGTCGGTTAACTTGTCTGTACTGCACCAGCTTTTGTATCAGCTCCAAGTCCAACCGCGGAGCATATCTGGCTACCGGGGCATTGAACCAAACTTTAACGTAAATCTCTGCAACAAAGAGGCAGAAATCAGTAACACCCTGGAGGTCCTGGTCCGTGAGTTTCCCCAAGTTCCGCAACTGGTGACGGTACAAGAAGATCTTAAATGCATAGATGCATTTTGCCATCCACCGTGCCCTGTGGAGGGCACCCGGAGTTTGAATATGATTTCCCCGTGGTAGATTTATTCCGAGAAATAGCAGTACGAGTTCCAGGAATTCACGGTAATCATCGCGAGGCTGCTGAGATCTCAACTGTTCGTGCACAAACTCTGCAACTTTCTCCTTGAATGCGTGCATCCGATCTGCCACCTCACGGTCTCCCTCAGCAGAAAGAAACGAATCCTTTACAATCTTTGGCCACACCTCCGCCAATCTTTGAAAGAGCTTGATCTTTGGTCCCGAAGAGCATGCTACTAAGGCTTCGAAAACTTTTTCGAGAACTATTTCCGCGATGTGGTGACGACAAGCAAGATTGAGAAGTTTCTTCCCGAGCTTCTGCTCGAGGAATTGACAAGCGCCGTTCAAGCGACCGGTGTTACATGGTGTCGTGTCAAATGACATGGCTACGATCCCGGGAGATAACTGCCAGTCTTCCAGCATGTCATGCACTGCTGTTGCCTGCGCCAGACCTGTTGATGATGGCAGCTTTGGTACCACCAACAGCTTCATCACACCTTCTCCTGAAACCAGGACTGGAAGGCGATCGACCTTCTCTTTGTTTGTAAGGTCTGGAAGGAGCTTGCCATCCCAATGAACTGTTAATGGTACTGTGGGGGAAAAGGACCTTCTCAGCTTGTCCGCGATGTCTTGGCGGAATTTCATTCGAGCTAGTCGGATTGTCTCTCGATTCAATGCGTAGTGCTCCATACTTTGTCCAGCAGCTGCTAAGGTATTGGCCACAACATGGACTGCCCGGCGATTGGATATCTTTGTGCAAAAGATTGTTACTCAAGAACTGGCGCAAGCGGTCCAACGCTTGCGCCAGTTCTTGAGTAACAATCTGATTTAACCCTCTTGATCTTTTCCTCTTGGGAGTGGCAGATGACGCGCCTCCTATTGCTCCGACATTCACCTCATCTTCCTTGTCAGTATCCTCGTTTGTAGTACTGCTGCTCGACTCCAAAACCACGGACCTGTCCATCTTCTGGAGTTCATTCAGGTTCCTTCGTTTCCTTTTCTCTGGCTCACGCTGCCGCGTCATTTTGTTCCCCTCTTGTCTAATATACTTCTGATCAACAAGTCCTATAGTTCCTCGACGACCAGGCTCACGCTGCGCAAGAAGAAACTGCTTGTCTTCTTTATTTTTGATGATTTTGAGCGCATCACCGTGAGCGCAATCGAACAGGCCTTTCAGACCTTCTAGAAAGACCTTCTCCTTGTCCATCTGGGTTTTGGTACGCCTCGCTCGTAATTTCTTTAAGCTTCTCCACTCAGAATGGAGGTTCTCCAGCTTGTCTTGTGCCCGGTGCGTAGCTTGAGTCGGAAGACTTGCATTCTTCCACATCTGTTCGACCTCTGTCATCACCAGTCGGCTACTTTCTCTGACAGGGCGAGACTCGGACAGGTGAAAGAACAAGAATCGTTCCAGGACCTGCCGCTTGGACGGCAATTTGGCTCCTGTAAGGGCATATTGGGAGAAGTCTCCAGTAGCCATAAAACATCATTCTTTCTTAGAGTAGTCGCCATTTTTCATCTACCTGCAAAGTATACAAAATAGAGAATTAGTAAGTGACAATGGTGGAAACTTTGTTACTCTTGTACCACCCCCTAATGTTTATCAAAAGTCCTAAAAATTTGCCTGAGTGATTTCCTTCAGGAACTGCACCAAACGCGCCACCGCACTCGCTCCTCCAGGCAACTTGGATTTTTACCCCTATTGGCTATTGCCACCCTAGACTGTATATATATATATATATATATATATATATATATATATATATATATATATATATATATATATATGTGTGTGTGTGTGTGTGTGTGTGTGTGTGTGTGTGTGCGTTTTTCAAATAATTAATAATTAACATAAACTTGATGCATGTAGCTGTTAGATACCGCATGCGTTTATTATGGTTTAGTCAATTTGTCTTTAGAGGCATAAATTTTTAGTTTATTTCAGACTTTTCTCGACAACCCTGTAGGCTACAATTAAAGTTTTAATCACTAGGAAATGATATTTTTTTCTCGAAGATAACTTATAGCTTTAGAGATAATAATAGTTCCTTAAAGACAGAGGTTTTGTAACTTTATTGTCTCTCAGTTATATTATAGCGAGTGCCACATGACTGATTTACAGTAAACAGTCATAAATACAGCTGTACAGTTTATATCACCATCAAACACAACTCAATCACTAAAAACAAGACTGAGCGTTGAAGGTAATTAGGTATTTTATTTTTCTGAAGTGATAAAACTGGAATTCATATATTTAACATCCGATTTATTGGTGCGACACTCGATTAGGGGAGAGAGAGAGAGAGAGAGAGAGAGAGAGAGAGAGAGAGAGAGAGAGAGAGAGTTACAAGGAAAAGAAGTACCTCAAAAGGCCTTGCGGCTCATACCGAGGAGGTACCAATGGTAACGGGTGCCACGGAAAATTGTCCACACCCTCAAATAGTGTGCAAGATTTGGTCTAACCAAAGAGAGAGAGAGAGAGAGAGAGAGAGAGAGAGAGAGAGAGAGAGAGAGAGAGAGAGTATTCCACTCTCTGTGTCACAGACTCTCTTCACTGACTTTAATATCACAAAATTTCACAGTTTATAAAGGGTTACTAAAAGGTCATTGATAGAAAGATAAAAGCTATGATCTGTCTGTATTTAGAAGTGAATGTGAACGTTGATTTCTATTTTAATCCATCGCCCCCTTTTGGAATATGGGCGAAACGGCTTTTCCTTTATTATTTATTTAAATCTAACTCTAAAATCATTTATGTTTGTTTTATATCTAGATCGGAGATGTGGAAGTCATTCATTGAAGACTATGGTCACCCTTCTATTTTGGGGTTCAACTTGAGCGATCTCGCAGTGGACGAAGCTTACTTGAAAATATCTTCTAATCATGATGCCAACTTAACTCTTTACCAGAAATCAAGTTCATGCTATAGGGTAACACGAGCTCCTATTTACCATTCTTTAATTAAGATGAAATTATTACGTGAAATAACCCAACTTCATTTTCTGTTGTTACCAAAACTAAACCACATATTTAATAAACAAAAGACTCCAGTAGCTACATTTCAGAATGATCAATATATACAGTGGCGTAGCGAGTGGGGGCAAGGGGCTCGTGCCCTGGGCGGCGTTTTTTTGAGGGGCGCCAAATCGACCGAGCGAGCAATTTTTTTAGCATGACATTTGCGTTTTCTACGTCCGTAGGCCGGGAGGCAAGTTTGGACATGTATCATAACCACAGACAGGGGTATTAATAATAGTAATAATAATAATAATAATAATAATAATAATAAAAATAATAATAATAGTAATAATAATAATAATAATAAAAATAATAATAATAATAATAATAATAGTGTTTATTTCTGGCAAAAAAATTAAATTTAAAATTTGATTTATTGATAAAAACTGGTACATATAGAAACAAATTGATACATACATGCTAACATAGCAAATGTATCCAAAAAAGTGTATTAAATAAAATCGCGACAAAAATATAGAAATATGATGTGCACTGCCACGAGC
This sequence comes from Bathynomus jamesi, assembly GCA_023014485.1. Taxonomy (NCBI): domain Eukaryota; kingdom Metazoa; phylum Arthropoda; class Malacostraca; order Isopoda; family Cirolanidae; genus Bathynomus; species Bathynomus jamesi. The sequence goes on along the minus strand of JAJOZX010000649.1, from coordinate 188,018 downwards.
TTTAACCAATTGAGCCAACAGTCTAGCAGTTAACCACTACCTTAAGTGTGCTATATAAACTATTGTGGTTGTGACAGATTGTAATGTATTCACATAGTGAATGACAAATATTTAAATAACCACTATTGTGGTTGTGACAGATTGTAATGTATTCACATAGTGAATGACAAATATTTAAATAACCACTATTATAATTTTGATGCCCAAAATTCATTTCGTTTCTGCTATCAGCGGGTAGCCTTCAAACAGAATGAGTGAAATATGTATAATTTGAGCACACAGATAGCGATGAAAAACAAGACACCGACCGGTTTCGAACTCATTTGTTCTCATGAGGATATCACGAGCTTTAACCAATTTTGTTCGAGGATGTACGAGTACATTATTGGAAAAACTAATTGTAGGTAAATAAGACAATATATTACATTTCACTGACTAGTGTGTACCGCGTATACCTAAACCTATTATATAAGTAGAAATATATTTGAGGAAAAATTCAAATGTTGTGAACACCTCTAGATTTTTTTTATAAAAATAACCGATAATTGCATAATCTTATTAATCTACCTTGAAAATAGGTGTTTAAAATAGTTGAAAATAGGGCTTGTAGTCAACATTTTCCCGGGGGAGCGCCCCGGACCCCCCCCCCCCCGTTTTATCGCCTAGAGGGCGCCATTCTCTACCATTGCCCCGGGCGCCACGAACCCTCGCTACGCCACTGAATATACTGTACATGTATTCGACAGACTCATGAGGCCATGTAAATAATGTTAGATTTACTAACATGACATGCGCATTTATACCATTTTCATTGTTTTGTATAGAAAGACTACACAAATAATTTATTCTAAAAATTCTTGTACATGGAGTCTCTAAGACATGAGAAATTTATGATCAACAAATTAGCCATAATATTTTCGTTGGAACTGTGTAATGTTTTTTGTATGTTGCAGTGTCCTTACCGAAAAACTCTGAGTTTACCACAAGGCGAAAGTTTGACTTTGAAATATCACACAAATCCTTACTGGAATTTCATTGTTAGTTCTTTGGCACAAGAGTTTGTGAATTCTCCTGGACGCAGGTGAGATATGAACACTATGTACCACGAAAACTAAGTTGAAGTTGTTCTGTTTTAACTGATATTAATAAAATTGTGCCTCATTTATTTCCTTTTCGTTGGTCAAATAGCGAAGATGAGGTTTGCTTTGTGAAAGATGTATCAATGGGTGAATTTGGAATATACGAGCTGAGTGTCAATCCCACGGACTGTGATTTTAAAATTTTGAAAGATCCTGTCTTCATTTATGGGGGTAAGTATGCTATTAGGTGTATTTTTTTAAATATTACAAAACTTAGTGGGAGAGATAACATTAATTTATTGAAGAAACGTTTTTGAGCAAAAAATATTTGGGTTTCCAAGTTTTTATTTTTTAGATGAACATTTGTGAATATTGAAAAATAAACTATTTCAGAACTACACATCTTTTTAAAACAAATTTTACTTTCTAATGAATATTCTCCATGGTAAGAAGTTGAATTAAGGCACCAAAACCACAGTGAGAAATGGATTTATTAGAAGCACAAGCTTTCGGTTTATACTACAGTTTTCATCAGAACCTTCGTACGTTCAGTACGGGGTTTCTCCTGGGGTGATGTCCCTTCCCCTTTTGACCCCGAATGTCTAATGTGGGAGACCCTTACATTGATTCGTGAGTGGGTGTTAACGTAATTAATGCATGGCTTTAATTTAGTAGCGCGACTCTTTTTACTCAATTTTTACAAACACCGGATGTTACAATCTAATGGTAGCGTGGTCAGTTAGATGGTAGCGTAGTCAATTTTTGTTTTTCTTTCACTCCCCAGCTAAGTAAGGATGTTCACCTTTTCAAAGTTTTCCACTTGTTTATCGATGAGTGTTTCTTTCACGCATTTTTAAACGACAAATAAGACTTCCACTGTTATTATGAAATACAACAAAGTTTTAATATTTAATCTTACGTTCACTCACAGGTTAAATTATTAAACTTACGTTATATAATATTTACTTAGGCCTCTATTGTTGACACTCTGGGAAGTACCCTGGAAGCTAAATGACTACTTAACTCTACCCTTTATACAAAGGTGGGCAGTTGCGCCGCAAAAAGTTGCGGCGCAAGTTGCGGCGCAACATTTTTGGTTGCGCTTGTGCTTGCGGCGCAACTTTTTGAAAAGGGTTGCGCTTGCGCGTGCGGCGCAACTATTTCAGCAGAGTTGCGGTTGCGGCTGCGGCGCTACAAAAATCGTTGCGTGTGCCCACCACTGCAGATATACGTTAAATGCAAAGGTGGGCAGTTGCGCCGCAAAAAGTTGCGGCGCAACATTTTTGGTTGCGCTTGCGCTTGCGGCACAACTTTTTGAAAAGGGTTGCGCTTGCGCGTGCGGCGCAACTATTTCAGCAGAGTTGCGGTTGCGGCTGCGGCGCTACAAAAATCGTTGCGCGTGCCCACCACTGCCTTTATACTATAAATTTTGATTGAAATTATTGTCCTAAGTTCGTATTGAAAGTAGGCCCTATTTACCCACGGCCTGAGTTGAGATATTAAAATAAGAAAATGACAAGGGAGGGCAAATACGATCTTCTCGTCTGACTGATTGTATGCGACTCTCTTTGACAAACTGTCCTCGACTACTCAAGTGACTCTTTGGGCTCTTGCATGCTCTGTTTTCATTTTGTGTTGGAAAAAAATGTTCTTAATTTTTTTGTCATGGGTTCCTAGAACTTAGAAAAACATTTTAAATACATCATATTACGAGTTCTACAAAACCCTGTTTTATATTATTTAACTAACCTATTTGACTTATTTGACAATATTGAATTATTTTTATTAATATCTCGGGTACTATTTGAACACTAGACTATTTACAAATGCACGATTGGAGAAAATAGAGGTGTGACATCGCGTGGTTGGTATTCTCACACCCGATTGGTTAAATAAAACGTCACATGTTCCAGTAGGATGATGTTGAGATCTGTTCGGATGTTTTTACGTGCTGAAAATCATATATGCTGACTGGATTTCACCTGTGCCCCACTCCTAATTTACCTGAAGCCTATGAAAATGAAAACCCACTCTAATAGAGAGTTTATTTCCACGACAGTTTCGACGCCCACTGGCATCCTCCTCGGGTGGATACAGAAACACGAATGAACCAAAACAAGAGGGAAAAACAGTCCAGGGACCGACCGTTAAGAAATTCGCACCTACGTTAGATCCCATTCTCCCGACATCGGAAGGGCATTTTCATTAAGTACATTCGCGCAAATTTAAAACTATCTTCCTGTTCTAAACATACAGATTATATTATATTTTTTTACATAATTATTACCTTTAATATTGCATAATTATTTATTACAGAACAAGCCTGTGTCTACAGCATTCCCTGTAAAAGTTGTGATTTAGTATACGTGGGAGAAACTGGAAGAAATATTGAAACCCGTATTAAAGAACACAAATATGCCTTCAGAAGTTGTAATACTAATAATGCCATTTTTTATCACGCCAGCCAAAATAATCATGCTATAGATTGGGAATCAAGTAAGGTACTTTATAAATGTAATAATTATGTCAAAAGAAAAATAATAGAATCTGTGTGTATAGAAAAAGTACATAATTTTAATTTGTGCGAAGGTACTTATAAGTTAGACCCTTTAATGAGATTCTTGGTCAAAAAATCCCTTACGGAGTCGTGGGAACGTGTTCAAACCTAAGTGTGAATTTCTTAAATGTCTCTGGATTGGAATGTTTCCTTACTCGCTTTTAGTAAATGTAATAATGGAAGTAATAAATGTGGAAATAAATATAAATGCAACAGATGTAATAATAAAGGTAATATTATAAATTCAATAATTAGGGTAAAGGTAATAATAATAAATGTTAAAAAAATGTAAATGTAATAATAAATGCAGTAATTATGTCAAAATATTAGAATCTGTATGTAGAACAAGAAGATAGTTTTAATTTGTGGGAATGTACTTATAAGCGGACCCTGTAATAAAATGCCCTTCCAGTGTCGGGAGAACGGTATCTAACCTAGGTGTGAATTTCTCAATGGTCTCTGGATTGTTTCCTAATCGGCTTTTTTCATTCATTTTTCGGTTTATAAGTTCTGTATAATAACAACAATGTAATAACCAATGTAATAATAAATTTATAATGTCTGTAATAAATAATTATGCAATATTAAAGGTAATAAATTTAATAATAAAGGTAATAATTATGTAAAAAAATATAATAGAATTTGTATGTTTAGAACAGGAAGATAGTTTTAAATTTGCGCGAATGTACTTAATGAAAATGCCCTTCCGGTGTCGGGAGAATGGATCTAACGTAGGTGCGAATTTCTTAACGGTCGGTCCCTGGACTGTTTTTCCCTCTTGTTTTGGTTCATTCGTGTTTCTGTATCCACCCGAGGAGGATGACAGTGGGCGTCGAAACTGTCGTGGAAATAAACTCTGTCTATTAGAGTGGGTTTTTATTTTCATATTTTGACCTTCACGTAGAAAAAAGTGAAGTTTTTGCATTTACCTGAAGCCTACTTGGAACTTAGCTTATTCCTTTCAAGTCCTAGCATGCTTATATATATATATATATATATATATATATTATATATATATATATTATATATATATATATATATATATATGAGATCCGACAAAACCCCCACACGAAAAAAAAACACCGACAAAACACCCACCGACAAAACACCCAGACGAAAAAAAAAACCACCGACAAAACCCCCGGCGACAAAATACCCACCGAAAAAAAACCCAGCGACAAAACCAGAGCCCCCAGCCTTCGTTAGGTAGCCTTATAATCGTTTTTCTTTTCTTTTCCGTGTGGGTTTGCGGCATATATATATATATATATTATATAATATATATAATATATATATATATTGACGATTGGTTAGGTTAAGTCGTAATATTTTCGTTCCATCCATAAACCAAATATCGGACTTACCTAACATGTTGCATACATTCTTCTGTAGCAAACACAATGACTCGATTCCTGGCTTCAGTGCCACTATCGTGAATAAGAAAAGGCTTAGTATTTTCCCTACTAGTCATAGCCCAATCACCTGAGATTTGTAAATCATTTAAAGATACTGGATCCTTAGGTCGTCCTTCCTGACGCTTTCTTTGAACATTTCTTTTTACTGTACTTAACTTTCCCATAGCAAGTCTTCCTTCTTGAGTCATGCTTTCCAATGAATCCGCGACAACGCGACTAGTATTTCCTTTGTTTGATTTGGCCTGTTGATAGTGGGGGTTTTGTCGCATTACCCTATTTCGGGGGTTTTGTCGGTGGGGTTTTGGTCGCCGGGTTTTGTCGCATTACCCTATTTCGGGGGTTTTGTCGGTGGGGTTTTGGTCGCCGGGGTTTGTCGGTGTTTTTTTTTTCTTGTGGGGTTTTTGTCGTACATTCATATATATACTGCTGAGGTACCCGGCGTTGCCCGGGATAAATTTCACATTAGATCCCCAGTTTAAATAAAATAAAGTTTAAGACAAAAGGCTGAATTTGACTAAAATGATTTATCTTATCCCGTGCCAAATTTGGTAGCTCTAGGTCAAACGGTTTGAAGTCGTCCTAAAAAATAATTATATGTGAAGCTCAAGATTTTCATGACTGTTCTTTTCTAGTCTTATTGACCAAATAATTAGTCATGAAAATGTTAAGATTCAGAAATCTTTACACAATGTGAAGCTCAAAATTGTCACGGCTACGTCCTTTTCTGTAGTTTAATCGCGATGCTGGGGCCTTCAGGCCCAGTAATTCTAATTATTTAATTTATTAACATTCTTCATCTCATAAGAGGTTCCCGTGCCAAATTTGGTAGCTCTAGGTCAAACGGTTTGCGCTTTCATAAAGGACAGACAAAAAAACAGACAGGCGAAAATATAATACTAGGTGAGGTACCCGGCGTTGCCCGGGTTAATTGAATGTCCGGTTAGGTCAACTGAGTGCCCGGTTAGGTCCCTTGACGATTGGTATCCCCAAACCCCTCACCCCCTTTATGCAACTTGGGGGCTAACCCCTCCCACCTTACCCCCACCCCCACCCATCCCCCATTACCCCCACCCCTCTCCCACACTTACCCCCACCCCACCCTTCCCCCATTACTGGCCGGGATAAATTTCACAAACAGACAAACAGACAGGCTAAACTACAGAAAAGAACGCAGCCATAAAAATTTTGAGCTTCACATTGTATCAAGATTTCTGAATCTGATCAGATATCCCCCAAAACCCCCCTGACCAAATAAATGAACTCCCAATTACTGTCGGTTCAAGTATTTGGTCAATAAAACTATAGAAAAGAACACAGTCATGAAAATCTTGAGCTTCATATTGCCGCCTGTAATACAAACAGACAAACAGACAACAAACAGGCTGACCAACTCTGTGTTGACATTCTTCATCCCATAAGAGGTCCCCGTGCCAAATTTGGTAGCTCTAGGTCAAACGGTTTGCGCTTTCATAAAGGACAGACAGACAGAAAGGCAAATATATATATATATATATATATATATATATTATATTATATATAATTATTCAATTAACCTAACCGGGCATTCAATAATTAGAATTTCTATAATTTCAATAAATAATTTCAATCGAACTAGATTGAATCTCTTAACTGAAGTTCTACCTTTTCACAAAATGGTCGGCAGGATTACCAGTCATTTTGCAAAATTGCCAATATGCCGGCCTGTTTACAAAGTGGTTTGGTGCTTAATGCCATTATGGAAAAAGGCCGTAACATATATGATGCAAACCCACAAAAAAAAAAAAAAAATGATTCCAAGTCTTTTCGTGTATTCAGTAGTATACCTCGTCAGGGAATGAAGGGAGAAGGCGAGATGATGAAAATATATACATATATACAATGAAACAGGTCATGGTTAACAAGCGCATATATATATAATTAATAAACTCCATTTTTGCAGTCTCAACACGTATAAGTCAAACGCTTGTGCTATAATAAATCCATTTCTCATTCCGGCTTCACTCCCTTAAAGTTTGCTTTTTATTTGAATAATACAAAACTCTTTCTAATTTCGCACCAAAATTCATATTTTTAAAACGTTGCAGAACAAGACTACAAAATAAACACATTTCTATCTTAATTTTATTTATTATTTTCTCTTCTTTTTTTCAGCCGTTATCCTCGCATTCATCTTTTATTTGGTTGTGGGACTAGTTTGGCTTTTAATCAAATACGTTTACAAAAATCATGCAAGAGGAAAGCTATAAAAGTGGAGGTAATGTACAAATAACTAAGATTGATGTTTTAGCTCATTCTTACGCTAAAAACAAGGTCAAGACAGATTGTTGAAGTTAGGTTCGGTTCAATTAGATACATAAATGAGGCTAGGTAAAATGAGTTAATTTAATTATATTCAAATGATCCTATGAAATTATATCTTGTAAAATAAATTCCTTTTAAACGTGTTCAGAATTCTCTTCCGATGAACTCACGGAGGCCAGCACCACCGAATCTGACTTATTTTGGAAACCCTGGTAATTCCTTCGGCCAAGAACAACCTTCCACAGCAAAGAAGGTTCGCCTCCAATCTCTTGACACCTTCAGAGGGTATAAACCATAAAACTTTTATTAAGTTCACAGAAAGGAAACTATCACGAGAACCATATTAAAATATATTAAAAAACAAAACTTTTAAAATTAATTTTTTAATTATTTGCTTTTGTCTTAGTGCACATTCAAGATGAAATTTCAGTAGGCTGAAATAATTCTGTAGTTTTGTATTTTATTTCTATCAAAACTTCTCTATGTATTTCGTCTAAGATTTCATTTGATTAATACAAACACTGCTCCGTAGTAGACTAGTAGTTGTTCTTTGTTTTCTAAACCCTTGAAATATCTTAATATTAACATCAGGGATCGAAATTGGATTAGTATTGTTTTGAAAAATAAAATAATATTGATAATCTTTATACTCGGATTCGATTAGTCACTCTATTAGGATCTGATATAGCTAGCTGTATATCACGTTTTTGTGATAAAGGATTTAGTGGCCAAATGCAGACTATTTACGACACCATAGAAAATAAACGTTTTGGTATTGCATTTATTTTTGGATTGCATTAAGGATGAAGGTATTGATACTGGAAAAATACTGGTATTTAAGTTCTGTAAAAGTACTGGATCACTTGAAGATCAGGGCGAAGAGTTAGTCCCTTGAACTGGCGCGAAATACACGTGGATTATTATCGTGTATTCACGTTATTGTCAGGAACAGCCAAAGGGCACAAAAGTTCATTCTTTCATAGAGCAATTTAAAGCGATGATATTTTTATATATTTACCAGCATTCCTGAATTTATTTATTCATTGTTTCTTCAGAGTCGGAAGACGAATATGTTATCGAGAATGATAATAATCCGATATCTGTTTGTTGGTTTTTCTATAGATGCAAAAATATAAGAGGCCAGCATTATATTTTTTGTTTATAGTATGACTACATATTTTCCAGGTAAAATAATTGAACTTAAATAAAAAACTAAAGTGCGAAATCTGTAAGGTTCAGAAACTATTTTCCTTTAAATGAACACGAAAAATTAAGCTTCTTCAAGGCAGGTGCAATGCTTTTAGTCTATTTTAGTTGTATACCTAAAATGACGAAGATAAAGTTACTTTATTTTACGTCTTGTCAGATCAAGTTTTTGATAATATAAATGCACACAATTCTTCATGAATTGTTATTATTATAATGTGATAATATATATAATTATCTAAATAAAACAAGTACTAAAACAAAAGAATAAATATAGGCTTACTGGGGCATGGGCATGAAAACTAGTTTGATGATAACTTTTTTTCTCAGAATTACAATTACTCTGATGATACTTGTGAATCACGGAGGCGGCAAGTATTGGTTTCTCGAACACGCTTCTTGGAATGGCCTCAGACTGGCTGACCTCGTCTTTCCATGGTGAGATTGGATTATAAACTTTAGTACGAAATACAGGGTGATTCAAAATAATGTAGACACATTTTTAAATGATTTATTTTGGATACTAATTGCACTTAATAAAAACTTTAGGATCACCTGAAGATCAGGGCCCCCAGCCTTCTTTAGTTAGTTTTATAAGGCTAACTAACGAAAATATCACGACCTAACCTAACCAATCATTAGGTCAACTGTACATCCTTGACGATTGGTTAGGTTAGGTCATGATATTTTCGTTAGTTAGCCTTATAAAGCTAACTAGAGAAGGCTGGGGGCCCTGATCTTCAGGTGATCCAAACTTTACTATGTACATACGTAAACATGTAAAAACAACATTTAACAGTCATTTTATGTTAAATGTTCAAAATGTCCACCATTTACACGCAAACATACGGCGCAACATCCCAAAACAAGTCAGCACACAGTTCATATTAGTTGAGATTTTGCTACTTCCCAAACAATCGTTTCCTGTAAGTGTTGCACATTTTGAGGGTTAGTTCCTGAAGGACAAAGTGTATGGTACTTAACCCTCAAAATGTGCAACACTTACAGGAGGCGATTGTTGGGGAAGTATGCAAAATCTCAACTAATATGTGTACCGATCTGTTTTGGAACGTTGCGTCACGTGTTTGCGTGTAAATGATAACATTTTGAACATTTAACATAAAATGACTATTAAATGTTATTTTTACATGCTTACCTTACTTATGTACATAGTAGAAATTTTTGGTACTTTCCTGTTATCCCGGACCCCAGACTTTTTGCCAGTTGCCAGACTTCAATTTTGACAAAGAATATTTTCGGGAGCTATTGAAGAATAGGGACCCCAGCCTTCTTTAGTTAGGCTTATAAGGCTAACTAACGAAAATATCACGACCTAACCTAACCAATCGTTAGGTTAACTGTACGCCCTTGACGATTGGTTAGGTTAGGTCATGATATTTTCGTTAGTTAGCCTTATAAAGCTAACTAAAGAAGGCTGGGGTCCCTATTCTTCAATAGCTCCCAAATTTCTAAAAAGGTGAACTGCAACGCACCATGAAAGTTTACTTTACCTCTCATTTGTAAATCTTTTTATGAATTCTACAACTATTAATTTCAGGTTCTTGTGGATTATGGGGGTTTGCATTCCGATGGGGATAAAATCTCAACTTAAAAGAAGGTGCCAAAAACGAAAATTTTTCTTCGCATCTGTCAGGTAATCTTTTTCTTTCTTTTCCAGCATTTTAATCAAAATTGCCAACCCTACCGCTTTAGGCGGTAAGCTACCGATTTTCACATTATCAACACGAACAACATGCAAATAATATTAAACCATTTACGTTCAGGATGCACTAGCGTGTATCATTTAAGGCTAAGCTTTAAAAGATTTCCCAGGGTGGGGACATGCTCCCGGACCTCCTGGCATTGATTACAAAGCTTTGGCTTTTCAAAATGTTGGCAAGTATTATAAAGGGTGATCCAGAGAAATGGGACCCAAAAGAAACCCCTGTAACTCTTAAAGTATAAGTCCTTTTATAAAATCATACGCATCATTCGAAAGAGGATAGTTACAAGTTTGTACAGGATTGTATAGGTTTTGACAATACAAGACAAGATAAGATACAAAACAAAATAAAAGTGTTAGTTAAAACTAACCCTTCAAGATGACTGCATGGACTGTGGAACAGCTGCGTTTCATAACTGAGCAATATTATGAGCATGGAAGAAGTGTAGTTTCAGCTCAAAGATCTTTCAAGACAAATTTTCAGATGTCAAAATCACCTTCTAAGAGCTGAAACTACACTTCTTCCATGCTCATAATATTGCTCAGTTATGAAACTCAGCTGTTCCACAGTCCATGCAGTCATCTTGAAGGGTTAGTTTTAACTAACACTTTTATTTTGTTTTGTATCTTATCTTGTCTTGTATTGTCAAAACCTATACAATCCTGTACAAACTTGTAACTATCCTCTTTCGAATGATGCGTATGATTTTATAAAAGGACTTATACTTTAAGAGTTACAGGGGTTTCTTTTGGGTCCCATTTCTCTGGATCACCCATATATATATATATATATATATATATATATATATATATATAATCATGCGGGTTGCTTCTACAGAGCTTCAATTTAATATTTAGGAGAAATCCAATGACAAGGAGAAATGTAAATGCCATGAAAAGTCTTCTTTAATGCGCAACGTTTCGAGCAAATACGCTCATCTTCAGGCTGTATGATAACAATGTGAAATTAAAATCAATAATTGAATGAAAAACAAGACAAAGAAAATTTCTATAACCTATTCATAAAGGCAAACTTTAAAAGACTGAAAAAAGAGGGTTAAATTCTAAGTTATACAGATTTACATTTAAAATTAAGAAGCTATTTTTAAATACATATAGTAAATGTGAAATTAATACACTGGAAAATTAACAATAGTACACTGGAATAATGAAACTAACTAACCTTTCACTGCAATTTCCGAGGCTAGACTGATTTAAGCAATGGCAAAACGAGAAAACATAAGATAAGATAAGATAAGATAAGATAAGATGGTGAGGGCGATTGGGGAAGGGGGGATTATAAGGAATTGGGGAAGGAGGAGGGATTATAAAAAGTTTAAAGGGACAGCTGATGAGTCAATATTTAGCGTAGGGGTCAAAGTTTTAATGTAAAGCGATTCCAAAATTCTAAGTGAGTTGGGACAAGTATTACAACCAAGAATTTTAAAATTGTCTAAAGTGACATCAGTTTTACATTTTATACTGTGTTCCCGAATACTAGAAACTTCTTTAGTTTTTAAAATTTTACCTGTTCGGCCACTTATTCCCATATGCGAATAAAATCTAGCCCTGAGAGAGCGAACAGTGCTGCCAATGTAATTCCCAAGGAGACACCTAGGGCAGGTAAATAAATATACAACACCGCTACGCAACGAGTCAGGGGTTCGATCCTTCGCTGAGAAAAAGCTACCTAAAGACGTTTTATTAATAAATATGATGCGGAAATCAGTATGATAAAAAAATTTCCTTAACAACTTTGTAAATTTAAGCTTAAATTCCTTATTCAAAGGACCCATTTCAGGTACCAAGAAATATTTTATATCCTTCGGCACTGTAATACAAGGAAGTTGAGGGCTATAAACATTATTTAAGAAGGATCTAATTAGTTTATCTACATATTGAACAGGAAAACTATTATTGGTAAAGTATGATCTTAGATTATTAAATTCATCATTAAGTAAAGTAAAACTAGAGGTCAAATTATATCCTCTGAACAGGAGAGTTTTAATACAAGACATCTTATAGTTGAAATCAGTAAAACTAAAAAAATTCATGCCCAAACCAGTGAAAGTGGGTTTCCTGTAAACTGATGTAGTAATAGAATCACCGTTTTTCGAAATTAAAAGATCTAAAAAGGGAAGGGAGCCATTTTTCTCAGTTTCCATTGTATACGTTATATTGGGGTGCAAAGAATTTAGGAAGTTAAAGAATTGTTGCGCTTGTACCGCATTATCAAAGACAGCTATCGAATCATCAACGAAGCGTCGATAGAAAATTGGCTTGAGATGAGTGGGAGATTGACTAAAAATTACACTTTCTAAATGAGTCATAAAAAATCAGCTGCTAACGGTCCGACAGGTGATCCCATCCCTACACCATCAATTTGTTGGTAAACCTTATTGTTGAAAGTAAAATAGCATTGTTTGAAGACCAGTTCTAAAAGTTCCTTAAAATGAGACAATGAAAAACCATGAAAAATATCAACCGAGCTAAAAACCCTATCTAAAATAATGGCAATAGTTTCAGATACAGGTACATTTGTGAAAAGCGACTTTACATCAAAGCTGACAAAAAACTTTTTTGAATCGAAGTTCTCACCAAGAAGGTCTTTTTGGAATTCAAACGAGTTATTTATAGTGTAAGCATTTTTCGCAAAGGGTGACAGGAGACGAACAACAAATTTTGCCAATTGAAAGGTGGGTAAGTTATACGAAGCTAAAATAGGACGGAGAGGTGTTCCAACTTTATGGATTTTAGGCAAACAGTATAATTGAGCAAGATTAGCACCAGATGCGAACAACTGAGAGTAAGTATCGTTTTTTATTATCTTTAAGGACTTTAGTCGTGACAGAAATCTATTAACCTGGTCTTCTAACCTTACAATGACTTTATTGACAGGTTCAAGAATTTGTTTGAATTTAGTAAGATCACTTAGGATTTCATTAGTTTTGTTTATGTAGTCCGATTTATTCAAAATAACCACTCCGTTACCCTTGTCCGGTCTAGTCACGACAATCTCCTGGTTCTTTGCCAAATTCTTAATACACTGCAAATCACTCTTCCTAAATATGAAAGATTGAAATTTAAGATTTCTAAGTTTATGAAAAAATTCTTGAGTTAAATTTGAGAACTGACATTTGAAATTATTGAATTCACCCACATGGGGAACATTTTTCAAGCCATTAAAAAATTTTTAAAGTAAAGAAAAAACGAAGGCTTATATATTTGGAACAACGGAAGCTTAAATTGCAAACCAAGTGACAGTGACTTTTTTGTTTATACTATTAAAAAAAAGACTAATTTATATAAACTGTCTTAAATCATTTCAAAACTCATTACATTATTTCGAGAGTAATTAGATGAGACCGTCCCCTGCGTCCAGATTATGCAGCGACCCGTGGTTCGGATCCCACGTAAAGCTGTAGGTCCCCTCCGTCTTATGGCTTTAGATGTTTCAAAGGTTAAACAACCCCCATCATTATTTACTTACCCATTATTTCAGAATGTCAAGAAATTAGTTTTCATTTTCTGTCATGAAAAGAAACTTACAGTAATGACATTAAAGCCGTTTTCTTTTCGTTCAAAACTTGACTCACTTGAAGTCACATTATTTCATTGACTTGAAGTCAGATTTGTGGCCGAAAAGAATGCGGTGGCTTGAGTTTGTGACGGCGGATGTAAACAAAACGCAGTTATGCCCACTCTTGGCTAGGCCCACTTCGAAGTTCAAGGGCTAAAGGCCTAGCTATTCGTTTGCACACTCAACACTCATGAAGCCAGCCCGCAGTAGGACTGAATAAGGCCTAGCCCTAGACTATGACCTAGGTTTCAGCTCGTCACAGCAACACAAGCCTAAGCTAATATGGTCCAAAATTGCAATGATTGAAGGCCAATTCTTTGCTTAAGGTTTAAAAAGAGATCAATTTAACCTAGCCTAACCTTCTAACATCAATAAAATATATTTTCTTTTATATATAGGCCTAAATAATACAATGAATTTTTGAAATGCCTTTGATTCTGCAGACGACAAATGGTTTGTTTACAAAAAAGTAACTCGAGTTTTCTCTAGCTGACTCCAGCCCTGGCTTGGCAAAACTCGAGTCAAGTCTAGTTCGTTTGATGAAAAGAACACGGCAACTTGAATTGATATGACTTGATTTCAAGTCAGTTGGACAAAAAGAAAACGGCTTAATTCTTCTTACAGAGATCCTTGAAGTTGTTCGCGATTGGAATAATTCTGAATACAATTGGAGGTCATAACCAGCTCGAGACTATTCGTATTCCTGGAGTTCTTCAGAGATTCTCCATCTCTTATTTTGTTATCTCTTCCATTTATCTCCTGTGCGGTCCTTCGGTCGGGAAGGATCCCATTGTGAGTATTAGATCATCTCATCATAAAGTGATAAGTGATGGATTAACACTGGAGTATAAACAAATGAAGACATTTAGTTTGGGGAATTCTGAAAATGAAACCTGTGAAATATATTTGCAGAATTTCTTCAGGTCTTGAATTCAAAACGTTTTTAAATACTAATGATGCTACTTATATCTTTTCAGTGAATATATTCAGAAGTGTTTTTAAAATTTCAAGAGTAAATGTCACGTGCGTTCGAATGTGTTTAGTATCATTATTTGTTCCGATAGTTGGGATGCACTGGACTAATCCTACCTTACGACCCAGTGTATCGTGACAGTATGCAATATGGAAATTCCATTTTAGTTTGAATTCACTAAGTATTGAAATAATTTTTTCCACGCTTCTCATAATCTCAAACAGTGCCGGATTAAGCATTTGTGGGACCCGTAGCATTTTCGGAAGACAGAAAATATATTCTTTACCGTCATTATAATTTTTGAGACTTTATTATGACTGGTACAGTTTTATTAATTTTTCTCAAACTTTAGTAGTAAAGGAGAAATATGTATTTATATAAAAATATTTCTTTTATTAATAAATGATCTAAAACATAAGCATCAGTAATTAATCTTTCTCTTGAATGAACAAGCTGACAAACACTCAATTTATATTACAAACTAGCTTTCGAGACTTTTGGCGGGCAAGGTCATTTAGGAGAGTAGAAGTGTCAACATTACAAAGTAAATCGTACTCAATACTCATCAGAGTGAACATATTTAAACAAATTTTTCTTATGGGTGCAAGGCCCCCATAAGTGCGGGGCCCGTAGCATTTACTACTTATGCTAATAGGCTAATCCGGCAATGACATCAAATCATTTATAAATTTCCTTACTTTATACTTTTTAAAACATCTAAAATCCCAGAGTTGTTGTAATAATAATAATAATAATAATAATTGAATTACATCCATTTAACTTTTTTTACATGAATTTTCTATTTTCTTTTTCGAAAGGAATTATAAATTTGAATGCATCATATCTCATTGCTTTTCCTAAAGTTAAATTCAACCTCACTTTAAAGTTTATCCGGTATAACATTCTAGCCAAAGAAATCCAGTCCTATAAAAAAAAAAAATCATAACAGGAACTGAATCCGTGCTTTTTTCTTCTTCTTCTTCAAGGAGGGAGTATTTAGAGGCATCGAGGACATTATAGTACTGTTTCCACAATGGGTTCTCTATGTTCTGCTCATCATTGGTCATACGATATTTGTATTCTACATGCCAAACCCTGGATGTCCGAAGTAAGGATTTGATAGAGAAATAAATGTGAAATATATCTTTTCATCGCTTATACTCATGAATTATGAGTAAAACGAGTTGTATTCATAATTTCAATGAATCAGTTAAGGTTATTAGATGTTGCGAAGGAGGTTAAACAATCCTTTTAAGCAACAAGTTAAGGTTATTGTTTACATTAGGCCAGTCAAATATATCTTTTCATCGCTTATACTCATGAATTATGAGTAAAACGAGTTGTATTCATAATTTCAATGAATCAGTTAAGGTTATTAGATGTTGCGAAGGAGGTTAAACAATCCTTTTAAGCAACAAGTTAAGGTTATTGTTTACATTAGGCCAGTCAAAAATTTTTATGAAATTAAAGTCCCGTTAGCTTGAATAGTAGTTAGTATATGGAAACAAACGGCTGTGTTTGCATCTTTTGTGCACCAGTAACACCACGAAAATGTTGTTTTGGTAGGGGGTACCTCGGGCCTGGAGGAATTGTTTTGTTGCAAGATGGAAAGCCTTCGCCAGATTGCATCGGAGGCGTCACGAGAATGGTCGATATTTGGGTCTTGAGCAATAACCACATTTATCAACACCCGTCCGCTAAAAGTATCTACGATTCGTCTTCCTTTGACCCGGAAGGAATTCTTGGTAAGCGATTAAGTAGACTACGAATCCATCGGCCCCGGGTTCTAGACCCGACGGCAGCTGGCGCGCAGCAAAATCCAGCTGTTCATCCTTCCACACAATAAAGAAAGTGGTTGGTAGATAAATGGGTACCCTAGGTGGCCTAGTGGTTAAGACGCTGGGCTGCTGATGGGACGTGGTTCGGATTCCACGTTAAACTGTAGGTCTAAGGTGGAGTGAAAAGCTTGACCTTCGTCAGAATGAACAATTCGGACGGAAGCTAACCAAAGGTTACCAAAGGTTATATACATTTTAACTGCAAACAACACACAGTATAATTAATGTAAATAACGATGCTTGTGTAGAAGAGCGTTCCGCACAAGATGAGGAGGGAGAACGAGCAAATGAAAAATGAGGTACCTCCCAGGAATCGAACCTGGCATCATCCAATTGCCGGTCGGATATGTTAACCACTACACCAAGGAACCCGATTAGTCAGTACTGATCGGGGTCCTTGGTGTAGTGGTTAACATATCCGACCGGTAATTGGAAGATCCTGGGTTCGATTCCTGGGAGGTACCTCATTTTTCATTTGCTCGTTTTCCCTCCTCATCTTGTGCGGAACGCTCTTCTACACAGGCATCGTTCTTTACAGTTTATATATATATATATATATATATATATATATTGTGTGTGTGTGTGTGTGTGTAACTACTTTTGTAGTTTGATAATTTTAAATGCAATTCTATTTCTTCAGAGTCAATTATTATTTCTTCAATATGTTTATTCCATATTAAATAATTTTATTCTCCGCATTTTCGAGGTGATGAATTGTCAGTTACGGAGCTTTCGGTGGCAATAAGGATGACTAATAATAATTATACCTCAGCTTAACATTTCGTAGAAAAGGAATTAGATCGTTAAAAACCACAAGAAATAGAAATTTAAAGATAAAATTATTTCGTGGTATTTCTGACATAAAAATTATATGAAAATGTTGACAGTATCATAGATTTAAGAATAACATCCGTTTAGCAAACGTATTCGCGCTTCTTTTATTTCGTTCTCATTCCTTAAAGGATGTGTCCCGACTCTCCTTCAAGTATTTTTGGGAATCCAAGCTGGCCAAATTCTCCAGACTTTCACTAATCCCAAATCCCGAATCAAGCGATGGATGATCTGGAGTTTCGCGACCCTGCTCGGAAGTTTGGCACTTAGTTCTGGCATCGTTATCGGAGGGCCAATTCCGGTTAATAAAAGTTTATGGTGAGCGATAGCTTCAATTGAATAAACCATAGATTGTTCGTAAGTGCCTCTGGTTTGACTTAAAATGAGTGCTAACTGTGCTTTTATAAATGTAAAGTGTTTCACCAAACGTATTTAAGTCCATGGATGACGTATTCATAACTTTAGCAGCTAGAACTTCTTCTTTTTCTTCTTCTTCTTCTTCACTGCGGATAACTTCGATAATCAGTGTCGTATAAAATAATGCAGTTCATAATTCTAATTATTAAACTTTTCAAGGTCTTTGTCGTTCGTTCTCATCACTTCAGCGACAGCATTTTTCCTTCTGGCAATTTGCTACATTATAGTGGACTACGCGAAGGTGTGGTCGGGAAGCCCATTTTGCCAAACAGGTAAAAAGCAACAATTCTGCATTACAATAATTCTTTTTTCGGTTACAAATTGTTAAAAGGGATCGAACACTTAAAGACTTTTAAAATTATAATTTTTTCTTTCCTGGAGAAACCCTAAAATAAATTCGACCAAAGTGCTCGGAAGAATCGTTTACCCAATTTCCTTTGTGAGTTATGTTAATACGTATGTATAAATGTAACACAATTTAACTTGTTTTAATCTTCGTTTATATATATATATATATATATATATATAAATTTTTTTTTCTTTTTAACCTAAGGTATGAACAGCATCTTCTTGTACGTTGCCCACTTCTTTACATACAACGTGTTCCCTTGGAGGTATAAATACGGAGACATGAAATCTCATCTGGCACTCTTCACTGAAGCCTTATTTGGTACTACGCTCTGGGTTCTTGTGGCACTGTACTTACATAAGAAGAAAAAGTTTTATACAATTTAGAATTTTATTATTAGAAAGACAATCAAATTAACATTCTAAGAGTAAAGTTTTATAAATTTTTTATTTGTACTATTAATTCGTTATATATATATATATATATATATTATATATATATAAGAACACACATTCTTTGTTAAAGTAGTAATAATAACAGGTCATTAATCCCTCCTCTCCCTGCGCTTCCCCCTCAAAAAAGAAAAAAAAAATCCATGAGCCTGACCTCCTTTTGTTGAGGATCGATGTCTGAAACTCCTACCAGGTTGTCACCCATATTCCAGGCAATGATATTGCTGCCCTTATCAAAGTGCAATAATACACTTGATGACGGGAGCCGTATTGTTACTGAGATAACAATACTTTAAAATAAAATGTAATATATATATATATATATATATATATATATATATAGTACTCACGCGGTTATCCATGACTTACTAATTGTGACCACTGTGCACTTATCCGTGATCATGTTAACTGTGACTTGACGCGGTTATTATAACCAGTGATGGGCATCGATACATGAAAATTGCTAAAGCGATACCGATACATCGATACATGAAGAACGTCTTAGGCGATACCGATACGCCGATACTTTCTAGATGTCTTAAGCGATACCGATACCGATACATGCATCGTCGATACATGTATCGCCGGTACATTTTTATAATTATTCATTTAATATGTAGGTATTAGATATTATTGGTTATACTAGTAATTTGTACGCACTGTAAGTAAAACCAACGACATTTTAATGGGTTTTATAGATGTAAATAAAAACAATTGCTTTATTTAATGAAAGTATGTTTTAATTTTGTAGGATACATGAATGACTGAAAATATTACACTAACAATTAAAAGTAATTACTATTACCCTTCAAAAATACCAGCTGGCTAAACATCTGGTCGCCGTACTGTGTGACGTGACCAGTAGAGTAGTACTGTCATTAAATAAATATTTAATAATATTATTATTTATGTATATTCATAAATATAACTCAGTAGTGTCATATTATAACATCTATTTAAATATTTAAAAATTCTTATTAATGTATCGATGTATCGAAGTATCGATTTTTTTCGATACATTTAAGAAAATTGACCTTAGCGATACCGATAAATCGATACTTTTGTCAAGTAGCTAAAGCGATACCGATACAAAAGTATCGATCGATACGTATCGGCGATACATGTATCTAGATACTGCCCATCACTGATTATAACCACCTCTCACCTCCCGCCAGCCGCCCACAACGCGCCTCAGTCAGTGTCTCTCCGCTCTTCACAGAGTATACATGCTCAGTTGTGGCTTCGCGTATCTTCATATCTTGTTGCGAGTACAAACAACTTAATTGTATATTATACTGTAATAGAATAATATATACTGTGTATGTTGGCGGGTGAGGTGTGAGGCCAATCAGTGGTGGCGGGCAGCAGTGGCTGCACCACCCATCCACCGGCGAAGTATACTGAGTTAACTGTGAAATCGGTTTACCCATGATCAAGGACCACCCCTCGGGCCCTCAACCACGGATAACTGGGTGAGAACTGTATATGGAATATCATGCTTGAATATGCATGATTTGGCAAAATGCAAAACTGCCCCATTTGTAATCGGATTCAGCACCTCTTGAGTAAAAAGCGAGGGAGCTGACCATTACGCTACAAGGTGGAAGTTAGTACAACCTGGCATGTATTTCAACACCCGACGGAACATCGAACGTTTTTACACTAAGAAGTGCTTTTCGTACTAATCCCTTCTACACCAGGCAAAAGCGACGTGTGTCCCCTTGGGTGTTGAAATATACGTCATATATTACCTTTCAATGTAATTGTCAGTGCCCTCTCCTTCGACTCAAGAGATGCTGGACTCGAATCCTGGTGTGTGTGTGTGTGTGTATACTGGATTCAAGGCCGCCAGGAGGGTTTGGGGGCCCCGGGCCATAATATGATGTGGATGCCCCTAATTAATATTGTTTTGGAGGAGAATCAGAGCAGGTAGGGAAATCCCCTCAGGAGGGAGCCAGGGACAGAATGCTCCCTTTGCACCCTCTTCTCGGCGGCCCTGACTGGAGTGAGAAAGACAATATATATATATATATATATATATATATATATATATATATATATATATATATATATTGTTAGTTATGCATGTTTGAGGATAAAATGTACACAATAATTACCTCCTTTCTAAATTGCCAAATAAAATTTTACTAAAATCTGAAAATTTCTTTATTATTATTATTATTATCATTATTATTATTATTATTTATCTGAATTTATAGCTACCCTGTCCTCGGAAACTTTTTCGATGTGTTTAAACTATACATATATGTATGTATGTAATGTATGTATGTATAAATTCTATGTACAAAATATTTACACTAGATTATATGTTACACAAAATAAAGGCTGAAAATATTCCAAGCTTTCATCAGTATTATCCTTAGTTTAGTATATATATATCCGTGGTTTGGTTTTGCTTCCGCCCGAATTGTTCATTCTGATGAAGGTCGAACTTGTCACTCCACCTTAGACCTACAGTTTAACGTGGAATTCGAACCACGCCCCACCAGCAGCCCAGCGTCTTAACCACTAGACTACCCAGGGTACCCAATACCCATTTATCTACTAACCAATTTTTTATTTGTGTGGAAGGATGAACAACTGGGTTTTGCTGCTTGGCGTCTGCCGTCATCGGGTCTCGATCCTAGGGCCGATGGATTCGTAGTCAGCGACGCTAACCACTACATCACCGAGGCGCACACCTATAATATAATATAATATATATATATATATATATATATATGTGTGTGTGTGTGTGTGTGTGTGTGTGTTTGATGTTTTGGGGGCTGTTTAACCTCCTTCGTAACGACAAGGGTCATAAGACGGAGGGGACCTACAGCTTTACGTGGAATCGGAACAACGGATCGCTAAATCATCCGGACGCAACGCAATCCAACAACAACCCAGACCCAACGACGCTTAATTTCGTTCATCTATGCTTTCTATGAGAAGCGATGTTGCGAAATAGCCACGACGTAACCCATGTATATATATATATGGTACTTTTGCATTATCCTCCCAACACTAATTTTTTTTTATAATGGAAGGAAAATAAAGTACCATAACCAAAACCAAACCAACATTATATAAAAAAATTAGTGTTGGGAGGATAATGCAAAAGAACCATATATATATATATATATATATATATATATATATATATATATATATATATATATATATATGCAACCAAATGCACCTGCGAGTATAAGTAGGTCAAGTGAAGTCAAGCACCCCCGACATTATAAGGGTGTATATAAAGTCAGGATCTATTTTCGTGAAGCACTTGGAAATTATATGGAATTCAATCATAAAATGATAAAGTGGTAACATTTATTAAATAATTAAGAGTTGGTTTTCGACGTGACGCCCATCAGTATCCCTGCACAGCTCAAATCGTTCCGCAGCATTTTTAAACACATTCTGGAGCATTTGCGGGGTTATGTTATCTGCAGCAGTTCGTATACGTGTACGTAAGTTTTCAAGACTCGTAATCTTCGTCTGATAGACGTGCGACTCGATAAAGCCCCATGCAAAGAAATCTAAAGGGGTTAAATCTGGTCATCTCGCTGGCCAAGGTCTGTTGCTTCCGCGTCCAATCCAGCGATTTGGAAAACGTCCATTTAGATAATCCTGAACAATTTTGGCATAGTGACAAGGAGCACCATCATGTTGATAGACGACGGGGATAGGATTGTTAGTACCGTCGTCTATCAACATGATGGTGCTCCTTGTCACTATGCCAAAATTGTTCAGGATTATCTAAATGGACGTTTTCCAAATCGCTGGATCGGACGCGGAAGCAACATACCTTGGCCAGCGAGATCACCAGATTTAACCCCTTTAAATTTCTTTGCATAGGGCTTTATCAAATCGCACGTCTGTCAGACGAAGATTTCGAGTCTTGAAAACTTACGTACACGTATACGAACTGCTGCAGATAACATAACCCCGCAAATGCTCCAGAATGTGTTTAGAAATGCTGCGGAACGATTTGAGCTGTGCAGGGATACTGATGGGTGTCACGTCGAATCCTACTCTTAATTATTTAATAAATGTTACCACTTTATCATTTTATGATTGAATTCCATGTAATTTCCAAGTGCTTCACAAAAATAGATCCTGACTTTATGTACACCCTGTACAGTATATTAATGCTGAAAGATTGGTGCTTTTTGTATGCAAAAGATATAATTACAAGTTGAATCCTATGTTGTTGTATAATTCTGCCCTTAGAGCGAGATAATATATATAATATATATATATATATATATATATATAGAAACGACGTAAGTATAGAGGAGTGTTCTGCACACGAGGAAGAGAAATAACAAACAAATTAAAAAAAAAAATTATATATATATATATATATATATATATATATATGAAAAATTATTTCACGAAAGTGACACGTGAAAAGTATTTATGATGAATAAAACCACGAAGGAAAAAAGAAACACAAAGGGGTGCTCAAGCGCTTTCGTCTAATGACATCCTCAGGAACACTGGAGTGAAAGGACAGATCAAGGCAATATATAGGTTACAAAAATAAACATACATACATACATATTCATATATATATACATATATATATATATATATATATATATACATATACATATATATAGTAAGCATAGAAAAAATTGTGGGAGGAGCAAACATTTATATGGGAGATTGACACTTTTAGCACTTCAGCCGACATTCAATATAAATTCAAATGGCTTGTTTATGAAACAGGTCACAAAAGAATAAAGAAATAAAAATAAATATAAATATAAATTGAGAAAAAATTAATTACAAAATAGTGCCTTAGTGATATATATGTCACAGCCTAAATAATCATAAAGAAATAAACAGGCAAATAAAAAAAAACACAAATATATATACATACATATATATATATATATATATATATATATATATATATATATAATATATTAAAAAGACACTTTTAGCACTTTGGCCGACCTCAATATAAATTCAAATGGCTTGTTTATGGAACAGGTCACAAAAGAATAAAGAAATAAAAATAAATATAAATATTGTAAGTGGAGTCTACAAATTCAAGCTCAAAAGGGAAGTTTTACAATCAATTTAATAGATGATGCCAAATTGATATATATGTCACAAAGAAATAAAGAAATAAACCAAAAAAAATAAAAAAATAATAAAAAATAATAATAATAAATTGAAAGATAAATTTTAAGAGAGGCACACCAATTTATAAGGGAAAAATTACCACAGATTTTTTAGTTATTGTCCGAAACATGCATATTATAGTCACAAACGAATAAAAAAGTACAAGTAAATATAAATTGGAAAACAAAATGATGCCTAGATGATATATAAAGAACCATAAAATATATATACAACATATATACGGTATATATACGAAATATAAACGCAATATATACAGAATATATATATATATATATATATATATGCATAAGGAAAAAAATTACCAGATTTGTTTTTATAATTATTGTCTGAAAAAACGGTAGGTCGCAAAAGAATAAAGAAATAAAAATAAATATAAATTGAAAAAATTACAAATAATACACCTACACATGTACACATGTATACCCGCATAACCAAATATATATATACATATACACACATATACAACACACACACACACACACACATTATATATATACACATACAAGCTTACCTTCGCGAAATGAGAAATCATCGCGCAGAACCTTTGTGAGGTTGTAAGGTAAGATAAGGTACATACACACATATATATATATATATATATATATATATACACATTTAACTGCATACATACATACATACATACATATACACACATACATACATACATATACACACATATACATACAAACACATTTAACTGCAATGACCACACACATACTCACATACACATACATACATACACATACACGCATACAGCAAAAAATTGAAAAATAAAATTGTAAGAGAAACAAAAGACAAAAACAAATTTTTTACCAAAGATTTAACAACCTGCCCTTTTTGTTTAAATCCATTCTGAAGGAATTCAGAGCAACGGGATCGAGTTGAAACAGACCTTTACTCATGTTAAGGTTATTTGTAAGTTGAATTATAGCCGACTCAAGAATATTTCTATTAACAATGTTGCTAGAGTGAAACAAAACTGAAACATTATTCCAATCAATACAATGGGATAACTCTGACAAATGGACAAAAAGGGCACTGGACAACTGTCCCGTTCTAACGGAATATTGATGCTGTTTTACACGCGTTTGCAAATCCTTTCCCGTCTGACCTATGTAAAAGGAATCACATTGCTTACACCCAATTTTATAGATAATGCCTAAATTATTGGTAGGGCTATTTTTTACTATGATGTTTTTCACAATATTGTTATATGAAAAAACTACACTGATATCCAAAAGTTTAAGTACATTAGCAATGCCTAAGAAGCCCGGGAAAAATGGAAGTACTAAAATATTCTTTGACAAGGTGCGAGTGTTATTATTCACACGATAGAAGGTTCGTGGAAAATATCAACGGTATTGGAAGTGAGTTGTGTTACCCATCTGCGTTCATGGAATCTTGTCTTAATAAGGCTAAACGAACCTTCTATCGTGTGAATAATAACACTAGCACCTTGTCAAAGAATATTTTAGTACTTCCATTATTCCCGGGCTTCTTAGGCATTGCTAATGTACTTAAACTTTTGGATATCAGTGTAGTTTTTTCATATAACAATATTGTGAAAAACATCATAGTAAAAAATAGCCCTACCAATAATTTAGGCATTATCTATAAAATTGGGTGTAAGCAATGTGATTCCTTTTACATAGGTCAGACGGGAAAGGATTTGCAAACGCGTGTAAAACAGCATCAATATTCCGTTAGAACGGGACAGTTGTCCAGTGCCCTTTTTGTCCATTTGTCAGAGTTATCCCATTGTATTGATTGGAATAATGTTTCAGTTTTGTTTCACTCTAGCAACATTGTTAATAGAAATATTCTTGAGTCGGCTATAATTCAACTTACAAATAACCTTAACATGAGTAAAGGTCTGTTTCAACTCGATCCCGTTGCTCTGAATTCCTTCAGAATGGATTTAAACAAAAAGGGCAGGTTGTTAAATCTTTGGTAAAAAATTTGTTTTTGTCTTTTGTTTCTCTTACAATTTTATTTTTCAATTTTTTGCTGTATGCGTGTATGTGTATGTATGTATGTGTATGTGAGTATGTGTGTGGTCATTGCAGTTAAATGTGTTTGTATGTATATGTGTGTATATGTATGTATGTATGTGTATATGTATGTATGTATGTATGTATGCAGTTATATATATATATATATATATATATATATATATATATGTGTGTATGTACCTTATCTTACCTTACAACCTCACAAAGGTTCTGCGCGATGATTTCTCATTTCGCGAAGGTCAAGCTTGTATGTGTATATATATATATATATATATGTGTGTGTGTGTGTGTGTGTTTGTATATATGTGTGTATATGTATATATATTTGGTTATGCGGGTATACATGTGTACATGTGTAGGTGTATTATTTGTAATTTTTTCAATTTATATTTATTTTTATTTCTTTATTCTTTTGCGACCTACCGTTTTTTCAGACAATAATTATAAAAACAAATCTGGTAATTTTTTTCCTTATGCATATATATATATATATATATATTCTGTATATATTGCGTTTATATTTCGTATATATACCGTATATATGTTGTATATATATTTTATGGCTCTTTATATATCATCTAGGCATCATTTTGTTTTCCAATTTATATTTACTTGTACTTTTTTATTCGTTTGTGACTATAATATGCATGTTTCGGACAATAACTAAAAAATCTGTGGTAATTTTTCCCTTATAAATTGGTGTGCCTCTCTTAAAATTTATCTTTCAATTTATTATTATTATTTTTTATTATTTTTTTTATTTTTTTTGGTTTATTTCTTTATTTCTTTGTGACATATATATCAATTTGGCATCATCTATTAAATTGATTGTAAAACTTCCCTTTTGAGCTTGAATTTGTAGACTCCACTTACAATATTTATATTTATTTTTATTTCTTTATTCTTTTGTGACCTGTTCCATAAACAAGCCATTTGAATTTATATTGAAGGCCGGCCAAAGTGCTAAAAGTGTCTTTTTATATATATATATATATATATATATATATATATATATATATATATATATATATATGTATATATATTTGTGTTTTTTTTTTATTTGCCTGTTTATTTCTTTATGATTATTTAGGCTGTGACATATATATCACTAAGGCACTATTTTTAATTAATTTTTTCTCAATTTATATTTATATTATTTTTATTTCTTTATTCTTTTGTGACCTGTTTCATAAACAAGCCATTTGAATTTATATTGAATGTCGGCTGAAGTGCTAAAAGTGTCAATCTCCCATATAAATGTTTGCTCCTCCCACAATTTTTTCTATGCTTACTATATATATGTATATGTATATATATATATATATATGTATATATATATGAATATGTATGTATGTATGTTTATTTTTGTAACCTATATATTGCCTTGATCTGTCCTTTCACTCCAGTGTTCCTGAGGATGTCATTAGACGAAAGCGCTTGAGCACCCCTTTGTGTTTCTTTTTTCCTTCGTGGTTTTATTCATCATATATATATATATATATATGGGAATGAACTCAGAATGGTCCCCTGAGTTTTTCATAATACACACAGACAGTGCATGGAACAAGGAACTCTTCTGGGAAAATTAAATCCACTATAGTCCGAATAAGTAATGGTAAATGACAAATACCATAGTTTTTCTTTTTCATGATGCTAGCCCGACGTGGGCAACGGGTCACTCGCAAAGAGGTCCGATAAATATAGCTTCCCTCACCAGCTATCTGCAAAGCAGACAGGATCCAGCTTTGGGACATGGATCTAGGGTTTATATATATATATATACTGTATATATAGGTACAGGGTGTCCGAGAATTATCTGTACAAGTTTTGGCTGTTATTAAAAGTCAACCATGAAGTGTAGAAATTCCAGTGTTGTCCCATTTTACAGAGAATCTCATTAAGTTTTTTCTGATACCAAGTTTTGACAAGTTTTTTAGAAATTCCAGTGTGTCCGAAAATTATCTGTACAATTTCATCTTTTAATAAAATTCTTGATAACAAACGTAAAATTCTTAAACAAGATTATTTAGAATCTGTATTTTCAAAAGTTTCTTTTATTAAAGTAACGTTGTTACAAACATTCGATATGTGCACCATCAGTGATTCGCAAAACATCCAATCGATAATCCAAATGTTGCCATGTACGCTGCAGCATATCCACATCAATTCGCTCAATAGCAGCTGTGATTCTTGCTTTTAAATCATCAATGTCTGTCACCCGCGTACAAAAAAGAAAAAACTTGTCAAAACTTGTTATCAGAAAAAACTTAATGAGTTTCTCTGTAAAATGGGACAACACTGGAATTTCTACACTTCATGGTTGACTTTTAATAACAGCCAAAAATTGTACAGATAATCCTCGGACACCCGGTATATATATATATATATATATATATATAATATATATATATATATATATATATATATATATTCTTTAATATGATGATGAAAAACCACGAAGGAAAGGACACAGAATGGTGCTCAAGCGCTTTCGTCTAATGACATCCTCAGGAACACGAAAGCGCTTGAGCACCATTCTGTGTTTCCTTTCCTTCGTGGTTTTTTCATCATATTTTTCACGTGTTACTTTCGTGAAATAATTTTCATATATATATATATATATATATATATATATATATATTAAAACGTGTATAAGTCGGACTCTGGGTAAGCCGAAATCCTCCATGAGTCCATGAGTCGGAAAAAATCTCCTCGGAGTAAAACCTGTATGACTTGGAATTTGTCCGAGATGTACAGGTGAAGTCCGAGGTGACCACGTGGTAAACGCCGATACCCGTCAGCAACGCGGCAAACCGGCGCCATCACATGATACCCTCACAAACTATCACTTGTAAGGTATTGAAAAATAGGCATTTGAAATATTTTTATAGTACTTTATTAAAATATTTATATTACAATTTACTTTAGAGCAGTGGTCGGCGAACTTTTTTGGGTATTACCCCAAAATATATTTGAGGACGTAATCAGGACGTAAATTCGTAATATTCTAAAATTTAGAATAACGCCACATTTATGTAACAAAATAAAATAAAAATATACGAAAAAAATATCAGCACAAAGTGTCTCTCATACCGCACGCATTACCCCCAAAAGTTTTAAATTTACCCCATTTGGGTAATTTACCCCTGTTCCCCGACCACTGCTTTAGAGTATTCATATGTACACTTATATATATATATATTTTTTTCTTTCAGGAACATTGTTTTACTACACATTATTGATTTATACACTTTATAATGTTATAATGTCTCAGACCAACAAAGACCCTAAGATCCACTCATGGCTGGTCTACCTAACTGTGTTTGTAATTGTGTATTGTGCATGTCCTCCGTGGTGGCGGAGAGGACCTACAATTTTGCGTGGGTTCTGAACCACAAAACCTTAATTTTACTACCTTAAACTATACCCAATCTATCAACATATGCGTCTAATCGATTTTTAAACGTGTTTATAGACGTGCTACTAATTACTTCTACCGGCGAACTATTCCAGCTACTTACTATTCTACGCGTAAAAAATTTTTGGCAACTGCTGTCTCGAACCTTCTAAAATAGGTTTCGTTTACCTCTTTAAGACGGAATCTTCTATTTCTCGGACTACCCTCCCCAGTTAGTCCCAAGTTATACAGGTTTTACAGTATATATATATATATATATTGAGTGTAGCGTTCATCACTTCGTGTGGATCTTCCTGCTAAGTTCAGTGTGATTTTCGGTAGTTTGCATTAGAATCCCCTGCATAGCACTGTGGGTCTAAGTCAGGGCCGGAAATAACCATGGTGCAAATGATAGAACTGCACCGGGACTAAGGTGGTCATTTAAAAAGGAGGACACTGCGTATGTGGCCGTACGTTAACATATATATGTTAACGTACGGCCAGATACGCAGTGTCCTCCTTTTTTGAAATTTGGAAATGGCCACCCTAAGGACAGAGTGCTCAAAAGGCGGACTGTCCGCTTAAAGCCGGACGTCTGGCCACCCTAACCGGGACCCCCAACAAAAGCCAACCTCATTTTTAAAATAATCAGTGATCATTGCCCATTGAGATTGTAAAGAGGCTTGAGTTTAGCCTTCCCCCCATTTCGAACCTCCAGCGAGAGTAGGCCCGCGTTTAAGCTTTTGTTCCATTTTGGTATCTTTTCGCTACCTTGCACATTGAGCGTATAAGAGCGTGGATTCTGCCGCATATTGTGACATCATACAGATTTTTACGTCATAATTGTGATATCACCGTAAGCTGTTGTCAGTTCAGAATTTACTTGTCGCTGATGGTTAGAAACTGCAGTGGCGGAAGGACCTTTTCCAAGCTCAAGTTGGTTAAGGATGACCTACGATCAACTATGACTCAACAAAGACATGTTAATTTAACTACGGTATGCTTTATAGGGAAATAGATGTCCGCCGAGCAGTCAGCCTAGAGGAAATCCTATCTGAGTTTGCATCCGCAAAAATGCGCAGGCAGTTTATCGGCATTTAAAAGATTTGTATCGTATATGAATAGTACAAAGTGGTCCAAAAGTCCCTATCTATTTTGCTGAAATAATAGTATTTTAGGATAAAAATGTAGTAACATAATTAGATGTATATTTATTTATCAAACTTAGGTCTAAGATTCGACGTAAGCACCATCAGTGTCTCTGCAAATCTCAAATCTGTCCACTGTATTGCAAAACACATTCTCAAGTATCTCTGGGGTTATTTTAGCGACTGCCGCGACAATGCGCGTTCCCAGATCCTGCAGGTCTGTAATTCTTGTTTTGTAAACATCAGACTTTATAAAGCCCCACGCAAAGAAGTCCAATGGTGTTAAATTCGGGGATCGTGCTGCCCAGGGCCTGCTTCCACCACGTTCAATCCAGCAATCTGGTAAGAGCTCATCAAGGTACGCCCGAACGATGTTTGCATAGTGACATGAAGCTCCATCTTGTTGAAAAACAACATTGTCGACAATGCCATCTGAACGAAGCTGGGGTTCAAGAAACTGCTGAAGCATGTCAAGATAAATTTGCCCTGTTACCGTAGTTTCTGCAAAGAAAAAAGGTCGGTAAATCTTCAATCTTGTCATACCCAGCCAGACATTAACTTTAGGAGAATCTCTTCCATTCGTAGAATTCGGTTTGTTTTTCACTAGCCCAAATAAGACAATTATGTCGATTAACCTTTCCGCATGTATGGAATGCCGCCTCATCGCTGAAGAGAATGTGGTTTAATAAGTTTTCGGTATGAATTTTTTCAATCAATTCTGTGCACAGAGCGGCTCGTCTTGGATAAATAATCCTTTTCGTGTAACTCGTGTATAGAGTCCTGATGTTTAGGTACTAAAAACCCTTAAAAAAGGGCAGGCAACTAGGCAAAATAAACATTCAAAATAGGCATTAAAACCCCGCAAAAAAGGCATTTATGAATTTACTTTCAAAAAACGTTTAATCTAGAATACCTTTATATATACATAATACATATTACAACAGCAGATAGCTGGTGAGGGAAGCTATACAGTATTTTGGGACCTCTTTGCGAGTGACTCGTTGCCCACGTCGGGCTAACATCATGAAAAAGAAAAAACTATAGCATTTGTCATTTACCATTACTTATTCGAACTATAGTGCATTTAATTTTCCCAGAAGAGTTCCTTGTTCCATGTACGGTCTGTGTGTAACATATACCTTACTTTACAACCTTACAAAGGTTCCGCGCGATGATTTCTCATTTCGCGAAGGTCAAGCTTGTCGCCCCTCCTCTCATATATATATATATATATATATATATAACAAACTGATAGGCCTATTTTAGGACTCTAATTGAATAATACTAGAAAATAATGGAAAAAAGGCAAATTAGGCACTTTATGACGAAAAAGGTACTTTTTCCTGTAAATGCAAAAATAGGCTAAAAAAAGTCGTTTCTGGTATGCTCAGTCTACGTGATGCTGTGCGAGTTGACAGTCTCGGATTTTTTTCAAAGGCATCTTTTACCAAGGTACCTGGACGTCCAGATCTTGCCTCATCATGAACAGATCCTGTTCTTTTAAATTTATTGATCAACTCGCGAATTGCTTTGTCTGTAGGTCCTGGTTTGTGAAATCTTCTTTCGAGTTTTTCTCGAATTTCTTTGCATTTCTTCCCTTTGATACGTAGTGTTACACCATCAAACGTTCTTGTAGTACATCCATCATCATCTATGGCTTATAGAAAATACAATAGAAATATAATTATTTCAGCAAAATAAATAGGGATTTTTGGACCACCCTGAAAATAGCACTGATATTTCTTCGGGATAACTACTTCGCAAGAGTGCTCACTTCATTTCAAGTTTTTTACTTGTGAGCTCTGCCTATCAGGGCCGTACCAAAGCAGGGGCGAGCGGTGTGGCAACCCAGGGCGCCAAATTGTTGGTTTTAGAGCTGCCACGTAAAATGAACTTTGGATTTTTAATTAATTATGAATTAATTATGTATTTCTATCATAATCAATTTGTATATGTTCCGAATTTAATGGGTGAGGGGCGCAAAAGGAATGCCTTGCACAGGGTGCCATCACAGGATGGTATGGACCTGCTGCCTATATAGTTTATCTTTACTCAAGTGCTCATTTATCGCTATTATCCTCGCTTGTTAGTCTGTTGTAACTTACAAGTATATATTAACCTATGTTGTGTTGCAACAGTGATTGCAAGTTGTAAGTATACTGTATGTATTTAATAAAGAAGCAACATTTTGTACATCAAATAAACATTTTATGGTTCGTTAGCGCGAGAGCTACAGAAGATATGATCATGTCGAGGGGGCCGGAGCCTGGAGGCCCCCCACACCCTTAATCCGGCCCTGGTCTGAGTGCACGATTCGTCAGAATGCAATTATTCTTATATAGTGAATCATGCAACCCAAAGTTTGTTCCTAGCTGAAACTGGACCAGAGCCTCGAACCAGGTTCGAGAATGTTATATTTTTCACTTAAACAGGCCTATATTTTTCTGTTGTTGTAATTGGATGTTGAAAGCCAGAGTGATCTATCCGCAAAAGCCTAAAAATACTTGTCCTTTTTCCGCAGGTGTTTTACGTACATTGATCACTTTGTAAAGCGTTGAGTGAGTGAGTAGTTATGGCTAAAGTGTTACTGAGGCATTACTCGCTCACTCAACGTGTTACAAAGTAATTAATGTACATAGAGCACCCGCAGCAAAATAGGACAAGTAGTTTTAGGTTTTTGCAGATAGGTCACTCTGGCTTTCAACCGGGCAATTAGCCAATTACTAGTGTACGTATATTATTATTTATAAGAATGTACCAATATACCGACAGTTTTATGGATCTATTATTATTAGTTAATAGTTATCCTCAGAATTTCCATATCGGCCCATCCCTAATTATTTTATTTCTTCGTAAAATTAAGTAAAATATCATCACAATAACGACATCCGATACACGTGACAAAAAAGCGACACATTATTGTGGGTTCATTTGGGGGGAGGGGGGTCGATGCCATGTCTTGTCAACCAAATTGGTGTAGGTCCGATAAAAAATACTTCTTTAAAATAACGAACTGCAGTTATTTACATTCTCTTTCGTCCTTTTGCAAACATCAACCAAATCCCCAAAAAGAGAATTTGAAGTAATTTAATTACCTTCAAGTATCTGATTAAATTTGTTTATTATTATTATTATTATTATTATTATCATTATTACTGTAGTTTGGGGGTAGGAGGAATGAAAAAATCTGAAACCGGTCTGCTCATTTCGACCAAATTAAGCAGTTGACCTTAAGTCCTCGCTCGCTATTTGAGTTGAGTATTTGTAAGTCAAAAGTGAAGGTCACGGTAGGAATTTAACGCTTCTCCTTAATAATTTAAACGGCGAAAAAGGGGTACAGACAAGTTATTTAATTTTCATGACTCGGGTCAAAGGTTGTAAAGTCACAAGAACCAGACCTAAAAGTTTTTGATGGGGTTTTTGATGATGCTTGGGATTCAATGAATTCTCTAGTTACGAATTATACACAATACGTTAATTTAAATTTATAAAAATTAATAATAACCAATTTTTTTTTGTGACTTAATATTACTGTTCAGTAAATATTAATACAAATAACTTAAAATTGGTTAGTTAATAACCTAGTTATTATTATTTTATTTAAACAAAAATTTTTGTACTTAAATATAATCAATTAAATTTCCACGATACTCTTCCGCTTTTTTTATTTTATTTTCTATTATTTCACAAACGTCCTTTACATTTCATCCTAAAACCACTTCCTAGTTTCTTCTCGAGCCGCATTATGCAGAATTTCTGTTGGCACAACACTGTTTCTCACCCTTCCGCGCGAGGTCAGTCCAGTACTGGAATTTCTTACGGTATTTATATTTAGTATAAATCTGTTTAGATGCGGTGTATTCTGAAAGTCAATCACAGTACGTGTTTGCGTGCGCGCGCGCATCCACCCACACAAGCACAAAAGTTGATACGAAAGGAACCTTAACTCTTTATCAGTTCGCCTCTGTCAAGAAATTATTCTTGACGTATTAAAAAAAGGCACGAGTATGTTCAATACTCAAATTAGGAGACAAATTACCACTTAATTATCGACCTATATCCATTTTACGCACCGTACGAGTAGAAAAGATATTTGCGAAACTTGTATAGGCGCGTCTCGCAAAATATTTCCAAAAAAATAATAGTCTTACAGTATACCCAAGCATGTTTGGTTTTAAGGAGGGCCATAAAATAAGCTACGCAATTTCAGCCATATTGTTTATGGATCTATCAAACGCCTTCGATACAGTCTCTCATGACATATTATTACTAAATTATCTGATTATGGCATAAGGAATATGGCACTAAATTTGTTCAAATCATAACTGCGCAACGGATGTCAATACATCAAACAAAATGACATTATCACCTCCCAAATAAAATTTACACATCGGATTACATAACTTTTACAACTGTCATAATAGGAAAGGCTTCCAGTATGCTGATGACGCCTCCTTGATATACTCAAACAGCGATCTTGCATCTTTCAATGAAATGGTATATAGACACATCGTGATAGTATGTGATTGGCTGAAAGCCAAGAAATTATCCTCAAATAAAAATAAACTTTCAACAAATTGCCAAAAAAGAAATTAACACCAGACTTAAATATTATTATCGACTTGCAGACAATATCAATAGGTGTGTGACTTTACATTATTAACCCTTTAATAATAAACTGAGAGATTATTATCAAGATTAAAAAACAGTAAAATTCCGCATTTTTACCAATCCGAAAGTAATAATGTAAGTTTTAAGCGGGAATTATAAGTGGTCAAAAACTACTTGATATCCAAGTTGAGCAAAGACAGCATGAGTTAGGTAAAACCGGTCTGGTCAAAAGGATTAAAAAAATTCATAGGGTGATATGAATGTGCTCGTGATTGGAATAGGTACATTTGTGTGGCCTTTGGGAGGAAACACAAACTCATGGCGCATCCTGCTTCTGAAAAATCATACACCCAGCTGGGTCTAAAAAAGTAGGAGAGTTTGCGATGCAAACTGACGATATAAGCACGAAAATGGATAAGAATCAGACTGTTCACTGATTATGATAACACAGAGGAGTGTTGCTTCAAAGAAAAAAAGTCATGTATACGAGATTTGTCAATACGTTGACCCTCTATGAGTAAGTAAAAGAGAATGCTGATGTATGCTGCTCGCGCCCTGAATGGGTTTATGGGCGTAGTGGCGGTTTAAGTAAAACAGAAGCTTTCCCTCCTACTTATACTTAAGTTATTGACATGCGTATCTCGTTCCAAACATCGAGAATATATATATATATATATATATATATATATATATATATATATATATATATATATACAGGGTGGGCCGTAAGTTTCCATACATAGGAAAATTTAAACGTTTGTTTTTATGTTTCAGATACCCTAAGAATATGCGTTTGTAAGATCTTGTTTACTGATGAAGCAAATTTTTACGTCAATGGAGAGGTTAATCGGCAAAACATACGTTATTGGAGTAATGCTAACCCTAACTGGCTGAGTCCGACGAAGATGCAAGGTGCCGGTAAAGTGATGGTGTGGGCCGGGATATGGGGTAACAGAATTATTGGACCAATTTTTGTCAGTGGAAATCTTAATGCCGAAAGGTATCTTAACATGTTGCAAGAAGAGATTTTCCCATCCCTGCTAAACGAGGAAGGTAACTTCCCAGTTTACTTCCAGCAAGATGGAGCTCCACCTCATTATGGTCTTCACGTGCGTCGGTATTTGGATCAGCAGTTTCCGGATGCTTGGATGGTCGGCGTGGTCCTGTGGAGTGGCCTCCCAGATCCCCAGATCTCACCCCCCTTGATTTCTATCTTTGGGGGCACTTGAAGGCCATGGTGTATCAGGAAAAGATACGAGACATAAATCATCTAAAGGAACGTATCACCAACGCCATTACAAGCATAACGTCAACTGTGCTAATGCGTGTTCATCAACAGTGGGGAACACGTATTGAAATGTGTTTTCAAAACAATGGCAACCATGTAGAGCATATTATATAAATAAAAATGGTTGTCCATAAAAAAATGTTTATTTTTTTTATGTATGGAAACTTACGGCCCACCCTGTATATATATATATATATATATATATATATATATGTATATATACACTATTAAGTATTCTAAATTAATCTTGGGGTTAAAATTAACGGCCCGTTAATTTTAATCACAGGGTTTAATTTGTACAAGTGATGTACAGATTCCAAAATTTAGCCGATGCCGATTCTATGAACACTAATGATACCGATGCTGACTCTTTGCCTAGATTTTTAAAAAAAATCGATTCCCTTCATAAATTTTACTTACCAAATTTGAAACCTTCAATTTTCATATTTTTTAAATTCCAATTTGTTCAAGTGTTTTTCTTTAGCTGACTCCACAACATACAGCGTCGGAATTTGTTGCTAATTTGTTACTGTAGCTAAAGTGAATGTTAAATAGTTTTATTACTCAGTAAAATAAAATAATTTTATTTTAGTTTCATAAATTGTATACCAATATTTAAAGTATCGTATTTCCCGGCGTATAACACGCACCTTTTTTTTCCCCCCAAAGTACTCCCAAAATCACCCTGCGTGTTATACGGCGATGGTACACATTTTTGGTAGGGGAGGGATGGTCGTATTATTATATTTTGGCTGTATATCGTGTCGTGGCACATTTTTTGCACTATATACTGAACAATTACGGTGCGCGTTATACGCCGGGAAATACGGTAATTGTTTTTCCTTGTGTTGAAGGTATTTTCTTTCAACAATGTAAACAACAACAAAATTTTTCATTAAAATTTCAAGGCCCTGGTGGTCTATTTGAATGAAAAAATTAATATACAATTTGGGTTTATGAAATTATTAAGATACTTAAAATAAAGTCATCATAATAAGATGGTTTAATATAAAAATTATAAAGTACAACTCAATATAGAATTATTATTAATATAGAATACGAGATTACAATAGTTTATAATATTTAGATATTAGCTAGTTAGAGAAAATGTAAATTTGTGGGTCACTTAACTTATTAAGCTTTGTATTTTTCGTGAACGTGAAATATTTTTATATAATTACACTTTGAAATTAGTATAAATTATCATAGTGTTTTTTTTATGTTTAATTTTATAGATTTTGTTTTGTAATGAAAATTTTAAAATTTCAAATAATCGGTGAGAATCGGTTAAATTTGGCCGATGCCGATGCCCTAAAACTGGCCGATTCTGCCGATGCCGATTAATCGGTACACCATTAGTTTAAGACAAAGGGATAGTCATATGGAAGATTGTGACGAGTAGACAGATGAAAGAACTGGGTTTTCGAGGCATTGAAAGCCACAAGGTTTTCTCTGCCCCAATCAGAGATAGTAGAAAGATCAGAGGTCAAGTGCTACATAGCCGTCTTACGCGAAGTATCGACTGACTTGATAGAGACGCTTTGTGAAGCGGGTGTAATCATCGGCATAAGAGTGGATAAGACAGGAAGTAAGACTTAAAGATCAATGATAAATAAAAAGAAGAGTGGATGACAATCTACAACTGCAGCTATAGATCGGCCAGAAAGGAAATCAGAGATGAAGGCACAGATAGAAGGATATAAACCGAAGGAGAGCAGTCGTAAAATTAAGGATTTGTGCCACATTTTATCAAAAGCTTTTGATATGTCTAGCGCAATAACAAAGGTTTTACCAAAATCCCATGCTGACCCAGGATGACCAATTATTTGACCAAGTCACAAAGATAGCAAGATCATCGCCAGTAGAGCGTCCCTTGCGGAACACATACTGACAATCTGAAAGAAGATTGTGAGTAGAGAAGTGTTTAATAATCTTCCTATTAAGGATACATTCAAAAATTTTAGGAAGTCAACAAATCAAAGCAATTGGACGATAGTTGGAGGGTTGAGAGTCCTCATCCTTCTTTGGGACATGCTGAATGAGAGCGAACTTCCAGCAGGAAGGAAAAGTACCAGATGAAAGGCAAAGACGAAAAAGATTGCCTCGGCAGGGTGTCAGCATAGAAGCACAGTTTCACAGTTCTTGAGAACAACAGGAGGGATCCCATCAGGATCGTACGCTTTCCTAGAGTTGAGCCCAGATAAGACAGAAAATACATTTTTTTTTGACATTCTAATCTAAGACATGGTCAGGTTAGAGGGGGATGAGATGGAGGAACAGCACCGGAATCATCCAGTTCAGTTGGAGCCGAAAGTTTGAGCAGAGAGTTCAGCTTTATCAGGAAGAGACGGCAACTGAGCTGTCAGAATGGAAAAAGAGGAGGTAAAGAAGCAAAATTCTTAGAGGGGTTTTTGATTAGGTCCAGCAGAGTTGGCACCAAAGTGGGTAACCCACTTTTGCCCACCCGGGTAAAAAAACAAAAGCAAACTTGAAAAAAACCCAGTATTTTCCCACTTAGTGTTTTTTTCACATTATTTCTATCATAATATTTCTGCCAAAATTAAAATCATCTGTTCACTGAAAGTGAAAGAGTCGAGTAACATTCCATGGTTACTCTCACAAACTACTACTACTACTACTAATAATAATAATGATGATCAGTATTGGGTTATCATTGTGTATTTTTGGGTATTATTTATGGGGTTTAATGTTACCAAATTTGACTACTGGTACAGAAATGTGATGAAGGAAAGTGACAACAAAGTTGACTTAGTCGAGTACAATATTAGCCGTGTTTAAGAAAAGAAATACCTGCACGTTTTCACCTCAAAAATTCTGTACTTTAATTTAACCTCAAAGTTTCTGGCATTTTCTTTTATTTTCTTAGTTTGAATGTACTGTATTACTTCATTTATGCACATTGGTATTTTTTAATAAACTTGTATACAGTACTATGTGCTCGAGTGTATTATTATCCTTTAAAATTCCTTTTTATGCTATACAACATTGAAGTTATGTTTAATTTGAGCTAAATTTATCAGTATTAATTAGGTAGTATTTTAGTAAACAGACGATTTTAATTTTTGCAAAAATATGATAAAAATAATATATACAATACCATATACCAATGATAAAAAACCATTTGATAGGCAATGAGAGGAGGCAGATGCCTGTGTGTGATGCAGTTTATGGGTTTGGGCCATAGAGCTAAGGTATCTGGGATGATCCCCCGTGAAGCACTTTCAAATTGGGAAATTATGATAGGAGTGATAATGAAGACTGTACAGTACTATTACCCTTTGTCTAAAACCATAACTCTAATAACTGCTTTAACTTCCATCTTATTAGATGCATAAGCATCTTACATAATCATAATTTAGCTTGTACAAAAAGTAGGTGGTTTAATTATTAACATTATTATGAAAAAAACCAGTTTTCCCCACTTTCATGCAATTTTTTTTTTTTTTTTTCCCGAAAAAAACCCAGGTGGGCTGGGTATTTAAAAAAAGTGCCAACAGTGGGTGCCAGAGAAATAGGCTGACCATATTTCCTTGAGACAAAAACGGGACATTGGGATGGCAAAAAAGGGACGGGGGTTATGTAATATTCTGTATTCATGAAAAAGTAAGTACATAAACATATTGAGCTTACAATTATTCTTCAGTGACAGAACCCATAAAACAAACGGTACTGTCCCGTTCAAAACGGTACGTATGGTCAGCCTACAGAGAAAGCAAGAATAATTAGATAGGTTTACACATTTTTGTCTATGAAGGAATTTTCGGCGAAACGAAGAACAGATTTTGTACGATTCCGGGCACAAATATAAGTCGAGTGAGAGTCAGGAGTTGGATGGCAACGGGGCCTTCTGAAAGCCTCCTCTCTGTTGCGGGTAGGATCAGAACAAGCAAAGTTAAACCAAGGTTTTATTTGGATTAGTAGTAGGAAAAGAATATGGAATGTACGCCTCCATGCCCTAGAGAATCGCCTCCGTGATGCAGTCAGTGCACTCGGAGTGGGCCCCGGGATCGAAAGCAGTAATCATTCCATGTGAAGTCAAATAGCGTTACCTAAGGGCTTCCCAATCGGCGGCGCCGAAGTTCCAAAAGTCGAACTGAAGCGAGTGGAGGAAACGGATTAAGATTGTGGTCGCAGGAGCCCAACGGAGAATAAAGTTTGACAGAATAAGGATGAGGATGAGTGGTGACATAAATCCAGATTGTTGAACCTATATCAAAGGCGATCGGGGATGTGAATAAGGTGTTGTACAATGTTCTAACTCATTCGGGATAGAAAAATTGTAAGCTAGTTCACCAGGGAGGTCAGTGAAATGTGAGGAAAGCCAAAGGTGATGATGGTGAACACCGAAATCACCTAAAATGGAAATTTCAACAAATGAAGTGTGGTATAAAATGTATTCCACTTTGAAAGTGATGTCACTTTTTTGAACTAGTTATGATGGGTTGAATTTTTTCTTAACATATGTTAACTAATGAGCTGTACGCAACATGTTCATCTCAAAAGCCTTCACAGTTACAGTGCAATAAAGTCGCAAATTTTTTATTATAAGTATATATATTTTAAATTCTTTTTAGGTTTAGTATGAAACAAAATTTATAAAAAATTCATAATCCAAAATTTAATCAACGGAAAGACATACATTATCAATATTAATAATTAATCAACAGAAAGACATACAGTATCAATATTAATCAACAGAAAGACATACAGTATCAATATTAATAATTAATCAATAGAAAGACATACAGTATCAATATTATTATTAATAATAATTTAGTGTACATAATATGTAAAAAAATAAAGAATGTTCAAAGTGTTAAACGACTTCTATAATACAAAGTTAAATTATAAATATAACTATAATAATAATAATATCTTGCTCCAATTAGAGTAACACAATAAAACTACATTCATTCCCTTTAAATCCATTTAAAACAAACTGATTCACTTTCCTCCGTAATCGAGACCTCAACAGTAGTTCAAACACTTTACTGAATTATTGCCAACTTCTTTTAAAATAACTTTTGTGAAATATATCATTAATGTTCCTAAATTTTAATAAACTATAAACGACTCATCTGAAATGTTCAAAATAACTTTTTTATAAACAGAAATAATTTAAATTCCAAAGTTTAATTTCTTTTAAAACCGTTCTAAGAATACCTTTACGTGTGGCAAAACCTCTTTTTTTTTTTTTTTTTTCGATGAAAGGATCCATTCTGCGTTGTATGGGATCAGCTGTTTTTAAGAGTGATCAGACCACACCGTTAATCAACTACAATAAAAACTCGCCTGCACACTAGATTATAATCTAAAGTAAAGGGAGATTCATGAAAAATGCCGCGGTATTCGATTGACACTAAGCAATCAGATCCATATTTGCGTTGCGGAGGATTTGTAAGTAGACGACAACTTAATGTAACGATAATATTCCGTTTTTCCTGTTAGTTTTATATATTATAATAATAATAAATACTTTTTCCTTAGTACTACTTTTAAATATTAGTTTGCATACGCAGGTATTATTTATGTAACTATATGGTAACGTGTTAACTTAACCTGGCTCTATGGAACGTCTAACTGAATCTTTATTACATCAACTTTTCATTCTATTCATTCCTCACTTTTCCATAAAAGGAGATGCAATTTCCCCCCACCCGAATAATAATATAAAATTGCATAAAAACATTACCGCATACCCTGTTTACAGTGCGGCGGGACGTAAAAATGGTAAGATCCCAAAGCCATTAAGCTTCCCGGCAAACCTCGACAGTCACTGAAGTCTTCACAAACAAACGTTAGAAGCATACTAAAGAAACGCATTGAAAGATAATCGATCAGGACACGAATGGAATGGCGATTTCTTTGGATAATTCAGTACAAGGAAAAATTCACACCAAAAAAAAAAAAAAATTAGAAGACCTAAATCAAAGTCTAAATGGACAATTAGGTATACAAAACCAACAAATGTACATACAACTTAGTTCAGAACATTTCTAGAATCCTGCAGTATACTTGGTGCTATCTTCGAGTTTGTCACCGATTGTATTACTTATAATTAACGATACATTCCAAACTGTTTTTAGGGAATATGAGTAATTATGGTGTTCAATGCCCCCATGTTACGAAAGGGAGAAACTTCATCAATGAGGGACGTCCTTTAAGCCATATATAAATCAACAGTGAATATATAATGTAATAATAATAATAATAATAATAATGACTTATAACAAACATGGTTATCAGACAAGATGAATTAAATAAAAATATTAAATACTGCAAGAGATCCCCGCGCAATCTCCACCGACTCTCTTCCCTGTATTGCTCTCTCTATTTAATCTCCGCAAGGTTGCATCTCCATATTGAATTCCTGAGCCAATCTGTTCCGGGTCCAATTCACCTTTAAAAAAAAAAGAAGAAAGAAAATGCACTTTTTGATGAATAAACTGCATTACTTTTTCTCCTTCGATAAGAATTCTAGTAGTTCCTATAGAAGAAACATATCCCTTGGTATTTTTGCTGTTTAATAATTAAATATTAAAAGTGTGCAAAAGTCTTAAAAAAACAACTATGATACAGGCTTTACAAATAAAGACTAATCAAAAAGCATAGGTCAATGCAACAACATTTTGGGAGGGGGAGGGGGAGGGGGCTGCTGCCTTGAAACTTCAATAAACATCCTTCGGTGGGTGCCATCTTTGGACTTTTATCCATAATACCAGAAATGCAGTAAAAAATATTGCATTCTCTTGTTTTATATTTGTATTCATTAACCAATACATTTTTTTTTGCATAATCAGTTCACCTGCAAAAAGACAGAGCTTCTCATTGACTGATTTATCTTTAAAAGCCTTATTTTCCTTGGTCAAATCACTGTCAAAATGATTCCCCATGAGCGAGTAACAAGCAAAAAGTCTAGATTTTCTTTGTATTAATAAAGCTAATTTATATGCTGAATTTATTGTAATAAAATTTTAAATTGAGTAATAATTAAAATTGACTTTGCATAAAATCTGACTATACAACAACATTTACAAGATAACTAAAATAACCCAAACTAGCCTTTATAAGAAAATTGAAAAATTAAAGCCTTAATTTAAATAGTCCAATACAGTACTCTCTTCAGCTATTTCGCTAATAATATTGTATAAATGGACATAACTTAAAAATTAGCACAAATTAAAAAATATTCTCTTCATTCTTAAAACCAGGAGACGTTTTCAGACATACAATTCAGCTGTTTACAAAGAGTAATTACAGCAGGTCACTTAATTTACTAATGCAAGTTGCTATGAAAACACATTTATGTAAGGCATTTAAAACATTTGTTTAACAGGTTAAGGCAATGTTAGTTGCTGAAAGATTTCTTTGCGAGTGGTTGATCTCCCACACCCTACTTTTTGAAAGTTGTAATACTGAACTTTGGCTGTCAGAAAGGTGACAAAGATAGACCAGTTGTTTGGAAGTATGTGAATGAACACTTTAAACAACCTGTACTGTAGCCATCTATAGCATTAAATGAATATACAAGCATTTAAAATGTATTTTACTTAATGAATACACAAAAACTTAGACTGGATGACTCTCTCGACTGCATTTCCAGTATTATCTGTATGAATGCAAACCAGAAATGGCACCTTATCGAGGGTTTTCCTCAAAACAACAAATGTGGTAAAGAAAAACAAATTTGAAATTTAATACGCTTATGTAAGTGTTTTTACCAGTTTCAATTTTGGCGAGAATTGACTTGGCACATTTTAAAAATGCCTCTTCAACATTTTCTCCAGTCAGTGCACTCGCTTCCAAAAACATAAGTTCTGAAAGAATCAAGATAAAAGTTCATGATACTGAATATTAATGAGGCTCTGTAAATCATGGGGATCTTATTAGCTTAATGTTATAGTATAAAAACATTGTAGTTTTTAGGAAATAAATAGGGTATAATATTTTAGTTGGAATAAAGTTTCTTTTAATTTCTT
Organism: Bathynomus jamesi; assembly: GCA_023014485.1. Lineage (NCBI taxonomy): Eukaryota > Metazoa > Arthropoda > Malacostraca > Isopoda > Cirolanidae > Bathynomus > Bathynomus jamesi. The sequence continues at coordinate 143,681 of JAJOZX010000649.1, read as the reverse complement.
CCTACTTCCTCATATAACTAAAATTAACAGCTGGATGTTATTCCAAGTATGTTAAGTGCAGATTGCTAATGATATTTAACATTTATTTCACTTACCATTTTCTTGGGAAAATCTGGATGCTTCCATGAAGGTAACTTGTCTTTCTGTCTCTAAATCTTTTTTGTTACCCACATTTAATATGACAATGTTTGGTGAGGCTAGTGTTCGTGCATCTCCTAACCAGTTGCTGAGAGCATTATAACTTTCTCTTGAAGTAATGTCATAAACTAACAGAGCACCAGCAGCCCCTCTATAATATGATCGTGTTACAGATCTGTTAAATAAAACAAAAACTTATTACATTAAACATAAATCTCATTCAGCAAGGATAAGTTACTACCTGAATGTCATTATTTGGCAAGGATATGAGTGGGAATTTACCTGAAACGCTCCTGTCCTGCTGTGTCCCATATTTGAAGTTTAACATATTTACCCCCAACATTCACAATCTTTGATCCAAATTCTACTCCTATCGTATGATTACTTTCTGCTTTAACTGAGAGAGAGAGAGAAACATTAGAATTGGGAAAATGGGTAAAAATAGATAAGGACAACTTAATTTAGAAAGACAGACCACAGGATGAGTATTACAGTACATAGTATACTGAACAAATCTAATCTTCTCAGGAATGCTAATTTATAATTAGAATAAATGAATAATGGGTGTTTTGTAACACTATTTATATAAAATTAAAAGGGATTGGCAGATAATGGATATTAGGATTATATGGAAACTGGCATTAACCAAAATTTAGTCAATTTTCTCAATTTGGAGAATTTCAAATGATGGAATAAAATCCTAATACGAAATGTATTTATTGGAAATACATAGTTTTTGGCCTATACTAAGGTCTTCATCATGTGATTGTATATGATGAAAATCTTAGTATAGGCCAAGAGTACATGCTTCTAATAAATCCATTTTTTTTATTGTGACTAAGTAATGCGAGTGAAGAGAAATAGTATAATACGTGAGTGAACATGAACAAGTAATATTTATTACATGTACTTTATAAACAGAAAACAAGCTTCAAAATTTCCTATATTCTTTAATTCTTTATTTACTGTATTGTATAATTATTTCCTAAGCAAACAGAAGTACCCTATATTCAAACTTACATTTTCCTTCAATGAATTGATGCAAAAGACAACTCTTCCCTGTACCTGCACTCCCAATAACCAGAAATTTAAACAGAAAATCTGTAAACAAAAAAAATTAAGGGTGCACCCAAATCCATCTAGACTTGAGAAAATTAGCAATGATATTAATTAACCAGCCATAACTAGGCCTAAAGCTATATGCTAACCCTACTATTGATAGAATGGCATAAAACATCCCCAGTGGATAGGCTTTGCTAGAGGTCTACAGAGGCCCATTCCAGCTTTGTCTGGCCAGTTATGTTCCTTTTATTTTGAAGCCTGTATCCAGCCTGGACTGTAGGAATTTTATAAAACATGTACCTAGCCTGCATTTGACACTATATCACTGACCTATAACACAATGTCATCTATACTATTATAGGTGACTATTAGAATTGTGTATTATGAGAAGCAGCAACTGTAAAATTAATGTAGCAGCCCATGCAAATCTCTAGGCTTTGTTCCTCCTGCGAGTATTTTTTTTATTTTATTTATTTTTTTTTTGCAAAAATTATGCAAAAAAGAGGGGCCAAAGACGAATGCCTACAAAAATACCATTACAGAAGAAGAAAAGCCAAAATCAAGGTCCAAAGTTTTAGAGATGATTGGACACTGGACACTATATTTGAAAGATTAGATGTCATAGACGGGGGGGGGGTTGAGGAAGATTGTTTCACAGTTGAGTTGATGAAAGAATGAAAATACCAATTAGCCCTTATGTTAGAGGGTTGAACAGAAAAGGAATGAGAATGTGTTGAAAATCTGGTATTGTGTGCTCTCCTTAAAGGAAGAGGCATGCAGTTAGAGAGTTCAGAACTTCAGAATAGCAGTGTTCATTATAATAGTGATAGGATTGAAGACAATTGGTAAGAGATGAGAAAAAGCCTTTGATTCCACCCAGTCAAGTAGGGCTGGTGGGTTCAGCCACCCCACACATGAGAAGTGTACTCCATACAGGGGTGGACAAAACGCTTGTATATAGAGAGCAACTAAGCAGGGATGAAGAAACTGTGGAGTTGGTACAGCACACCTAACCTCTTAGAAGCTGTTTTGGAAAGAGTATATGTGATCTTTCCAGGAAAGATGACAAGAAAAGGAAACATCAAGAATGTTAAAAGAAAAAGAAGGATTGAGTTGTATATTGTTGAAGGTAAGGGGATAGTCATGTGGAAGACTGTGATGAGTAGACAGATGGAGGAACAAAGATTGAGACATTGAAAGTAACAAGGTTTTCTTTGTCCCAATCAGAAATGGCACAAAGATCAAAAGAGGGTGAATATGTAGACAACAGTGTACCACAGTACGTAGTCAATACACAAATGGGCAGCCCAAGTGATGCAGAGTACTCAAACATGTTCCAAAAGATGAAGGGAGTTAACAAGTGTTTGCACACATTCACATTTGTTCATGTAGAGCAGTGTGGAGGTTGCAGGTGGAGCATGCAATATCAGTTTATATAGTGCATGAAATTAATTTGTTCTCTAAATAATTTGGCATGTTATAGTGATTCTGCATAAAGTGGTACCACATGTAATGAGACCTACCTGTACAAACACACATACTATTATAATTGTTAAGAATTTGTCATAAGAAATTTATGAGACACTCCTGAACAATTTGATTGCATCAGACAATTTTTATATCTTGGATTTCTTTTTATTCATTTCTTAAGTTTCTTCTCTACTTTTTTGGCACCCCCCAACATATTGCACCCCAAGCAACTGCCCAGTTAGCCAGACCTTGAGCCAGCCCTGTGTACATACAGTTGCCCCTCGCCATTTGCGGGTATTTCATTTGCCAGAGACCCCATGAAGCATGAAATCTGTGAACTGTGATACAAAGGTTCAATGGGAAAAGGGGGGTTACATGCCTGGAGACCCCCAGACATCCCCCCAAAAATATGAATATTAATTTTGGGGGGAAATAAAAACATTAACAATTTATTTTAAACAAAAAGGCCAAAAAATCTGCTAATAAATTTGCTGATGTATTTTAGTGCACAGACTACCTACAAAACCACTTTGGTTACAAGGGTAAATAGCATTAGAAATAGTTTTCTACTGATACTGTATTAGAGAAAATGTATCACCAGAGGGTTTGTGAGGGGTGAAGCAAGTACCATACTGTAGTAAGAGCACCCTCAAATTGGAAACAGATGCTAAGTGATCAGGGACAGTACAGGATTTGCTCCCAGTTGTGGCTGTAAAATTTTGGCATTGCTCCAATATATTAGTCTTATTTTTGTTGTGAAGAATATACCTATGCCTGCTATAGTGTTTAACTACTGAACAGTACTGGGAAAGAAATAATGAAAATAGTATTTTAGACCCAGACATTGTACATAATTTCAGTAATGACAGAAAAGTGTGTGTGTGTGTGTGTGTGTGTGTGTGTGTGTGTGTGTGTGTGTGTGTGTGTGTGTCCCCCCTAAGGTGACTAGATGTCCATAAATGGTCAGCTGAGCAAAGTTAGCTGCCATTTTGCACCTCTGTGGCCATGCGCATGAAATTTCTCCAAGGCTCTTGAAATTGCTGCCATTTTTTTTTTTTTCCTAATTTTGAAAAGATTATGTAGGGTATATGCATGTATATTTAGTGAAAAATAGGGAGAGAAGTGTGTGTTTGAGAGCATGCTGGACTACTCACAAGGTAGATGAGACATGAAAAAAGATCAGCGAAGGACAGTGACAGGAGAAATGGGTGTTCCAGCACTCCCTACATATAGTATACAGATTTTTTACAACCCTACTAATAGGAATATCAGTAGTTTGTTTTTACATCCTTGAACTGAGATAGGCTACTGTATGTAACTACAGTAATACCTTGCATAGTACGGTTTTGAACAGTACAGGTTTTGCTATAATACAGTTTATAAATTTAAAAATATGAAATTTTTTTTAACTGCATTACACACTGATATTGGACTGCTACTGTATGACAGTACGTATGTACCGTCTTTTAAGCTATGTACCGGTACTAGCGTGATGCCTACATCAGTATCATTCCAGGTTACGAGCAGTGAAGTTGTAGCCTTAAGTATATACTGTACACACGAAACTCTTGTGGAAATGGATCAGCAACATTTATACGAAGAAAAAGAGGAAAATCAAGAAGAAAATGTTGCGCCCACGAAAGGATTCACATTGGATGAGCTATCAACGTTAATTGCAAAAGTAGAAGATGCTTGTGACTTCATAATGAACGCGGATCCAAACATTGAATGAGGCATTACAAAATGATATTCAATGCTATAAAGATATGTATGCTGATAAAAAGAAGAAAAAAAACTGTGCAAACTACGTTGTTCAAATATTTTTCAAAATAAAAATTATCTATCTTTACTGTATGTACGGTACATTGTTTATTTACTAATAAAAATCTTTAGTACTGTATGTACTACTATTTTTAAATTTATTTTTATCCTTTTTAATTTCTTTATGCGCAAGTGTGTGCAAGAGTTCCATGTGCATTGATTTGCAGTAAGCAAGCGGCTAAATATTTTTGCCAACAGACGCATATAATCGTATGATTGGAATGCATTACATTAAAACACATTATAATAATACCTTCATCAGTACGGTATTGCATAGTACGGTATTTTTTCAGCACGCATTAACAGTACTATGCAAGGTATTACTGTATTTGCATTTATAACTAATGTAGAATTTATTTAAATTTTCTGGTAATTTTTAATTTCAGGGGCATATCATATTTTTCCCAATAATGAACGCAGCCTACTCGGAAATAATAAATGCCAGTCATATATTTATTTCTTTTCAGTAAATAAAAATTATCTTTTGTAGTTTACATTAGATCTAAAAAGTTCTTTCAATAAATTTCAGTTAGTTTCTTGGCTGCTAATTGAAATAATTAATCATTCAGCCCATTCAGTAAAATCTTTATAATGCTTAAATATTGGGCCTATGCATTTTTTATCAAGTTCTAGGTTCACACGCTACCTGATAGCTATCATTGGTCATACAAAATAATTGACTGAACCCAGTCCCACACTAAGAAAATATGGAGGAAAGAACCGATAGTTGACATTTTCTATATTTTTTAAGTAAAAATACAGTTAGAACTCACCATATGATTCTGTCATATTAAATAAGAACTAAGCTTCTAGGCTGCAACTTCCTCTCTTCTTTTAAAAGATCTTTAATTTTGGTAGGTCAAAAGAATTTCTAAATTAATTGAAGAGCTGCAAAGACTTTGAACTGAGAACTGACAGACTTATTTTAATTCAAAGGCCATAAAAACCTTGTTTATAATTCATTCCTATTAGAAACTATTATGCTCACTTATTTTTTAGTAGTTATTTTTTTTTAAGTTTAATTTCTTTTTTGAACAATCCTGCAAAGGTAATATAAAAAATTAGCTTATACTTATAGGCTATATGACAAAATTCCAGAATCCAAATGCAGTTCAGAGACAAAGTTTATAGCTAATAGCTTAGTAATATTTTAGGTTATGTTAATATAATTATGGATTGTCTGGATTCTGGAATTTTACCAGCTATAATTCTGGGCTAATATTAAGTTTCAAGGCCACCACATTCTGGTGATCCACCTATTTCATCCACTGGACCAATCAGGGTGACTCATATATATTACTCTTAGGTTACACTGGGTTAGGTCATTTTAGGTTAGTTATTTCGCACATGACCAACTTATGGCTAAATTAGAGATGTAAAAAAATAGATAGCCCTGAAACTGAATATTTATCTAATTCTGTAAATTAAACTGAATTTCTCTTATTACTCAGAATATGTTATCTCTTGATGTTAGGCAACTAGGATTTAAATCTTTAAAAACATCCTAGCTAAGAACCCAATAAAAAGACAGCTATATACAGACCTACTACTGGGTATGTATGAAGTAATAAGTGTGAAGAGAAATACAGACTGAAATAATTGCTGTTTATGAGTTAGAAAATGAGTTAAAACTAGTTTAAACCAGTTCAAATCAGATCTGTTTCTTCACTTGCATTACAAAACTAGTTTAATCCATTCAAAACCAGGTTTCAGAAGAGGTGATACAGACCAATCCAGACTAGTCCAATCACAATTTTCAATTTTTGCAAGTATAAAGTACAAATTTTTGGAAGTATGAAGTGTGAATTTTAGCCAAATTTCTCACTTGCTTTACTATATAATATACAGTAACACTCAATATGTTTCTGGTACAATTTGTCACTTAACTGTGTGAAATAACCATATTTGGATTTAGGACCAATTTGGACCACTATTTTTCAATCTTTGCAAGTAGGCTACTGTATTATAGTGAGAGTTTTGGCCAAACTATCTGCTTTAATATGCAATACAAATAATGCTGGTACAATCTGTAACTTAACTGTGTAAAAGTAACATATTTGGATTCTGGATCAGTGTGAAATGGTCCAAGGATCTCAGATTACATCATCAAAAAATAGCATTGAAAGGACTCCAAACTCTATAGGAAAAACTGACAAATACCCCATCTAATAAAACTATTAATCTAAACAGTGACTCCACCTGAAACTAATATTTAAACTTGACAATTGATGCACTAGATTCAGTAAATTTCTGCCAAACAGCTCAATTTGGTGTAGACTATATTTAGTACAAAAAATGTTTACTTTTTACTATAGGTATAATAGGATGAATAGTTCTTTTGCCAAAATTTATATATAGGTACAGTATCCCCCGCTTAACACAGCCCCATGGTTCAAACATATTCAATTTTTTAAATTAAAAAAAAAAAATAGAAATACTTTTTTGAGCACAGCATAAATGCAACATGGTAGCCCAGTCAAAAAACAGTACTCTATATGCCCACTGTGGTGGCTGGCACACCAGTTGCTATAAGCAGCCAATCAGCATGGGCCATTTAAGGGATGCAGTCTCTCCACCAATCACTAACCATGTTACTCTGAGCAATGCCATCAGTGGCGTGAACAAGTTTGTTTACATTGCATCCTTGTGTTGTGAACAGGTGTCTCCTGCCTATTTCATAATTTTATAGCCGATAAAGCTATTAAAATTGCGTAATCATGTCTTCCAAAAGGCCTCATGGTGGTGGTGGTAGTGGTGGTTGTGATGGTGAAAGTAAGAAAAAGAAATCTTGTAAGGTAGAGTTAGCTTGGAAACAAAACTAAAAATAATAATTTATTTATTTTAATTTACTTAATATGTATTTTATGTTAGATAATATTTTCTTCTTTTTCAGATATTATTATTATTATTAATAATAATATTTTAGTTTCCAACATATTCTTTAATTTTTGTGGTGACTTGGGGTGGGGGGCTGCACCTATCCCTATAGACACTGTTATAATTCCCCCATATAATGCAGAATTTTCAGGAATGCATCTACTGCATTATGCATGGGATACCTGTATATATAAACCTGTCCCATACTGAAATAATATAGCTAGATATGCTTGAAGGTGTGCAATGTAGGGCAACCAAGCTTATCCCTAGCTTAAGAAGGTTAGAAGAGTACAGTGAAATATTAAAGAAATTAGATAGGTTTAGTTTTGAGACACATTGTTTGAGGAAAGATATGATACGAGTGTTCAAAATGTTTTTAGGTTTAGACACTATAAATGTAAGTAACTTTTTTTGTTAGAGTTTGATGGAAGAAAGCAAAGACAAAATTAGAAAACAGACTCGTAAAGTGGATCTACAAAAATACTTTTGGTCATAGAATAGTAGATTTTTGAAGTGACTTGCCATATGATATGGTATGGTAAATAGTAGCTCTTGAATTTACTTCAAGAAAAAATACTTTCATGAATGAAATAGCTTGTAAATAATGTTTATTTTAGCTCAAGTAGGGTAAGTAGGCTATTTCAGTAGCTTCGTAAATGGCTTGAGAATAATTAGCTGACTTGAAATTGATATTTTGCAGTATATGATAAAATATAGCTTTAGATCATTCACCGGACTCAGATAACCTCAATGGGCCCCAAAGTGGTTTCATTTTCCAAATGTAATGTAATTGTGGCAGAGGTGACACAGCATATGGAACTGAGAAGGGGATTTTGCCCAAGTTCACACTTTTTGTGGTGAAAAATTAAAATATAATGAACAATTATTAAAAGTACCATACCCTGTCTTAAAAAATTATAATACAGGCAGTCTCCATGATACGAACATCCACACTTACGAGCAAACTCTCATAAAATAGTATTGATTTTTCCTGTCTGACATGCAAATTAAAAGTGCTTTGTATTCATTCCAGGTCACTTTATTTTGTTTTATTAACTATATTTATTTCAGAATATAATATTTATTACATTACAGGCAGGTACAGATATTTACAATAATTTCATGCAAATGTACAATATTTCTTTATAATCCGTTATGAACAATTCAACTTACGAGCAGGGTTTAAGAATGTAACCCATTCATAAGTTGGGGATTGCCTGTACCTACATAGAATATTTAGTGAATCTTAAGAATCCAGACCCAGTTCAGGGGCAGTTAATAATGTTCCACCCACACACACACACAATGCAATTGATACATCATAATAGAAATTTCTCCCAATTAAAACCTGTGTACATATACCATTCAATTATATACAGTTATCCCTCATTTTACATCTTTTCAGTTTTAAGTTGGCAATGATTTAGGGAACATTTTTGGGTAATTATTCGTTTTTACACCCAGTCTGTTTTTATGAGAACAAACTTTTCTGGTCAATTTTGAGATATTTTGCATGAATCTGTCATCCGTTTCCTGTGCAAATGCATACGGTAATTTCCGAGATATCATCATCTTGAAAACTACGCATTTGTACAGGAAATGGATGGCCATTTCATACAAAACACCTCAAAATTAACCAGAAAAATTTGCTCTCATCATTTTCATTTAAACTAACGAAAATATTACGATGTAACCTAACCGGGCATTCAGTTGACCTAACAGGTTAATATTGGTTATTTCACCTAAATATCTTCCGATCTTTTCGTATTGGGCACTCACGGTCACATTTCAGGCAAGTTAAGGATGAGAGATTAATGCTGTAATTGATAAAAACATCCAATCCTTTGTCTTCATCTAGGGAACATGACGAATCAAGTTCTCAAAGTCAAAATCACACGAATGGCACGTCATAATTCTATCACAAGCACCACTAAACTGAATCCAATTTGAAAAAAAAAAATAGCCAGAACAAAACCCAACCAACTAATTAAGTCACAGAGTAGCGAAAAAATAGCCCAATCAGGAAAAATATTTTATGAAAAAGTACATTATAGCCAAAAGAGGAAATATATTTTATTAAAAAAAGTACATTTCAACAAATTTGCACAACATAAGATATATATTTTCTTAGTCAGTTTTGAATGGCAATTCAATATATTGTACTGTTTTAACTGCGCATGAGCAGGTTAAAAGACAAATATTAACCCATTTTTGGTATGCATTGTCTAATGTCTCAAATTTGCATCATTTTATCTCACCCCAATTTCCCTCATGCTGCCAAAGCTTCCAGAATGTTCCCACACACCTGGGTCATTATTCAGCATTTCTTGCTTCCCAAGTATAAAAAAGCATCTGGGACAGCATTCACTCAATATTTGCCCATCTCTTATCCAGTAAAGGTCTCGCTTGTTGCTCTCAGTTTGCTGCACTGTTTGTTAAAGAAAAGAACAATGGCTGAAAAAAGAAGTTTATCATCATCATCTGAAAATGGTTCATATGTGCTATTGAGTTTCTATATCCAAGAATGCATCCTTAATTATTGCTTTGTTTCCTATTGGAAAATTATTTTGGAGCAAGTAGTTTACATTCCCCTGATACAAAAGGGGACACAAACTACACTCAGTCGAAGTTGGGGAATGTAAACTACACTAGGATCTTTAGGAGACTTTTTTAAATGAATCCATCAAATAAAACGTTACAATAACCTAACCAATCATCAATTTATATATATATATATATATATATATATATATATATATATATATAATATACATATATAATATACCCCCGCAAGGGGGTTCTAAGCTCGTGCTCTTGAGTGCTCTTTGTGCTCGTTTGTACGTGCTTGTTCCTGGAGGTTTCACGTGCGCCCTCCTGACCCTAGCACCCAAGGATGATGGGGCTCAACCCTGCAGTCCTTGTCATCCTTGGTCTTTTTCCACTTCGACTGTCCCCTCCACCCTTTCTTTTTCCTCTGTCTTTCCTCTCACTTTTTCTTTGTTTTTCCGCTGAGATATGCCCTTTAAATAGAGGCGAATCGGTTCTTCCAGAACTAAAAAAAAAATATAATATACAGGGTGTTTCATAAGTCCGCATCATAGGAGAAATTCATATTTTTCTATTTCTACAAACTATAATTCATATTTTTCTCTTTCTACAGGCCATAATGTCTGTGAGCAAGGAAGAACGAATCCAGATAATTCTACTCAGAGGAAATCGGAGTCAGAGAGAGGCCGCTGCTGAATTTAACAGACTGCATCCAGACCGCGAGCCAATAACACAGAGTTGTGTTAGCAGACTTGTTGCAAAGTTTAAGGAAACAGGATCCATAGAAGATAAACCACGCAGTGGACCTTCAAGGTGGTCCACTGACAATGATACAGCGACTGCTATCCTGACTCATTTTAACAGAAGTCTCAATAAGTCTCTTCGGCGATTGTCCGCCGAGATAGGAGTGTCAAAAAGTAGCATCCATCGCATTCTTCAGGCTCACAAATGGCATCCATATAAACTTCAGATCCTACAGAAATTAAGCGAAGATGATCCTGACCAGAGGATGGAATTTTGTGAATGGGCTATGGAACAATATGCTCGGGATGCTAATTTCCCATCCACCATTCTGTTCAGTGATGAGGCTGTTTTTTATGGAAATGGTGAGGTAAATCGATAGAACACCCACTACTGGTCTCAAAACAACCCTTACTGGTATAACTCTTCAAAGGGACAAGGTGCATCTTGGGTGATGGTATGGTGTGGCATTTGGAAGGATTGCATCATAGGCCCCCTCTTTTTCGATGAACATGTCACTGGAGGCACCTACCTACGTATGCTCAAGGAAGAAGCATTTCCCAGTCTTGAATGAAGAAGGAAATTTCCCAACATGATTCCAGCAAGACAGTGCTCCTGCACATTACAGCACCCAAGTAAGGGAATACCTGTACCAACAATTCCCTGGTCATTGGATAGGACGTTGAGGGCCTGTGGAATGGCCAGCTAGAAGCCCAGATCTCACGCCACTAGATTTTTATCTCTGGGGCCACTTGAAAGCGCTGGTATTCACAGAGAAAATTAGGAGTGTTAACATTTGTGGCAGCGCATTATTGGGGCATGTAACACCATTACTCCTGACATCATTCACCATGTGCTTGCTGACTGGGTATCAAGTCTGAATTTGTGTATTGAAAATAATGGTGGACATATTGAGCACGTTCTGTAAATAAAAGCTTTTGTTTTGCCTTTTTTTATTATTTTTCCTATGATGCCAGACTTATGGGACACCCTTGTTCCATGCACGGTCTGTGTTTAACATATAAGTTTCTCAGGGGACCATTCTGAGTTTGTGTGTGTGTGTGTATATATATATATATATATATATATATATACACAAGGATATTCAAAATGATTCATCCAATTTCAACTGAGAATACTTCCGTACCTATCAACCGTGCATCAACTGGGCATACACCACATGAAAGAGGAAATCTCCGAATTTTACAAGATCACCGTGAGAGGGCTCCAAAGTCATGCCGTGGCCTAGCCTAGCAACAAACAGTCAGTGTGAAAATGGCATCCACACAGCAGAAGGCATTTTGTGTGTTGCAGTTTTCGAGCTGTAAATCGGTAGTCACAGTGCAGCGTGAGTTTCATCGACGTTACAGAACAGATCCACCAGGTGCTCAGAGCATCCGTCGGTGGTATCGGCAGTTCGAGGAAACAGGATGTTTATGTAAAGGCAAGTCCACAGGATGACCACACGTGTCTGAGGATAATGTGCAAAGAATCAGTGTGTTTCCAACGTAGCCCGAGGAAATCAACAAACTGCGCCAGTCGAGAATTGGGACTTCCTCAGACGACTGTTTGGCTGGTTTCGAGACGGCGCTTGCATATGAAGCCATACAGGTTGCAACTGTTGCAGGCTCTATGGCTGGGGGACAAGTTAAAACGACAGAACTTTTGCGATCTTATGCAGGAGGCTATGGAGGATGACAAATTTGCTCCCCGCCTGGTGTTCAGTGACGAAGCAACTTTTCATTTAAGTGGCAAGGTGAACCGTCACAACCTTCGCATATGGGGCACGCAACAACCACATGCAACAATTGAGCATGAGCGCAACTCACCTAAAGTTAACACCTTCTGTGCCATTTCCCGGGCAAAGGTTTACGGCCCCTTCTTTTTCATGGAAAACACAGTGACTGGTCACTCCTATCTGGATATGCTGCAGAACTGGTTATTTCCCCAATTGAACAAAGATTCCGGCGACTACATTTTCCAGCAAGATGGGGCGCCGCCTCATTGGCATTTGGATGTTCGCGGTTTTCTCAACGAAGTGCTCACTCGCCGTTGGATTGGTCGCAGTGGGCCCCATGACTTGGTCGCAGTGGGCCCCATGACTTGGTCGCAGTGGGCCCCATGACTTGGTCGCAGTGGGCCCCATGACTTGGTCGCAGTGGGCCCCATGACTTGGTCGTAGTGGGCCCCATGACTTGGTGCTCCACAGCTGGCCCCCTAGGTCACCGGATCTTACACCATGCGACTTCTTCCTTTGAGGGTACATTAAGGATACTGTGTACGTGTCACCATTGCCCACATCTTTGGATGAGCTCCAAACTCGCATTGTTACTGCCGTAGAGTCAGTGACAACGGACATGCTGGAGCGAGTATGGGAGGAATTCGACTATCGTGTCAACGTTGCTCGTGTAACTAGGGGAAGTCACATAGAGCATTTATGAGGCGAGACAAAATTTGGACAGTTTTTCTTTTGGTTGATGTATCACAAATCACACTGTATTTGTAACATTAAAAAATATTCTCATTTGAAATCAGGTGAATCATTTTGAATAGCCCTGTATATATATATATATATATATAAAATAAAATATAAAATATGTACCGGGTAATATATATATATAAAAATATAATATATATATATAAATTGATGAGTGGTTAGGTTGTCATAATATTTTCGTTAGTTTTAACCAGGGTTGTGGAGTCGGAGTCGTGGAGTCGCACGTTTCAGGGCGGAGTCGGAGTCGGTAAAAAACTTCCGACTCCAACTCCAATTTCTGTCCTGTGTCACCCTTAATTTCTAAATCCTAAATACTAACATTTAGGTTATTTACTTTTTTTGGTCAATAAACCTTATTCATTGATAGCCCCTAGATTAAGTTTTTTTAATATTTTTTTTTTACATTTTCAGAATATACAATTAATATTTATTTAAATATAAAATATAAAATTTCACACTTAGTGTGGTGGTGATGAAATGTCTTATTATTATGATAATTATAGAGTGAAACACTAGAGGAGTCGGAGTTGTATATTTAAAATGTGAGGAGTCGGAGTCGGATTTTTAGATTTTTTACAATGTGTGGAGTTGGAGTCGAATTTTTGACAATGTGTGGAGTCGGAGTTGGAAAATTTTGGACCAACTCCACAACCCTGGTTTTAACATTTATAAATTGATGATTGGTTAGGTTGTAATATTTCAATTAGTTTTAATGTTTTATTTGATTAGGTATACATGGACAAAGTTGGGGAATGCAAACTACACTAGGATAATGTAGGGGAATGTACGGTAACTACACTAGGATAATGTAGGGGAATGTGAACTACAATAGGCACCACAGGGAGATGTAAACTGCACTTGCTCCATTATTTTCATTTTGCATCTTTTCATTTCACATCATGGTTTTCAGGAATGCATCCTCAATGCAAAATGAGGGGCAACTGTATTAGCCTGTTCCTAAATAGTCTCTGTATTGAAAATGATATAATTTGACTGTGTAGGTGTGTGGGGGGTTTGTCTCAACATTAAATGATTTGTATAAACTATTGGAGGATGAGTACTGTACCCTACCATATGAACTACTCACTTATTTACAGTTCAGAGACTTAGTAAAGAATGATTTATAGTGTCAGAAGCATTTTTATTTTTTTATGCAATTGACATGAGTAGCAACATTAGGACCTTCTACTGAAGAGAGGGTGGGTTCAAACTAGGGTATGGTTCTGATTAATCAGTTAATCATTGTTTCAAATTCAATCCTTAATTAATGAAAAAAAATAATTTTTTTTAGAAAATGATGGGAAATGATTAATTTTTCTCATAATTTCACCATCATTACCTTAAATTTTGTAATGTATCATTTGAATTTGGCACCTTTTTTTCATGTATAAACTGTCTAATCTAATTTACTTTTTTCAGAAGTATTTAATTTGTAATCATTTTCAATCAGTTAACCATTGATTAATTAGAAAATTTCATCATCACTTTTTCCTAAAAATGATTAATTAACCATGCCCTAGTTTAAACCCTATGAGGGAAATTTTTCATCATGAAAAATCATGCATGTTCATGCATACAGTAATATTCCTTTATGGGACCCCAGCATTGCACCAGATAGTTTGAATGAAATGCTGGTCATAAAATGCCTCTGGATACAAAACTATTGTTTCCTCAGTTATTTAAATGTGTGATAGGTTGTGTTAACTTTTATCCTACTATAGAGTACATAGTGGTTATATATAGCCTATATAGGCTTAGTAAAATTTAAAAACCCAGATGCAGTTTGGAGACAGCCAGTAAGTCATATGGTTATTTATTGAATGTTTCACCAACAGTTTCATATAGATGATAAAACTATAGATGATGATCTTAAAATAACTGAAGAACTAAACAAATACTTCATCAGTATTCACAAATGAAAATTTAAACAATATTCTTGATCTTATACTACCAGGACAAGATAGAGAAATAAATGAATTAAGGGTAACAAAACTAGATATCCTAAAAGCAATAGATAAATTAAAAATAGAAAAATCTCCAGGGCCAGATGAAATGCATCCAATAGTCATAAAAGCTGCCAAAAAGAATATAGCACAGGCACTAGAAATTATTTTTAATAAATCATTGATATGTACTGAAATTCCAGAGGATTGGAAGAAAGCAAATGTGGCTCCAATCTTTAAAAAAGGAAATAGAAACTTGGCAAAAAACTACAGACCCATCAGCCTCACCTCCATTATTTGCAAATTACTCAAAAGTATCATTAGAGGTAAAGTTACTGAGTTCCTTGAAGAGCGCAACCTTATAAATGATAGCCAGCATGGCTTTCAAAATGGAAGGTCCTGTCTAACCAACTTGATTGAATTTTATGATGGAATCCTATTGCATTTGGACAATAAAGAGCCAGTAGATATAGTATACTTAGACTTTGCAAAGGCATTTGATACTGTTCCTCGATTTATGGACATTTCTTCGAAATCAAAAACTTCAACATCCAATAACTTCGACAAAAAATTACTTCAAAAATAAAACTTCGAATCAATAACTGCGGACATTTCTTTGAAAACAAACATTTTGAGACAAGTAAAAGTCCTCACTCCTAACTTAAACATTGATTCAATTTTAACTGATTTTGAAACAGGAATGATTAATGCATTAACTTCGGAATTTCAATCAGTTGCAAACTACGGTTGCTTTTTCCATTTTGGCCAATGCTTATATAGGAAAGTCTGTGAATATGGACTCAAAGCACGATACGACACTGATGCCCAATTTGCTCTAAATATTCGAATGCTTACAGCTCTCGCTTTCGTGCCACCTAACAAAGTTGTTGAGGGATTTAATATGCTAATTGAACAAAACATTCTTCCACATGAAGCAGAACCTGTTGTTGATTACTTCGAAGATACATGGATCAGCCATCCTGACAGATGGGGAAGACATCGTGCTGCCAAATTTAAAATTGACATGTGGTCATGCTATGAAAGAGTTGAAAACGATTTACCGAAAACCAACAATGTGATTGAGGGATGGCATAGAGGTTTTTTTTACAGCAAGTTTCTTCTCACCATCCCACTATTTGGAAATTTTTAGTAGCTTTAAAAAAGGAACAAGATTTAAATGAAATTTATTTTGAGAAATTAACTAGTGGTTTTGAGTTCAGAAAGAGTTCGAAAAAAATATCAGGCTAGTGCGGCACTATTGAAGAGACTGGTTACATCTTTTGATGATTCCCTTAATTTAATAGATTATTTACGTGGCATTGCATCTAATCTCAGAATAATAGTATTTTTAATTTACGATTGATTTTTACAATAAATTATTCTAACCTAACTATTCCTGTATTTTAAAAATTAAGCAAATTGTGTAATATTTTTTTAACACATAATGAACTAGATGATGATACAAAATTAGGCCAAATCACCCAATATAATAAAGCAACTATACATTTCATATGTGAGACCCCTCCTCAAATACTGTATTCAATTTAATAGTCCCTATTTGATACAAGATATTGAAAAACTGGAAAAAGTACAGAAACAAGCAACAAGAATGATCCCATCTCTAAGACAAGACATATAAGGAAAGACTGGCATATCTAAGCATGTTCTCATTAAAAAGGAGGAGGTTAAGGGGTGACATGATAGAGGTGTATAAAATGATAAAAGGGTTGGATAAGATAGATTTTGAGTCTCTTTTCATTAAAGATCACAATAATCAGTAGAGGTCATAGTATGAAATTATTTAAGCCAAGATGTAGAACAAATTTAGGAAAACATAGTTTTACAAACAGAGTAATTAAGTTTTGGAACAGTCTGACAGAAGTGGTGACTTCAGATATGATTCTTTCAAAAGAAGGTTGGATAGTTTGATGTCTGCAAGGGACATCTGGTGATAGTGTTTAAGCCCATTTTTGTTGCATGAATGGTACTAGTTTATTTCATATATATTAAGTGCATTTAGGTGATAGATCCCACAGCTCAACACGTGTTGTGGGATATAGGGAGGCAGCATCTTGGGTTAGGGGATACTCTCTGTCCTTACACACCCCATTTAAAGAGATTCCTCTGCCGAGCGGTGCCCGCCATAGTACTGTGAGGTATTGAAAAACTCATGATCTTCACTTGCCCCAACACCTTTAAATGGGAGACCCAAAATGGGTACACACACATTTCTACATTACTGTACAGTCTTTACAGCCACACCTACACTTTTACTCCTAAGTATATATATTGTAATGTATATGGTTGTAAATTATGACTTGGTCCACAATTGATATGGACCGTGACTTATTTTTGGTTGGCAAGGTACTGGTACTGATGGTTACTGTAATGAAATTGACTGAATTCTTTGGATCTGATATATTTGCATGTCAGTTATAGTATAGATATAGAGTGTAACATATCTGTGGATAGTAGCCTATTATGACTTTGATCCTCTGGATCCAGAGATTCTATCTTTAGTTTTAAATTGATAATTAATTAGTTTTGTAAAAATTGGTTATTGCCAATGTACAAGCAGTTTTTACATAGTGGAGCCACCTCGATGGACTGAAGTGGCCCCTAGTGTGCCCACTATAAAAATTTCTTATGTTCAAGATATGAAGGTCATATCTGAACAGAACACACCAAAATACATTAGTAAAATATATGATATTTTGGATATTAATTTCAGTATTGGTGAAACATTCAATAATTACCAGTCATATTACCATGATATTATGGTAGCATCACAATTACATTTTGTCTCCAAGTACTTATGGATAGTACCTACTAAATTTTGTGCAAATGAAGCTTCAGTAGCAGTTCTCACCCTTTACTCTGAGCATAAGCAATTTTAGTAAAACTCTCACCTGATGGATTAGGCATGAGAACTGTATGAAAAATATCCTCACATGATGCATCAGAAAGTTCTAGCAGATTGTGCAGTCTGGCTTCTGTTATATGGTAAAATGATGAGTCCTAAGCAGATTGGTCCTTCAGAAAGCAAGTTTCGAGTGTGGCTTCAGTCCATATTAGGAAACTAGAAAAAACTTAATTTTTATTTGAATTACATGGACCAAACTTGATCCTATTGAGCATTAATAATAGCCCTACTCTAGTGCAGAATTTGGCTAATATGGTACCATAAGGAGACGGAAAAGAGTAAACTACTTGGAGTCCATTGAGGTTATCCAAGTCAGATGAATGAGCTAATGCTGTATTTGCTGATCAAATTTAGCAAAATATCAATTTCAAGTCACACACACCATAAGGGCTTCAGTTAGACTAACTCTAAGTTAAAGAAAACATATGGTAGGCCTACGACCTCTGGGTAATTATTTGTTTTTTGACCCAGTCTCTTTTTATAATGAGAGCAAACGTTTCTGGTCAATTTTGAGGTGCTCTGCACGAATCTGCCATCCGTTTCCTGTGCAAATGCATAGTTTTCGAGATATCGTCATCTCGAAAACTACACATTTGCACAGGAAACGGATGGCAGATTCGTGCAAAACACCTCAAAATCGACCAGAAAAGTTTGCATTCATGCTAAACATAACCTAACCTAACCAGTCACCTTATTTTGAGGATATAGTTCTGCAATTGCAGTAAGGAAGTGATGCAGAACTGTAGAATCGTCAGGATGTTCTGCCAGGAACAAGTATCGTGCGAAATATTTCCAGTAATGAGGATGTCTATTCCCAGCACGTAAAACCCACAATTTCACATCCTTCCACAAGCATTCAATGTTTTGTGTGTGGATGGTGTGGTCTTGGGGATCCACAAAATGTTCACTATGATTAATTTGCTTATGCGTGTAGCCCAGTTCACCGATATGATCATTGGCACACCAACAATCACTGATAATGACTGAACCAGATTGACACATCATAACACTAGAACGAAAATCATCACACTAACAAGAAACAGAAAGAAGTAGGCAAAAGCAAGAAAAAGTAGCCAAAAATAGCCAAAAAATCTCCAAAAAAGGTAGCCAAAATAAACAAACCAACCAAAATTTATATACATACATATTAGAAAGTAGAAAATATTTTTTTTTATAAAAAAGTACATTTTATACAAATTTGCACAAGATAATATATATATTTTCTTATTCAGTTTTGATTGGTTATTCAATATATATTGCTGTTATAGCTGGGTGTGACTGGGTCAAAAAACGAATATTAACCCTACCTCTGCCTTAGGTCCTTGGGCTGTTCTCTAGCGAATTGACTTTTGCACTTCTTTATTAATATCATTACCTTTCTTGCACGTTGGTAACAAGCGAGGTGTTGAAAAATTTTTCCAGGGCTGCAGTTGAGATTGATCCTGCATTTTGGAATTGTTTTTTGACTGGTATAAGATCACTCTGGTGTTACCTGTACTTGTTTGTACAGGCCTAGCTTAGCTTATTCTGATAGCCTAGCCTAGCCTAGCCTAACCACAAGGTAAAACTCCCACTTGACCTAACCTGAGTAACTATTTTGATATAATTTGATAGTATCAAAGTTGGTGAGTCAACAAAAATTTTTAAGCCTAGGACCTAACTTAGGAACATAGCCGACCCTACAAAAATAGGTTTTGACAGTGACTGTAGAGTTTGTAAAAAGGAAGTTAAGAGTAAAGATAGAGCTATTGCATGTGATAGCTGTGATGACTGGTATCACGTAAGCTGCAAAGGCCTTACAAATGATATATATAAAGGTATAAATGCTGCTTCTAAGCTTAATGTCAACTTGATGTGGTTTTGTGACAAGTGTAGTACTGTAATAAAAAATTTTAATAAGTCCAGAGGGTCTATTAGTGAGGGAGAAGCCAGACCAAATTATAGAGATACTGCAGTTGAGCCTAAATCTAGTGAAGTAGCAGTTCAAGTAAACTTAAATGTCCCTATACCTCAGTGAGCCCAGGCCTAGATATCCTCAGACAATTCCTGAAAATGATGAGTGGACTAAACCTAGGAAAACCTGGAAAGCTAGAATTCAAGAGCCAAGGAAAAGTGTCCTTATAGAACTAACCAATCAGTTTCATACTTTCTCGCTGGTCCAGGATCAAGATGAGAAAGCTGAAGAAAGTAGGCCTATAAAACAAAATGTTAGCAATAATAATCCAGACTCGTATAAACCCAGGCACTCTAAAGCTATAGGTGTGTTTGAACCAGCATCCATTATAGGTGACTCTCAAGTGAGGGGCCTAGGATCTAAATTACCTAGAGGTGGCATAGCTTACTGTTATCCAGGTGCAGGGATAAATAGAATTAGTAATAAAATTATAGAAAAAGGATCTGGTATTGACCTAACTGTACCAAAGAATATGGTTATACATGTAGGTGGAAATGATATAAAGGGTAAGCACTCCGAAGAAATCATGGAGTCATATAAACAGCTATTAACAAAGTTAAATGAACGGAGACCTAACCTTAAAACATCTATCACAGGTATAATTCCCAGGATACATGAGAATAATAAGTGGTACTCACAAGCATTATATATAAATAGTAGGCTTAAGACACTATGTCAGAGCATGGAAATTACATATATCGAACTGTGGAATAAATTTTATAAGAAAAGAGAGCTCTATAACAGAGATGGAATTCACCTTAATAGTAAAGGAACTGATTTACTATCAAAGATTGTATCATATAATTGACTAAAAACTAAAGGAATAGGCCAAATTAGTACAAATACCAATACTCTTGATAACAATAATAAAAAATATCAAAACTCAAAAGAAAAAGGTCAACAAAGAAAGTAAAAGAGATGCAAATAATATACCATCACAGAACAAGAACCAGACTAAATTACAAGCAAAATATTCCAAGGGTTCTTTGTCATTTTTCTATGTCAATGCAAGAAGTATCCGAGATAAAATAAATGAATTCAAGGTGTAGTGAATACTCTTATTTTAGTTTCAAGATAAATGTTAATTTTACCGTCTTGAATTTCGGAATAGCTATAAATTCATTTTAAATTAGTTACCCATCATAATTCAATTGTAAACCACATTAATACTAATTTTATGTATACTGTATTATTTTATTGTATGTAAACTTAATTAATTATATATCACAATTGTCAGTTAATTATTTATATTCAAATAATTATTTTAATCTAATACCATGTCCATTTTGCAAATAAATAATAGAAATCCAAGGGTTATATTTTCCATCCTTGGTACTGTCGCAGTTTCGCCTAACGGACTCAATACGGCTAGTGAGATAATCACTGGTTGGCACTTAACCAGCGGCAGTGCTTATGGCTACATCATCCAGGTTAACCTATACCGGATAGATGCGCTACGGTCCCAAGCCGTAGCTTGCCTAGGCCCAACGACGACGACGACGAAAACCAACAATTAGTGACCCCGGAGTTGGATTCCCCCCTTTTACCTGAATGACTAGGACTAGACTGTAACGTCGTTCGTGCCCATCACCCCCTTCACCCGAGCGACTAGGACCAGACTGTAACGTCGCTCGTGCCCTCTGCCCCTCACCCCTGCCCGTGCGCTCTGTGCCTGCGCTCGTCTCAACCTCCACTCCTTCGTTGGTAACTTGTCGTCTTGCTTGTACGTCAGCAAGCATAGGAGAAGATGCCTGACAACACTGGTGCCATCTCCCACTTGAGCGTAAAGCTCCCCGTCTTCTGGCCGGGTGATCCATTTATTTGGTTCCACCAAGTGGAATCACAATTCAACTTGGGAAGGATCACCGCTAGCAGGACAAAATACGATCATGTTTTGTCCTCTCTACCAGCGAGCATCATCTCTGAAGTCTGTGATGTCATCGTGTCTACTTCCACGAGTGAGGACCCATACAACGATCTGAAGTCTGCCATCCTGTGCCACACCACTGTCTCCGAGCGTGAGAAACTACATCAGTTAATCTCAAAAGAAGAACTTGGAGACCGTAAGCCCACTCAAATGCTGAGGGCTATGCAGTGCGCTCTAGGCGAACGCGCACAAACCTTCGATAAGGACATCTTTAGACAGTTGTTCTTGCAGAAACTTCCTCCATCAGCTCAGCGTGTCTTGGCCACTATGGATCCTGCAACTCCAGTTGATAAACTAGCAGGAACTGCCGACAAAGTAGTGGAGATTGACACAGCTCCGGTCAACAACGTGAACACACAATCGGAACTGGAGTTGAAAGTGGAAGAGTTAAGTCAACAACTCAACCACGTTTGTTCTCTGCTACAAAATCAACGGCAAAGAAGCCATTCTCGGTCAAGATTTACGAAGAGGCATCGTTCGAGTTCCGGGAAGATCTGCTTCTACCACTCTAAATTTGGTAAGAAGGCTAGGAAGTGCATCTCCCCTTGCAATTTTTCGTCGGAAAACCCCAGCAGCGAGTCCTAATGGCGTCTAGTACTCGCACTGCCAACCTGTTATTCATAAAGGACAGGAACTCTGGTGTCAATTTCTTGGTCGATACCGGAGTGTCAGTCAGTGTATTCCCTCAAAAATCTGGTCATACGCACTCGGAATCTCTGCCTCTATACGCTGCTAACGGTTCATGCATACCCACGTACGGTACTCAGTCGCGTGAACTAAACTTGGGCCTTCACCGATCCTTCAAGTGGATTTTCATCTGTGCTCAAGTGCAGCATCCCATAATCGGCGCTGATTTCCTCCAGCATTTCAAACTCCTGGTGGATCTTGACAAGCGACGCTTATGCAACCAGGCCACACTGCTTTCTGTTCTTGCCAAACAGGTTGCCCTTCCGGACGCCTCGAACTCTGCACTTTCCCTCGTTCCCCCTAATTCCATGTACCAGTGCCTTTTCCAGCGATATCCAGGAATTCTTCAACCGATGCAGATGGGTGATACCATTAAGCACACCATTACCCATCACATTACAACAAAAGGTCCCCCTGTGTTTGCAAAACCCAGACATCTTGCCCCGGACAAACTGAAAGCTGCCAAATCGGAATTCCAGCTTATGATAGATCTTGGGATAATAAGACCTTCCCAAAGCAGTTGGTCCTCTCCCCTACACCTGGTCCAGAAGAAGTCAGGAGACTGGAGACCATGTGGGGATTACCAGTTTTTGAATTCGACAACCATCCCGGACTGATATCCGGTACCAAATGTCCAAGACTTTACTTCTCTTCTCCACGGCAAATCTATCTTCAGTAAAATAGACCTCGTTAAGGCTTTCCACCACATTCCCGTAGAACCTTCGGATATTCCCAAGACTGCAGTTTGTACACCATTTGGGTTATTCGAATTTGTGAAGATGCCGTTCGGGCTACGGAATGCTGCGCAAACCTTTCAGAGGTTTATAGATGAGGTCACCAGAGGCTTAGACTTTGTTTATGCCTACATCGATGACCCCGCAAGGGGGTTCTAAGCTCGTGCTCTTGAGTGCTCTTTATGCTCGTTTGTACGTGCTTGTTCCTGGAGGTTTCACGTGCGCCCTCCCGGCCCTAGCACCCAAGGATGATGGGGCTCAACCCTGCAGTCCTTGGTCTTTTTCCACTTCGACTGTCCCCTCCACCCTTTCTTTTTCCTCTGTCTTTCCTCTCACTTTTTCTTTGTTTTTCCACTGAGATATGCCCTTTAAATAGAGGCGAATCGGTTCTTCCTAAAAAAAAAAAATGCCTACATCGATGATTTGCTTGTGGCCAGCTCAACGGAAGAGGAACATAAGGAACATCTTTCACTCCTCTTTCAACGCTTAGAACAATACTGTGTTACTATTAATGCATCTAAGTGTGTGTTTGCACAGCCAACCTTGGAATTTCTTGGTCACACGATTTCGCAGCACGGAATTACCCCCCTTCAGGACAAGTGTGAAGTGATAAAAAATTACCCTATGCCAAATAATCAGCGTGAGTTACGTCGGTTTCTAGGTTTGGTAAATTATTACCACAAGTTCATTAAAAACTGTGCCAGTGTTCTTGCTCCTCTACACGCTATGATCACACACAAACGCAAGGTAACGAAATTGGTATGGTGTAGCGATAGTTTACAGGCATTCGACAATGCCAAAAATGCTATCAATAGTGCATTGTCTCTGTCATTTCCTATCAGTGATGCCCCCCTAACTCTGACGGTCAATGCATCAGATGTTGTGATCGGTGGGGTGTTGGAACAAACCATTAATGGTCAACAAGCACCCATTGTGTTTTACTCGAAAAAGCTGCAGCCAGCCCAAACGCGTTATAGTGCTTTCGGACATGAACTTCTTGCTATTTACTTAAACGTGAAGCATTTTCAACATTTCCTTGAAGGCCGAGAGTTTTGTGTTTTTACCGACCACAAACCTTTGGTCACTGTCTTCAATAAAAACAGCTGTAACCACTCTCCCAGAGTCATCAGGCAACTCGATTATATCTCGCAATTTACCACAGATATCCACCACATCAAAGGTGTCTTGAACACTCCAGCGGATACACTTTCAAGAATAGAGATTACTTCTGTTACCCTCAGCTCTACACTGTGGAATGCTATTGCACAGGATCAAGATAAGGATACGGAACTACAAGACCTGCTCAGAGAAGACTCCACTCACTCACTTTCCCTCAAGAAAATGAGTATGCCAGGATTGTCTGTGCCCCTCTATTGCGACGTATCAACAGCTGCTATTCGCCCTTATGTCCCTCCATGTCACAGACAAGCAGTCTTCACGGATCTTCATAAGCCCTCCCATCCTGGTATCCGTGCTTCGCAACACCTGGTTACCTCTCGCTTTGTTTGGCCCTCGATGCGGAAGGATGTCAAACATTGGACCAAAATGTGCCTTGCGTGCCAAAGTCCAAAGGCACACCAGGTCCCCCTTTGACGCATTTCCGCCCCCATCCCAGCGATTTGAGGTAATTCATGTAGACATTGTTGGCCCTCTTCCAGTGATTCAAGGCCAACGTTATCTGCTCACCTGTCTCGACCGCTTTTCCAGATGGCCTGAAGCCATCCCACTTCCTGATATCCAAGCGGACACTGTTGCAAGAGCCTTTCTTCATGGATGGGTATCAAGATTTGGATTGCCGACAAAAGTCATCACTGACCAAGGTCGCCAATTTGAGTCTTCGCTTTGGAAGAAGTTTACCAGCTTGTTGGGTACAGTACATGCGCATACCTGTGCATATCATCCGCAAGCTAATGACCTCATCGAACGCTTCCATCGCCAGCTGAAGTCATCCCTTATGTGTCACGAAGACTCCCATTGGATGGATAAGCTTCCACTCGTGTTGCTTGGTATTCGCTCTGCATTTAAGAGTGATCTGAAGACTACAGCGGCTGAACTAGTCTATGGAACAACACTGCGGCTACCAGGTGGCTACTTCACTGCAGGGGATAAGTCATGTGATCCTACGGAATTCGCTCAAACACTTTCCTCTCACATGCAGTCCCTTCAGCCTGTTCCCCCTCGATTGACTAGCCAACAGAACATCTTTGTTTCCCCAGCCCTCCAGTCTTGCACCCACGTTTTCGTTCGTGTACCTGTCCCAAAACGGCCTCTCCAATGTCCATATGATGGGCCCTATGAAGTTCTCCGACGTACGCGCAAATCATTTCTCATCCAGCGCAGTTCTAAGGTCGACAAGGTTTCTATTGATCGTCTTAAGCCTGCATTTTTGGAATCAACCTTAAGCGAGGTACATGTAGCTACCAAAAAGGTCCAGGGGAAATCTGTGTCGTTCGGAACTCTTTGAACTTCCTCTCTGGTGGGGGAGTGTGTAGTGAATACTCTTATTTTAGTTTCAAGATAAATGTTAATTTTACCGTCTTGAATTTCGGAATAGCTATAAATTCATTTTAAATTAGTTACCCATCATAATTCAATTGTAAACCACATTAATACTAATTTTATGTATACTATATTATTTTATTGTATGTAAACATAATTAATTATATATCACAATTGTCAGTTAATTATTTATATTCAAATAATTATTTTAATCTAATACCATGTCCATTTTGCAAATAAATAATAGAAATCCAAGGGTTATATTTTCCATCCTTGGTACTGTCGCAGTTTCGCCTAACGGACTCAATACGGCTAGTGAGATAATCACTGGTTGGCACTTAACCAGCGGCAGTGCTTATGGCTACATCATCCAGGTTAACCTATACCGGATAGATGCGCTACAGTCCCAAGCCGTAGCTTGCCTAGGCCCAACGACGACGATGACGAAAACCAACAAAGGCATACATAGGTATTGAAAATCCTGATGTTATGATTGTCACTGAAACTTGGACAAAATTCAATACGATACCAAATAGTCTATTTAGTGAAAGAGATAATACCATTACTTATGAAATTGATGGCTATGAACTTTTTTATTATGAATGTAAATATTCAGAGGGTGGCGGAGTATTTATTTATGCCAAGACAAATCTGAATCCAGTTGAAGTTACCTCCATTAAAGAGGAAATAGTTGAATCTGTATGGATAGATATTGGGCATAAAAATGCCAGGAAAATCAGGATAGGGGGTATTTATAGACCACCTGAGGGGATGTTCAGTTGGAGGAATCCCCAAAAGTAGAGAAGAAAATAAGTATATAGAAAATCAACTTATTGATGAAATAAATAAAGTAATGACAAGCAATATTATTATTGTTGGAGATTTCAATTATAGGCATATAGACTGGAAAATATTACAAACACCAGAAAGTAATGAGAGATTCTTAGACTGTATAATTGAGAATGGTTTAACCCAGTTAGTAAAGGAGCCAACCAGGGCCGATGCCATTCTAGATTTAATTCTAACAAATAATCCAGATACCTTCCAGGATATCTCGGTTTCAGAAACACTAGGTTCAGGTGATCATTGTATCCTTCGGTTTAATATTGTTTGTAATTCAAGACCTAGTGAAAATAAAGTAGAAGTTCCAGATTTTAAAAGAGGAAATATAAATGGACTAGTAAATGATCTGTGTCTAATAAATTGGACAGATATTCTACAGCCTGAACAGACAGTAACTAGTATGTGGGAAAAATTTAAAGTATAATAATGAACATACAAAGGAAGCATATCCCACAGTGTAAAATCAGAACTGGAAAAAATAAATAACCTTGGATAAACTGCAATGTAAAAAGAGCAATCAGAGAAAAACAAAAGCATTTCATAAATTCAAAAGAACTAAAAATGGCACAGACTCCAAAATATATAAAAGTAAAAGAAGCATTTGCAAGAAAGTAATTAGAGATAGCAAACGAGACCTGGAAAAAAGCCTAGCCAAGAATTCAAAAAACAATCCTAAGAAGTTTTTCAGTCACTTCAATTTGAAAAGTAGAGTGAAAAGGAAAATTGGCCCCCTCCATATAGATGATAAAACTATAGATGATGATCTTGAAATAACTGAAGAACTAAACAAATACTTCTTATCAGTATTCACAAATGAAAATTTAAATAATATTCCTGATCTTATACTACCAGGACAAGATAGAGAAATAAATGAATTAAGGGTAACAAAACTAGATATCCTAAAAGCAATAGATAAATTAAAAATGGAAAAATCTCCAGGGCCAGATGAAATGCATCCAATAGTCATAAAAAGCTGCCAAAAAGAATATAGCACAGGCACTAGAAATTATTTTTAATAAATCATTGATATGTACTGAAATTCCAGAGGATTGGAAGAAAGCAAATGTGGCTCCAATCTTTAAAAAAGGAAATAGAAACTTGGCAAAAAACTACAGACCCATCAGCCTCACCTCCATTATTTGCAAATTACTCAAAAGTATCATTAGAGGTAAAGTTACTGAGTTCCTTGAAGAGTGCAACCTTATAAATGATAGCCAGCATGGCTTTCAAAATGGAAGGTCCTGTCTAACCAACTTGATTGAATTTTATGATGGAGTCCTATTGCATTTGGACAATAAAGAGCCAGTAGATATAGTATACTTAGATTTTGCAAAGGCATTTGATACTGTTCCTCATGCAAGATTGTTGGTAAAAGTTAGAGCTCATGGTATAAGAGGTCATATAGCTGATTGGATAGAAGAATGGCTGAGAAATAGAAAACAGAGAGTTCATCTAAATGGAAATAAGTCTACTTGGAGACCCATATTGAGCGGAGTCCCACAGGGGTCTGTTCTGGGACCTCTGCTTTTTGTTGTCTATATAAATGATCTAGAGAAGGGCCTATCATGTAAAACCTCAAAATTTGCTGATGATACAAAATTAGGCCATAATGTTAAGTCAGTAGCAGGAGCAATGACAATACAAAAAGACTTAGACAGAGTAACAGCCTGGGCAGATAAGTGAGAGATGAAATTTAATGTTGATAAGTGCAAGGTTATGCATAGTGGGTCAAAAAATCCAGAATTTGAATACAATATGAATGGACTTTGGATTAAAAATGATGATAAAGAGAAAGACTTGGGTGTCACTGTGACAAATGAACTTAAACCCTCAAATCACTGTATGGTAATCAGAAATAAAGCAAATGCTAGACTCAATCTCATGCAGACACACATTGAATACAAATCACCCAATATTATAAGGCAACTTTACATTTCATATGTGAGACCCCTCCTCGAATACTGCATTCAATTTAATAGTCCCTATTTGATATAAGATATTGAAAAACTGGAAAAAGTACAGAAACAAGCAACAAGAATGATCCCATCTCTAAGACAATTGACATATAAGGAAAGACTGGCGTATCTAAGCATGTTCTCATTAAAAAGGAGGAGGTTAAGGGGTGATATGATAGAGGTGTATAAAATGCTAAAAGGGTTGGATAAGATAGATTTTGAATCTCTTTTCATTAAAGATCACAATAATCAGACTAGAGGTCATAGTATAAAATTATTTAAGCCAAGATGTAGAACAAATTTAAGAAAACATAGTTTTACAAATAGAGTAATTAAATTTTGGAACAGTCTGACAGAAGAAGTGGTGACTTCAGATACACTTGATTCTTTCAAAAGAAGGTTGGATAGTTTGATGTCTGCAAGGGACATCTGGTGATGGTGTTTAAGCCCATTTTTATTGCATGAATGATACTAGTTTATTTCATATATATTATGTGCATTTGGGTGATAGATCCCACAGCTCAACACAGGTGTTGTGGGATATAGGGAGGCAGCATCTTGGGTTAGGGGATACTCTCTGTCCTTACACACCCTATTTAAAGAGATTCCTCTGCCGAGCAGTGCCCCCCCATAGTACTATGAGGTATTGAAAAACTCATGATCTTCACTTGCCCCACAAACACCTTTAAATGGGAGACCCAAAATGGGTGCACACACATTTCTACATTACTGTACACTTTTCCTCCTAAGTATATATATTGTAATGTATATGGATGTAAATTGTGACTTGGTCCGCAATTGATATGGACCGTGACTTAATTTTGGTTGGCACGGTACTGGTATTGATGGGTACTATAATGAAATTAACTGGATTCTTTGGATCTGATATATTTGCATGTCAGTTATAAATAGATATAGTGTGTAACATATTTGTGGATAGTAGCCTATTATGACTTTGATCCTCTGGATCCAGAGATTCTATCTTTAGTTTTAAATTGATAATTAATTAGTTTTAAATTGATAATTAATTAGTTTTGTAAAAATTGGTTATTGCCAATGTACAGGCAGTTTTTACATAGTGGAGCCACCTCGATGGGCTGAAGTGGCCCCTAGTGTACCCACTATAAAAATTTCTTATGTTCTCCAAATTCCTGGCATAAATTAAAAGGGACAGTACCAATAACCATGACCAAATAACCTAACAAGCTTACAAAACTAAGGACTCCTAGGATAAAAAGTTGACAACAGTTTGTTGTGTGCAGTAAACTTTCTCTTCAAGAATTTATTAGGCCTACTTAAAACTCGAAGGTTTGGCTAAGTTTAACAAGAAAAACCTAACTTACATTTTACCTACAACTTAGGCCACGTCGACTAAACTAAGCCATAGTCAATATATATGCCTACACTGTAACTCAACTTACTACAAGCACTAACGTCTCTAGCGTTAACTGGCTCGTGTTAAGCTGTGATTACTTAGCCTACATAGAATAGGCCAAGGTCCGGCCGTTAAATTTTTAGCTTATGCATTAGATTGAGCTAACTTGTAATGTTCTGTTCTCGCTTAAAGTATACTAAGCCTAACCTAGTAGACCCCACCTATACATACAGTCAGTAAATCAATTCTGCCTTAGGATACCTCAATTATTTTATGAACCTGTTGAAGGTGCATAATTAGCCAAGAAGGATCCAGCCTAGAAAAACTAGCCTAACCTTCGCTTTGGCGAAGGCCATGCTAGGCCTTCTCTAGGCTTATAGCTAAGCCAAGTACTAGTCACTACTAATCATTATTCTGAAGACTCGGATCTCCGACAGATGGCATTAGTTGCATTTTTGTTTTTTAATGTTTACTATGATTATAATTAGCATACTGCCTGATCCTTGCGAATTATTACGTTACAACTGTAATGTAATGATTCACAAGTATTAGCGATGGGCTAATTATAATTTCGTTTACATAAGAACATTTTTATAGTGGGCACACTAGGCCTAATTTGAAAAATTATTGTAGAAGTAAGAAGTAGAAAGACATTCTTTGCCCTGTCCCCAAGCTTTTAAGTTATCATTAATGGGTTATAGTGTTAATTTTGTCAATTTTACTTTATTCCAATTATCATTATTACAGTACAAGGCCTAGGTACCTTCATTACATTACAGTTGGAGGTAAATCTCTCGGAGCGCTCCATTTTTCAATATTAAACACATAAAACATATACCATTTGAAAGCTCACATTTTTCTGAGTCTAAAAATGTAGTAATCCACAAGTATCAATAGCAAATAAAAAGTAACTAGGTTTAAATATAAAACCCTATACCGATCAATTTGTGATGCGTGATCTTTACCCGCGAGACCTAAATTATACAAATGATAATGTAATAACATATTCATGTTAGGTTAGGTTAGCGTAACAATTACCAAAAATACCATCTTACAACACACTGAAGATTTATAACTTAGCTAACCTTTATAATGTAGTTAGTGACGTCACCTGTCAAACAATTAATTAAATCGTTACTTTTTATTTGCTATTGATACTTTTGGATTACTACATTTTTAGACTCAGAAAAATGTGAGCTTTCAAATGGTATATGTTTTATGAGCGTATGTTTAATATTGAAAAATGGAACGCTCCTAGAGATTATCCCAGTTGGAAAACATGAAGCCACTTGGGCCTATCGAGAATATCCAAGTCATAAACTATATTTTATAATAAATTTTTGGGCAATATCCTATTTTGGCGTCTCAAATTATTCACCCAACCAAAAATAAACGGCACTCCAGCACTTTCAAATTACTTGTTTATGTTAATTAGGTTAATTGACTGCTGGGTTAGGTCAACTGTACGCCTTTGATGATTGGTTAGGTTTAAGTCTTGATTTTCATTAGTTTAAACGAAAATATAACGACAACCTAACCAATCGTCAAGGGCATACAATTGACCTAACTGGTTAGTTGAATAATTTGGGATGCCAAAATAGGATATCGCCCATTAGGCACTATTGCAGGTGGGGGCGATATCCTATTTTGGCGTCCCAAATTATTTAACAACTACAAAATAAACAAAGAGCATCCCAAATGCAAACAATTGGCGAATGTGTATATTTAGTCACTTCCTGACATGTATGATAGTGCAGTAACCTGTGTGATATATTCAGGGCTGGTGAGAGGCCACAGGCCCTGGGGAAGGATTGGTTTATGGGCCTCCCTGTTTACTCAGTATTTTATTTTGAATGTTTTTTGTGTACATAACAAGCAAACTGATTATATGTCCAAGTCACTAAAACATACAGTATGAATAAACAACTCGGAAGAAAATGACAATTTTATTTTTTTAATCAATTATATTAATTGTATCACCATGCAATTTACAAATGCAGTACCAGTCCATGCAAGCAAGACAATTGTTTACTGCAAGATTTTTATAATTAGAAGTGTACTTTCTTTGCCTTCTCTCTAGCAAAGTGGTAAATGATTCTGATGAAATTTAAAGTATGGGCTAACTGGCTTTCATTTACAATGGTTCCAAGATCTGTCAGTTGGTCTTGGGCATTGGTGGACTGCAGATAATATTTTACCTATTTTAGTTTGACTATGATAATCTCTATAAAATGTATGTTCATTAATTACTGTATATTTGGTAAAAGTTGCTTAAAATTAATCAAAACCTATGTGAAAATTGAATGCTGAACTAGGTCAACTGTATGCCCTTGATGATTGGTTAGGTTGTCGTGATATTTTGGTTTAAACTAATAAAAATATCATGACTTAACATAACCAATCATCAAGGGCATACAATTGACGTAACTGGGCATTCTAGCCTTGTTTCCTCATAAGAAATTGACAAAAATTATTCATCAAAACAAAGCTAATGCTGTTAACTTATTCGACGCCAGGGAATTAACGCAATCAATCCTGCAACGCCAGGTTGCAAAAATAGTTCTGCACCCATCTTTTCAATTTATTATGCAACTACCTTAATTTTATTTGAATACGTACAAATTAAGTACCATTTTAATCCTAAAGAGTTATATAATTATAATATTGTAATTAAATTTGCAAAATATATATGTATAAGAATTTATAGACAGAATTATTGAGCAAAGAAAAAAAATTGAGTCAAAATTAGCTTTAGACTCAGTTTTATTAGGGTTACCCAGTGAACACTTCGGTTTCTATGATTAGAAAATGATGTTTATTTTATGGGAAATTAAAGTATTTCATCAAGATAGTTTCATCAGTTATAAATATCTTTAAAAATTATTTTAGAAGCTACGGGTAGAGGTAATTATTTACAAAATGCCATGACCTGAAGTTGAAGTCAAAAGTATATTTTTCTAGTGTATTTTGGTGTGCTTTGTTCAAATATGACCTTCATTTCCTGTGCAAATGAAAAGAAATATGATTTTTTGGACATTATTTCAGTCTTATTTCTTTCCATGTGCACAGAAAATGAAGGTCATATTTTTGACATTCCTTTTGCTTGAATCACTGTCTAAACTGATATTTACTACCCCACCAAAATACACTAGAAAAATGTATTTTTGACTTCATCTAACCTAACCTAACTGTCCTTTTGCTTGACACTGTTTTGAAGTTAGAAGAATGCTGTGATCTTGAAAATATTTAATTGAAGCTGAATTATTATGGCCAAAATGTTCAATTGCTCGAATGTATGTCATACCACACCCTTCACACAATGCCATCCTAGAAAAACTAACCCATGAAGATGGGATTGTGGGACATGAGTAATGCATAGCAAATTATGTCATATGATGTCATCACTATTTCCCGCTACAAAAATCCCAAAATTATGATTCTTTGCGCAATAATGCATGTATTTATATATATTATCTTATAATAATTTTATCATAAATAAGTATTTGCCCCGGAAATAAGTAGCAAATTTGAATAAAGCAACTAAAACTACCTCATAAAAAGTTATTTTCAATCACAGGTTCAGCTCATGGCATTTAGTAAATATTAACCACGGGTAGATATGGAATTTACCAATAATTTTTATGCTAATCATACTTATACATATACACAAACAGCATATTTGTATGCATATATGCATAAATTAATTGAGAAGAGTGTTTTAAAGACAAGGTAAGAGGCATTTAGATAGTCAAACTTTTTACTTACAGTTCAGTTTCTGTCAGAGGAGAGTTCGAGATTCTCCAGTGGCTTTTTCTCCTATAGATTCATGACATAGATATAGATCTAGTTATTTCATTGGCTGAATTACGACCATTACCCAACCCACAAATGAAAAAATAGCCAATCAGAGTCAAAGAAATTAATTGAATATGCAAATCATCTGGGACTCAATATGATCTTCGCGGCAAACCAGGAACAGCACTCGTGACTCATATTGAGCCTCGTGGTGCTGACCAAGTTAAATAATTTGGGATGCTATTCATTTATTTTTGGTTGGTTGAATAATTTGGGACACCAAAATAGGATATTGCTGCAGTTGGGTACCCCAACCCAACAAATTCAATTACATTCATTCCAAATCACTCCAAATCTGATTAGTATACTCAAGGTGAGGTCTCATGAGTGTGGCATATAATAATTTAAATATTTCCATGTCTAAGCATATGAATGTTCTTCCAATGAGGCCTAAAATTATGTTAGCCTTGTTAATTTTTTCTGCCAGGTGATCAGAAAAAGTTAACTTATCAATCACCACTCCAATGTCCTTTTCAACTATACATTCCTCTAATCCACCATACATTTCATACCTATCATGGTTAACATCAGATTTACCTATTCTCATATACATTATACAGGTATCCCTCATTTAATGATTGGGTTACATTCCTGAAAAATTGATTGCTAAATGAGGATGTTATAACATGAGTTCATTGGAGATACGTTCTTATGTGGTGCTTGTGGACAGCAAGGCTGGAGGACTGAATATTGTTGGGGCAGGTCACACACTCTTTCACTCTCAGGGTGGACAGCGTTATAGGTCTGGCCCTGAAGATGGTGAACCCTGAGGTGGAAGATGTTGGTTCTGATGACATTGACTCCATCTTGGTTTTGAAGAAGCTTGTGATGGTTGCCTGGTGCACCTCCTCCTCCTTTGCATAGTACATTTCGTGGTAGAAGCAGATGCCCTGCTCCACAATGCGCACAGCCTCAGCACTCCTGTTGGGGTTGGAATCATTCTCTACCAACTTGGTAAGGCAGTCATCAAATTGCGCAATAATGTCATGCAGAAGGTGGAGAGTAAGTGACTTGGGTGGCTCATGTGGTTCCACCTCAGACTCCTCCAGTGCTCGCTGCTGCATCAGGGTGAGATGGTCCTTTGCAGCCTTGAAGCCAGGGGCAGTCTTCTCCTTGGCAAGGAAGGTCCTGGAGGGCATCTTCTTCCAAAACCCCCATTTCATCAAAGTTGATGACTTGCTTGGGGCTGTATCCTCCCTCCTCAATCCTCACCTTCAGGAGTTCAGGGAAGACACAAGCACTGGCCTCATCTGCACTCATTGTCTCACCCGTGAGGTGGAGGCTGTGGAGATTAGCCCATCCCTTAAAGCGCTTGAACCACCCTGCACTGGCCTTGAAGTTCTTGACCAAGTCCCAGCAGTCCTCTCAAGGTCCAAGTCTTTCCGCAGGTCCTCCCACAGACTCGCAGCCTTGGCCATAATGGTGGTGGTAGAGAGAGGCATGTGGCAGCGAGTTTGATCCTCATTCCAGATCTTGAGTAGCTTCTTCATGTTCTCCATCACTGGATCATGTGCCCTAGTTATCCTCATGGCAATGTTAGAAGTCACATTTTCTGCCAAGATCTTCAACTCAGGAGCCTTCTTGATGATGGTCAAGATGGTTGACTGGGCTAGGCCAAGCGCGCTCACAATGGAGTTCACCCCTTCACCACTCTCATGGTGCTTAATAATGTCCAGCTTAACCTCCAAAGTCAAGGACTTACGAAAGAGCTTAGCCTTACCCGATGATGCAAGGAGAAGCAGCCACATGCTTACTCGTCATTTTTAATGTTCACAGTCATTTAACACAGTCCAAATTAGCACCAAACAGTCTGCACAATGTTGCTTTGCACTCCACAAAGGTGGCGAATAACACAATGATACAGAGCGATGCAGAAGCACAAGTGACTCAGAACACTGGCAGGATGAGAAGGAAGTGCAGAGGGTGGCCGCTTAGGGGCACTCAGGTTGGGAAAGCTGCAGAGAGGAAGATAAATCTGTTTCTGCGCATGGCAACCATTTTCATTAGATAAATGAAGTTAGAGATGTGCCTGTGGAGTACCAGAAACCAAACTTTGCCCATTGTAGCGATTGCTAAACTGAATTTTGACCAATTGTTGTATGAGAAAAGGTGTTAATAAAAATAGATAGCTAAAGCGAGTGATCATTAAATGAGGGATACCTCTATTTGCATTTACTGGGATGAAATTTAAGAAACCACCTCTCAAACCATTTTTTCATTCCCATGACATCTTGTAATTTAAGTCATCCGTATCCCTTATTTTCCTAAAAATCTTTATCATCTGCATACA
Source organism: Bathynomus jamesi (assembly GCA_023014485.1). Classification (NCBI taxonomy): domain Eukaryota; kingdom Metazoa; phylum Arthropoda; class Malacostraca; order Isopoda; family Cirolanidae; genus Bathynomus; species Bathynomus jamesi. The sequence goes on along the minus strand of JAJOZX010000649.1, from coordinate 107,543 downwards.
TATATATCTCCACTCAGAGGTGTCTCATACTTTTTCATATATTTCATTATTTCATCTCTTGTGAAACTCATTGGCCTATAATTTCCTGGTTCACATTTATCTCCTTTTTCAAAGATGGCTGTAATATTTGCAATATGCCGGTCCAATGGGACCTGATACTCCTTGAAGGAATACTGAAATAAAATTTGTAAAGGCTCCACTATTTCATTTATTACTGCCTTAATTATCAGAGGATGTAGTTTATCTGGACCAGGTGATTTATTCCTCTTCAATTTCTTTATAATTATTTTGTCATTAGTAAATTCCATACTAGCCAGAACTGGTACGACCTCCTTACTACTGACTGGAATCCCCCCTCTGGTTCCTTAATGAAAACTTCACTAAAGTAATTTGTTAGGACATCAACCTTCTCCTTATCACTCCCTGTTTTTGATTTCTTCTCAATCTACATATAAATCTGGTATTCTAGCTTTTGATCTTGGCTTTGTCTGGACATAGCTACTTCCAAAAATTTTTGGGTTCATCTTTACATTCCTAGCTATTTTTGTTCCTTATTTTCTACTGCCTTCCTAGTCTCACTCCTAGCCTGATTATTTGTTCTTTTATATTCCTTCTCCACTTCCATATACTCACAACCATTCATATTTTCCCTCTCATCAGTATTCAGTTTCATTTTCTTCAACCTTTCCCATAATCTCCATTTTCTTTTTATTTTGGTCCAAAGTTTCCTATACATAGGCAATTTTTCATTAGTTCTTTTCTTTGCTGTACTCTTTGACTTAAACTCTCCCACCTAGGAACACATCATCAATAACTTCCTAAAGCTTATTCCTAAATTTATTCCACTTTCCTTCCATGGACTGTTCCATAGCCAAGTACTCCCTCTAACCAATACTTAAGTTTTGTTTCATCACCTCATAGTTAGCTAACCTTCTCATAAATATACACAAATCTCTTGCTTTTTGTCTTGTTGCTCTTGTATGTCACAATTAAAATTTATGCATGCACAATCACTTTTTCCTAGAGGACTATCCATCCAAATTTTGTCTATAATAATTTCTTCATTACTAAATAAGTCAAGAGTATTCCTAGTGCCACTGCCTTTAAACCTTGTCATTCATACGCTGTGTTAAGTAGCAGTCCCTTACTTGTTCTATAAATTTATAATTCAAATTGTCTGTATCTTTCACCACTATAATTTTCCTAGTTTATATTTGGCAAGTTAAAATCTCCAACTATCACTTTATACTCCATGTTCCTATCACATATTTGCTGCATCAGTATCATTAAATTTTCAAAATTTTCCTCTATTGCTGGAAGGAGTCCTGTAAATTGATGCAGTCAGCAAGGTATTATACCCCTATTACATTTCATCTCCACACAAATATACTCGCAATATCTTGCTTAAAGATTTACAATATTGAAGGCTATGCCCTTTTTTATATACATCAACAATCCTCTTTTTCCTGTCGAACATCCTCTAACCAGTTCCCTTGTATCTCATAACTAAAGCTTTCATTATTTCTATCAAAATGGATGACTTTGCATTTTTAAACATGAATTCCATCTGCCATTTACTAGCCCAAGCAACTAATCTATCAACCTTTTTACAGTTTAAAAGACTTTTCTATATTTGTAACTGGGGCAACTACTTTTGTATCATCTGCAAATTTAGACACTTGACTACCCTTCTCTAAATCATTGATATAAAATAAAGAGTACCGTAATTAACCTAAAACTGATCCTTGTGGTACCCCCACTTTTCACTTTCTGCCACCCAGATTCATGGCCATTTAGAATTACTTTCTCTTCTCTGTCCTCCAACCATTTTTCTACACAATTTATAATTGACACCCATATTCCATGACCTTTTAATTTCTATAGAAGTCTCCTATGTGGAACCTTGTCAAATACCTTATTAAAATCCAAATAAATAACATCTACATCATTTCCATTATTACCTGGTCAGTCACAAACTCTAAAAAGTCTGAGAGATTAAACAAACAAGACCTTCCTGAACTAAATCCATGAACATTGTAAATTTCAAATAAGATTAAAATTTCCAAATGACTTGAATACCAACTAACCCTTGCATTAGACAGCTGGACAGAAAAGGAATGAGAATGTGTTGAAAGTCCCATATATACAGGATGTCTGGCAACCCTAGGCTAAAGTAGTATGTGCAACTTCTATATTATATTATATTTCATTTGGAAAACGAAGCCACTGGGGCCTATTGAGGTTATCCAAGTCATGAGCTAGCTATATTTTATAATAAAATCTTGCAAAACCTTAATCTCAAGACAGCTAATTAACATACAGTACAACATATAACCTTCATGAATTGTGAATAGTTTGTGAATTGTAAATAGTGTATATTCTTAGCTTAAGTTGTGTGCTACTTTGGTAGCTTTGTAAATAGTTGTTTGTAAATTAGCTGACTTGAGATTGATAATTTGTACAATTTATAAAATATAGCTCATGGAATTGGATAACCTTGATAATCCCTAGTGGCTTCATGTTTTCCAAATGAAATGTAGTGTAATGTCTCTCCTCAAACAATGTTTCTCATTACATTGCATTTCATGTAATGTAATATAAGCATATTGATAAAGCAATTTATTACCCCTGCCCTCTGTGGTTGTTGAAATGTTGTTGTTGCTGGAAATTTAAAGCAAGTTTCCCACAAGTCAAATAATTTTCTTAATTTTATACTGCAGGTCTGGTTAAATTCCATCATGAATTCTAGTTTGGGTACATTGGCTTCATCTTGACAAGTCTACCTGAAAATACCATACTAGTATGGTAATTCTAGTAGTGTATAAGCATCATTATACGGTACCTGCTAAAATACGGTAGCTAATTTGAAAGCTATAATATTCTTGGCCTAATATTGACATTATAGTTAAATTAAAATTACTGGTATATTATTATGGATCAAGGTATCAGAAAGGTAAGGAGTTTTTTTCCCCAGCTTACATTAAGTATAGTTAGTGAAAGCAAGATTTATGTCAGTGAGAACAGATAGATCATTAGTTAGACCCCATTTGGAGTAGGTGATCCAATTTTGGAATCTGTATATGTGCAAGGATAAAGACAAAATCAAACAAGTTCAAAGATGAGCAACTAAGATGATTCCATCACTTAGGTAAAAGTCATACGAGGATAAGCTTAAGGAGTTAAAACTGACTACACTCAAGACTAGGAAGCTAAGGGGTGATGTAATCCAGGTTTTTAAAATTATGAATGGGTTTGATAATGTAAATAATGAGAGCTTTTTCAAAATAGCACAATACAGGCATACCCCAATTTACAAAGCCCTGGTTTATGAAAATTCAGTTACAAAAAAAAAATTTCTGTGCCAAACCCCATTTTACAGAGTTTTCCCCTGCAGTTATGAAAAAATTTCTGAAAAATTTCGAAAGTTCGAAAGTGAGTAGATGTTTGTTGAAGTTGATATTAGCACTCACTAATCACTTTTCATGTAAAAATATAAGTATATTACACATTTAATCATAATTTAATTTCTCGGAAAATTTGTCTGTTTATACATATTGTGTGTACTGTACACATGGAGATTTTGCTAATGTTTTTCTCATACAGCATCTTTTTGTAGCATCTGACCTGTTTGCATCTCGTGTTTCAAACGTCTGAATACCTTACTCCCTTGTGTTTCTTTGCTGTAAAATATATAATTTTATGTAACTTGTTATTTTATTACATTATGGGTGGGATTTTTAAGGGGGCTGGAATGTGTATCTACTTTTATAATGGGAGTCAGTGGGAAAATCCTCCCTGATTTACGGAATTTTGATTTATGAAAGGTTTTTCAGGAACCTAACCCTTTCATAAATCAGGGTATTCCTGTATAGTAGAACTAGAAAAACATGTGTAAGCTGACTAGTAGAAGGTTTGAGACAGCAGTTGCCAAAATCTTTTTTGCGCATAGATTAGTAAACAGCTGGAATAGTTTGCTGGTAGAAGTAATTAGTAGCACATTTATAAATATGTTTAATAATTGATTAAATGCATATGTTAATAGATTGCGTATAGTTTAAGGTAGTTAATAAATTAAGGCTTTTGTGGTTTGGAACCCACACAAAATTGTAGGTCCCTCCGCCACCACAGAATACATGTGCAATACACAATTACAAACACAGCTAGGTAGACCAGCCATGAGTGGATCCCAGGGTCTTTTTTGGTCTGAAACATTATACTATGATTATTGGTAATGATGCTTTTTTTTTTTCCTTTCTCACTCAAAAGTAACTATTTAAAATATCAACTTACTGTAAAAGTGATCAAATAATACAAAACCCCTTTTGTCATATCTTACAATCACATTACTGTACCTCTTACTGTTGATTATAAAGAATTATGATGCATAAGTTGTAATATAAATAAGCAGTGCCTCTAAAATGACATTCACATTAAATAGCCTACCCAATAAAATTTCAATCACAAAGGGATCAAATCATGTAGGAAACCTTCTTTGGTCATATCTTAGGGTTATAACATATTAACGCTTTCACTGCTCCTTGCATCATATGATGCTTTAGTATATATTGATGTATACCTGCATATGGTGAAAGGGCTACCATAAGGGCCCAATTACTAAACAGTCCACTAGATAATAAGCATATGAAAATGTTAATTGATCATTTTTAGTCATTTTTGAATTGCATTAAACCAATTATAGCTATTAACTCATAGGTACTTGTTTGGGTTGTGTCTGGTTAGATTAGGACCCTGACTTATTTGCAATTATTATTGAATATAATACATGGCTGGTTTCCACCTATTGTGGGTTATTATCAACCTGCCTTGGGATGTATTTACAATAGGCCATTTTTTTCCATGAGACATTATGCCCATCAACCACACAGAGTGGGTGGTTTTCCACCTCACCTAAGCAGTGAAATGGTTAATTGGTGGTCTGGTCTGTATTGAAGGGTATAATGGTCATGTTGAGTCTGTAGGTTTTCTTGTGTCTGGCTGTTTGTCTGTCTGTGTGTTTCTGGTTGTTGTCTCTGTTTAAGTGATTTATCTTTGCGTAGTGATTAACTAGAATATTAGCTTGTTGTGTATATGTTGGGATATTGTTTTGGCTGTGACAGATAGCCGCTTGTGAGGTGTGAATGCCACTGTTAGAGTGGATAATGCTATTTATAGTCTTGTATAGCATGGATGTATCTGTGGAGTGGTTTAGTGTTGATATGAATTCCCTAAATGTTTCTGTTTGTTTATTTCTGTGTTGAACTGTTGTATCTGCTGTTTTATGGCTTGTGTGTGTTATGTTTGAGGTTGTTACATTGCCTTATGAGGTGGGCTATTTCTCTAGTGTAATTTGGGTTGTATTTCCTATTTTCCTGATTGAAGTCAGTCATTTTTAAATAATCCAGAAACTTAAAACTAGATTAAATTTTAATGAATAAAAATCTTAACCTTCCTTAATGTTTTAATTAACTTTTTCAGGCTCTCTCTAACCCTTTCACTCATGAATTATGATAGAGGGTAAAGAAAAAAGGTAGCCTTATGTTTGTTTGGTTGAATAAGAGTAAATATGGTTTATTTTTTGGTTGACAACTGTGTACTCAGTGAGTGAGAGTTAAAAAAATTGAATCACACATTCTCCTTTAATGCTTCATTCAGCTCAGAAAATAGGTTTACACAGAGTCAGCCTAGGAGTATGTAGAAATAATAGACAATAGAATACCAATTGGCCAAAGGTTAGATGTTTCATCACCTTGTTTGTTGATAAGTATAGCTTATCTGTCAAGATAGTAGAGTAGCCTGTTCAGTTAATTCCATCAAAATACCAGTATATCAATTAATTCATGATTAATTTTGACACCTTTGACATCCACAGATTGAATCACTGTCTGAGGGAACCCCATCTCCTCCCAAAAGTGTCTGCTCTTCAAGTTCAACTTCCACTGACCATATGCATGACCATCCACCACCTCACCATGGTCACCATCATCCCCATGTTATGGGTGGAACAAACAAAGCTGTATGAACATAGACCAAAAAGTACCATTGTTTGTAATTATATACTTAATAATTTAATGTATTTTTGAAGTATTCTCTAAATTTGTCAAAGTTCCTTCCACATTGAGAATTTTTAAAATTATAATTGTTAAAAAAAAAAACTTGCTTTATATGAGTAGTGCAGTGGGAGAAGGGGATAAGTGACAAAATCGGCAAAATGTGTTTTGTTTGAAAAGACAGCTTATTCTTCCCTCTATCACCTCCAATTGGCAGATATCCCATTTTCTGACTGGAAAAACTATCTTTGCCAACAGAAAATGCATTTTTCCGATTTTGTCACTTATCCCTTTCTCCCACTGCACTACTCGTATTAGTGTAGGTGTAAATCCTTTACCTAATTCAATTTGTATTGTTTTGGGGAATTTCAGCCTAGTAATTGGGATGGCACACGAACACTGAGAGCCGAGGAACTCTCTCTCTGCCCAGGAGAACAGATTACAGTAAACCCTTTAGAAGTTACTTATCTTTGCCCTTACACTGGACCAAAGAAAGGGACACTTTCTGTTACGAATTATCGACTGTTCTTCAGAAGCATAGAAACAGATCCTCCATTTGACCTTGATGTTCCCTTAGGAGTGGTGAGATACTTTAACCCTTTTGCTCCAGGTGTGGCATATAAACTACATATCCAATTTGTGCTCAGATCCAGGTGTGGCATATAAACTACATATCCAATTTGTGCTCAGATCCAACCAAGGGTATATCGCTTTCTTTCTACCCTCTGGGGTTGAAAATGGGGCGATATATGTATTATAATTCAAATTCATATAACTTTCTTCAAAGCTATGTCCATAGTGAAAGGGTTAATGTTTTTATAGACTATTATTTTTTTCATATTTCTTTGATACTTTTGTCCTACTCTTTATATGAATCAATGGGGTCAAAATTTTATTGCATAGCATGTCATTGTGTCCATATTACTAATATTTGTGTTTTCCCACATTGAGGGTGGAGGGGTTGTCTCTAAAACCATTTTCTTTTCATCCAACCAACTTGAAGTCAAGTTGGGTCAACCCAAATTGCTGCATTCTTTTCATAAAAACAAACCACTTGACTTGAGTTTTGCTGAAGCCAGCTCCAAAGGTGGTTAGAGAAAACTTGTTACTTTTTGTAAACAAACGATTTGTCATCTGCAAAATCAAAGCTATTTCAAGAATTCATTGTATTATTTAGCCCAATATATAAAAGGAAATATATTTTATTAATGTTTAGAAGGTTATGCCAGATTAAATTTATGCATAAATAAAGAATTGACCTTCAATCATTGCAATTTTAGGCCTATATTGACGTAGGTTAGTGTTGCTATAGTGAGCTCAAACCTAGGCCACGGTCTAGGCCTTATTATTCAATCTTATTGTGAATCCTAAAGTTAGGACCCTACTGCCATGTGTGGAGTGCCCAGATGAATGGCTAATCCTTCACCCCTTGAACCAGGGTTGGCAAAAACCCAACTGGTTTTTTGCTGGCTGGTTGGGTTTTTGCCAACCCTGCCTTGAACCACAAAGTGAGCCTAGCCAGTGGCCCAGTAGTGGGTCTAACTGAGTTTTGTTTACATGTGATATCATACACTCAAGTTGCTGCATTTAAGTTTGCTTACAAACTTGACTTGGTCACTGAAAGAATGTGACTTTATCAAGTTTTGAATGAAAAGAAAATGCCTTAAGATGAAAACACTAATAATAAAGATTACTGCTCTATAAGTAGCCTGTGTAGATTTAAGTAAAAAATAGTCATACAATTGAAAATCCATTAGCATTACTACATTCAACTTGGCATTTAAAAGTACTTTTGCACTTATTAGTTACGGATTACTTCTCTTCTGTGAGTGGAGAGGACAAATATTTTGAGGTTAATGAAAATTTCAGTTTTAAAAATTCATTCACTGCACTGACAACTGCACTAACAAGTATGGATATTTAAGAATTTTCCACAACTAAGCTTTTCTGTTCTGGATGAAGGGCATTAAAAAATTAATTTGTGCATCTTTGTAACATGTTCTTCATATTATATTGTACTACAATACACAGTACTTAACAAACAGTCCTTCACTAGGATCTGAAAGTGAAAGCAGTAAGTTAAAAAATAAGAAGCAATCAAATCCATTTAAAGAATAAGCCCGATTTGATAAACTATATAAAAATGAGAATCTGGAAATGTTTCCTTCATAGAATAATCAGATTATTCTATTTTCAAGATCTACAGAATAGAGAAAGTGGGAGGAGCCAACACTAGTCGGGGAGAAAACTCTTATGGAATTGAAATCTTCTGCAAAGATATAAGAAACCTTAGATTTGCCCACAAACAGGTAATGCTTAAATATTCTCTTGATAAGTAAAACGCCTCAAAACACCTCATTATGCTGCTTTTGTCATTGTTTACTCCATATTTCATTCAAGCATTCCCCTATGATTGTGTCATTTAAGGTACTAGGGCAATTGCGTCCCGGACAATTGCGCACTTCTCCAACTACTATATGAAGTTTATTTACTAGAGAAGTGAATAGAAAGTTAGTATCGGAATTTCGCATTCCCCCTATGATTGTGTCATTTAAGGTACTAGGGCAATTGCGTCCCCGGACAATTGCGCACTTCTCCAACTACTATATGAAGTTTATTTACTAGAGAAGTGAATAGAAAGTTAGTATCGGAATTTCAAATATACTTTTCATTTTAACCTATTAAACTTGTTATATGTTCATAAGTTCTGTTCGAAACTGTTCTCTAAAACTTTATCCATCATCAGCAACATCATTGTCAAATTTTATGGGTTATGTCCACTTAAGATAAAGTTAGTTTCGTTAGTTTTAACGAAAATATCACAACTTAACCTAACCAATCGTCAAGGGCATACAGTTGACCTAACTGGGCATTCAATTAATCTAACCGGGCATTATATCCCATACAAAATTACAATAACAAACATACTCGTCCCTCGTCATTGGCGTCCCTGGACAATTGCGTAGGTGGTCACAATGAACTTTCTATTCACTTCTCTAATAAATAAACTTCATATAGTAGTTGGGGAAGTGCGCAATTGTCCGGGACGAAATAAAACCGGAGGCAATTGTCCAGGGACGCCAATGACCGGGACGCACTTGACCAGGACGCAATTGTCCTGTCACCGTCATTTGACCATACCACTAGAAATTGTGACACTCAAGACTCATTGCCTCTACTTGCATACCAATCTATTCACTTCATAGGAAAAGTTGAGTCATGGTAATTTATTTTTTCTCTTCTAACTTTATTTCTCCTGGACTTAGTTCAAATTTTTTTTTAAAAAACTGAACCCAGAATATATCTCTCCTCTTCAGGAGAACCACTCGAGACGAACTGTTACCGAGAAGTTACAGCAGTACGCCTTTCCTGCTTCTAACAAACTTCCATTTTTTGCTTTTGAATATAAGGAACAGTTTCCAGAAAATGGGTGGACCCTGTATGAGCCCATAGCTGAGCTTAAACGGCAAGTAAGGACTTAAAAATCATTTCCATAAGTAGGATTGGCTTAAATGAATTTACTATAGGTATGGTTAGCGTAACTTATTTTAATGCGGTATTGTTGTACGAGTATCTAACACGTTACTGTATGTGCGTTAAAGCAACTCAAAATGAGGAACCAAATGTTCAAAGTGGTGATTCTTTTCTTTCGAATGTAAATATTCTTTTTCTTTAGTAAATCGTAATTAATTATGGTGGAAAATTTGCTTATCCACAAAATAGAGTAACAGGTAACACGCGAAACCCTCGTGTATTCCCCTTCGCAGAAGGTATGCATGCGTGAACTTCGAAAATCACCCGAACCCGAGCGTTATAATTGGGTTGGCCGGCCCATCTAAATTCGAGAAAGCCATGGGAGTCGAACCTGGGGATTTTGCTTTTCGAGTCTAATAAAAACCTAACCAAAGCAGCTCCAAAACTTAATTTGAAAAATGTACTGAATTTGCAGATCTAAATAAACAAACTAACACTTGGGTTTAAACTTTGGGATTTCAGCTTAAAGGTTTAATATTTGGAATATAATACTAAAAATTGAAACCTCAAAGCTTAAACCAGTGGTCGGCAACCTTTTTTGAAACTGGGTCAGTTTGATTTATTGGTAATTTGATAATGGGTTAATGTTTAAAATTTAAATCAAAATACTGTACACTATTTTCGGAACATTTTAAAATAAAAAACTCTTTACGTAATAATATTTATTATTTTTATATATACTATATACTACAATTGACCTGCGGGTCAGAGGTTGCCGACCACTTGTTTAAACTATGAAATAAAAGTTTTTAAAATCAAAGAAAAAGAACATACCGCAATTTAAACTTGTCATTTAATTCTTTTCCTTGCAAAAAAAGAAAAAAGTTTAATGGCTAAAGTTTGAAACTGATAAAAAAAAGTATTTTACAGAACTGAAAAGATACAACAGGGTTTTGTTAACACCGCTTCTTATCGTTTATGGGTCAAAAGATTTTGATTTCATTTATTAGCTGGCCGTTTCGTAGTTTTTAATTTCATGGTAATCAATATAAATAGAAGATAACCAGATTGATATGTTGGTCGTATGATGTCGCGGAAGCGTGATTCATTGCATATTTAATTTTTCTCAGTCGAGAGAACTACGAACTATCAAGTATAGTAATCGAGCTGAATTGGATAAGTAGCTATATAATACTTTGTTTGCATCACCTGTAACCGTATACTTTAGTTACTTTTTTAACCTAGGGTCTTCCGAATGAGGCTTGGAGAATAACTCGAATCAATGAGCAATACGAAGTTTGTGAGACATATCCCGCTGTGTGGGCTGTTCCTGCTGCTGTTAGTGATAATGAGCTACGTAATGTTGCGAGTTTCAGAAGCAGAGGTCGAATACCAGTAAGGACAAGTGCATCTCTCTTCATTTGATTTAAATGAGAGCGTTTCTACTCCTTTCTATCAGTAGGTCAGGACGTACCCGTACCAAAAGTTGGCTTTTCCGTGATAGAAATTTTACCCCTTGTTACTGTCCATATGTAGACAGCTTAGCTGGGCAATTTTAACCTTTTTTAAATCAATCAGTTCACATTACATCCACAAACTCCTTGGAATCCATTTCCAATTCCATTTCCAGAATGATTCGATTTTTATTCTGATATCAGCAAAAATTCCGTTGTCATTTAAAGTTTTTATTATAAATTGAAACATTTACCACTGTTTTCCAATGTGTCTGGTACAGTATTGAAAATTTGTAAGATTCTGTTGATTTTAGTGTTTCTTCTGCATTAAAAAATAAATTATTTAGTTATTAGTGTTGCGTTTGGAGAAACTCAATTTGCTGGATTCTGGCAGAGAAAATAAATGAAAAACGTATCAAAAGATTTTCCCCTGATTTTACATCAAGGTTGAGTCAATGTGTGTTCAGTTGAGCCACAAAAAATTAAAATAACCCGGTTTAAGGTCCGTTATCACATAAAAATTTAGTTTCCTTCTCTTTAGAGAGATGGAAACATGATTTTTAGAATTGGAGCAACTGCTTTACAGAGGATTTAATTTTTTTTAAATTATTATTTCAAGAAAAGAGTAATGCTCTTTATAGAAATCTTATTTTTATTTTCGTCCAAAATAACTTTGTATTTCACAAGTAGAGTTTGTCTAAATAAAATAAATAACTCGCGTTAGTCATACTTATAATTGCTGCTACATTTTGCTTCTCTTTTTAAAAGATCCTCAGTTGGATTCACCCTGAAAGTCAAGCAACCATCACAAGATGCGCTCAACCACAAGTCGGTGTGGGCACCAAGAGATCCAAAGAGGATGAAGATTATATCCAGCACATCATGGATGCCAATGCCCAGAGTCACAAGATATTTATTATGGATGCCAGACCCAAGTAGGTAATAGACCATTGGTCTGTATTGAATCCCCATCACAAAGAGCCATTATAAGTAGTAGCTGACGCATTAACTAAAAAAATTATAAAGCTTTTCCTATGCAGTGTTTGGGTGAGGGCTTGCTTGCGTGTGCGAATTAAATTAAAAGTAAAAAAGTCGTTGAGAGAAATGGAAACAAGGAAAATTAAGGAACTGTTTAGAAGAAAATACTGAGGCTCAGCTTGTCGTTCTTTATATGGAATTTGGCATAAATCGTTAGTTTTTCCAGATGTACTTTTTGGGATTTGTTTCTCTATCGTTGGAACTCGATGATTACGCTTTAGAGGCTAAATTACCGAATTTATAGGACGACTTTTTTTTTTTTTTTTTTTTTTTTACTAGAGTTGGCTATCTGTTACGTCTTCTATTCACTGTCGTAGCTTTTGAACACAATGCATTAAGAGTTATGCCGTAATTGCAGCACGCTGTTAGAAGCTGCAACTATAAAATAACGTTACAGTTTTCAAGCCTTAAGTATGCTGCAAACATAAAGAGGAGGTATTTATTAAAAAAATAAGTCCTATTTCTTTTTTCTAGCGTTAATGCTGTGGCAAATAAGGCGAAAGGTGGGGGTTATGAGAGTGAGGATATGTACCGTAATGCTGAGGTTCAGTTTTTGGACATTGCAAATATCCACGTGATGAGAGAGTCGTTGAGGAAACTGCAAGGTATTGTTCATTAGCTCACTTTAGCTGGTGACTTTTTATATTCAATCATTGAGCTGCTTCCTAACCGAATTCTGTTTGCGCACACTAAGTTTAATAAAAAAAAAATTTGCTTTTACCTTTAGAATTTTTTTCTCCAGAAGAAAAGGTAAATAAATTCATCTCAATGGCGAGATGATTTCTCATATTTGAGAAAGGCCTTTAAAATAGTAATGAGGGTGTTAATTTCAGAGGTGGTTTACCCACACATCGATAACAACCATTGGTTGAGCAATTTGGAAGCCTCTCATTGGATGGAGCATTTGCGGTGTGTTTTGAGTGGTGGCCTGAAGGTGGTCGATAAGGTTGAGAGTCACAAGACGAGTGTCGTTGTGCACTGCTCCGATGGCTGGGACAGAACTGCACAGGTTGGTTTCGAACCTGTTCGAGAAGGTAGAGATTAGTGAAATAATGAGTAATATCGAAGAGTAAGAGAAGCAGCGTGGTTAAAAATTTTATATATGCTTTTGTTTTCCTGGAATTGCAGTTAACCTCTCTGGCGATGGTGATGTTAGATGGTTATTACAGAACAATTACGGGCTTCGCCATTCTTATTGAGAAAGAATGGCTCAGCTTCGGTCATAAGTTTGCTCAGGTAAGATGGTTTTCGCCTTCGGATGTGATCCGTTACTGACCTATTTGTTTCGTGAAGAAGCTGGAATTTATGAAGTCAAAAGAAGTCAAATTCACGTTTGTCACAATTCCTTTATTATTCGTGACGCTCCAATTGCTTACGAGAGATTCTCAAATGTCGTATTTTAATGATAAACGGGTTTGCAACTTTGATTATGGTACTCTTTCCAGTAATGAAATCTCGATTTCAGAGAATTGGCCATGGGGATGAGAAGTACCAGGACGCGGATCGGTCGCCCATTTTTCTCCAGTTTATGGACTGCATCTATCAAATCATGCGTCAGTTTCCTTACGCCTTTCAGTTCACGGAAGACCTCCTCATCCTCGTTCTGGACCACTTGTACTCCTGCCTCTTTGGAACATATCTATACAATAGGTCAGAATTAAAATTTATTTTAAAGAAATTGAAATAAAAGTAAAGCTTAGTAAAGCCAAAAATAGTAAAATTCAAGAATTATACAGGGTGTCCGAGAATTATCTGTACAAGTTTTGGCTGTTATTAAAAGTCAACCATGAAGTGTAGAAATTCCAGTGTTGTCCCATTTTACAGAGAATCTCATTAAGTTTTTTCTGATACCAAGTTTTGACAAGTTTTTTTAGAAATTCCAGTGTGTCCGAACATTATCTGTACAATTTCATCTTTTAATAAAATTCTTGATAACACACGTAAAATTCTTAAACAAGATTATTTAGAATCTGTATTTTCAAAAGTTTCTTTTATTAAAGTAACGTTGTTACAAACATTCGATATGTGCACCATCAGTGATTCGCAAAACATCCAATCGATACTCCAAATGTTGCCATGTACGCTGCAGCATATCCACATCAATTCGCTCAATAGCAGCTGTGATTCTTGCTTTTAAATCATCAATGTCTGTCACCCGCGTACATTTCTAAAAAACTTGTCAAAACTTGGTATCAGAAAAAACTTAATGAGATTCTCTGTAAAATGGGACATCAAAACTTGGTATCAGAAAAAACTTAATGAGATTCTCTGTAAAATGGGACAACACTGGAATTTCTACACTTCATGGTTGACTTTTAATAACAGCCAAAAATTGTACAGATAATTCTCGGACACCCGGTATAGCACATAATGTTTTCTTGATTTTTTTTCGCTAATATTTATTTTATCGTTGAAGACTCACTTCAATTTAAATTTAATAATAATTTTTATATTTCTGATTTTGAAGATTTAATTAAAATTCCATTTTGAGACATTTAAATTTTCTCTTCTCTTCTCTTCTCTCTCTCTCTCTCAGTGAACGCGAGCGAATGGAGAACGAAGTGAAGACGAAGACCATTTCGCTTTGGTCTTTGGTCATGAGCCACCAGAGCGAATTTGAGAACCCTTTATATAACGCTAACACACTCCACCATGTCATCTTCCCCCTCACCTCAATCAGACATTTAAGGCTTTGGGAGAAGTACTTCTGCAGATGGAATCCCGCTTTGGGAGTTCAGGTCTGTAGGGAGAATTAATAAATTAGTAATTAATAAGAAGTTTGTGAACTTTTAGAGTTGAAAAGAAGGTAGTAGTTTCATTTTTACAAATCTCTGAAGAATGTAGAAAGTGAGGACGTTTGGTTTTAACACTTGGTTTTAACATCATTCTTTTATTTATTTAATTCGAAGTAGTACGATTTATGACATTAAATGCTGCTTTGAATGCTTACAACGGGAAAAACCTAAACAGTTACCAAAGAAATCTTGGTGGTAAACACATTCGAGAACCTCTTCGGCAGCCGTCGGTTAAGAACTCTGCTTCAATTAACTAAAAAGGTTAATATTTAAATAATTAGTTGAACTCCAAAACGGAAGAACTATCCCCACTTCTCCGTTAAACCTTGACATATCTTCGCATCAAACGTCGTTATAGGTGACTGTGAGGGGTTTTAGAAAGCGACCAGTCTGGTTAAGTACCCGTTACTCCGGGGAATGGGTAATTAGCGAGCCATTAATATCTAACAGTGTGAATACTTCTTCGAACCAGTTGTGCGCGACTAAGTTCCCATCCGTTCATACTCTTTTAGGAATCTCTACACGGCCGATTCAAAGAGCTTCTTCACATGCGGTGCCAGCTGGAAAAACGAGTGGAAGATCTCAGGAGAGAGCTTTCGGCGAGGCAGAACCACACCGAGTCCCCGAGAGTAGCATCTCCGGTAGTCTGAATGTATTAACTGGCAAACGGGTAGACGAGACGCTGGTTGATCGGCTGTTTAATTTAGTCTTCGCTCGGGGTCTTTAGAGGAGAGAAAAGAGAAAAAAAAAAATGTTCCTCTTGGGCAAGCATCTTTTCAACATCATTAAATGTTCTGTTTTTTATGTATTTTATGTTAGTTTTAATTCAGCTGTACCAAATACCTTTAAGATTTTTCTTAAGAAGATAAACTAAAATAATTTAAAGATATTCTACACTTAAGTGTGAAAAAAGAATTAAGAATAAGGAAACTTCCAAAGATTCGGTCCAATTTATTGTTAAGGTTATCTACATTTGCATAGCAGTGAACTTTTCCTTATTTTGCTACCAAAAGGTTTACACTTTAAAATAAAATTTTAAAATTGTGCAAATTTTAGCTAACTTATTATTGCTCTAATACTAGAAATGACAAGGTGATTCTATCGGGCTCTTAAATCATGATACAGATCAGGATACGAGTGCAATAGAGACGCTCATTGTCATTCAGTGACTTATATATATATATATATATATAAGCAAACAACCACAGGGAAAAAGGAAAAAAAAACGAATTCCGAGCGCTTTCGTGATATATTCACATTTTCAAGGACGAGAGAGAAATAGCGAATTTCTCTTGTCCTTGAAAATGTGAATATATCACGAAAGCGCTCGGAATTCGTGTTTCTTTTTTCTTTTTTCCCTGTGGTTGTTTGCTTATTAATAAATCATGTGTTATTTTGTGATTTACTGCGTGTGTGTGTGATATATATATATATATATATATATATAATTATTAGTAGTAGTTTAAAAAAAAACCGATATAAACTTGTATTTTAATAAAATATATAAGTAGCAAAGTGTTATAAGACTATGCCTTTGAATCAATTCTCTCATATTTTGCCTACCTTTAATCCACTGAGCTAGATTATAGTGTTTATTTATCTTTTGATTTATTTAATTTGGTTTCTTTTCTTTCTTTGTCTTTTTTCATTCATTTATTTTTTGCAAGATCTAATCACTATCTATCTATATTATGGTTATGATAAACTAGATATTAAAAATAAACTATAATGCAATTTCTCTTCCTTGGCCACCCAAAACTAAAGCATTTCCAGGGTTTCAGACGCGTTCTGTTGGATGTCAGTGATTGGTTGACGCACGACGCAATTGACAGTTAAAATAAGGGTAATTTTTGAATATTTTTTGTAATGCTTGAATTTGTTTTCACTTAAAATTAAAAGTAGGTTCTTGAATTTGCGATCATTATAAACCCACGTTTTAGCGATAATCTGGCTTGAATTCTCTCAGAATTTACAAAACCATCTATTCTACTCGTAAACGATTACTCATCATTGTAGACGCGTGTTGAACTGAAAGGAAGCCCAGAAAATTTTTATATAACTTATATGACGAACTGACTTAGTTTACGTGGAAATAATGTCCGTAAACGCATGATATTTTGTTAATGGTTCGCGAGTTTTCACCAGTGTTTATAGAATCCTTAAATTTAAAGTTTATTTTACCATTTAATTCTAATTTAATTCCAATTTAATTCCGAGACAAACGCGTGTATATGTATATTTTATAACCTCGCAATAGTTCCGCGCTGATATATCATTGTGCGAAGGTCAGGCTCGTAGCCCGACCTCTAGAATTGGTTTTGCGAAGGGGAGAGTTGCTTTCCTCAGCCCTACATCAAACATATCCAGGTACACCCGGCTCATCTGGGATTATTCTGAGCCAGGTATCTAGTCTTCATTTGAAGATATTCGCATGAACACCATTTGAATTTCTTTTGGTAACTGGTTAAATAGTCCTGGTTTTCTGGTGACAAAGCTATTTTCCTTCGGGGATAATGATGTTCCTTGTCTAACTGTTAGCTTGGAAATATTACACATTCTACAGGCAGTTCCCAATTTCAAACAGGACCCTATAATCAAAAAAAAAAAAACGGGAAAAGTCTTTTCCGTTTTCCCTCGTTGTTTGGATGGTTATCGGGTCCTCTTCAAGATTGGGAACTAGTTTCTATGTTATTTTCCTTGTGTAAATTATGGTGTACCTCTCTTTTCTTCTTTCCATTGAATATGGGCTTAATTTACATAATCTTTTCGCAGTCAATCCCTGTGCAGTATCCCGCCTTATTTGTAGGGCTTTGTAGAGGAGAGAGTCGGTTTCCACTCCTCCTCCCCTCGTAGCCAGCTACTTATGACTGGACTGGGACTTTGCGCAAGAACCTGTCCAGTTGGTTCTTAAAAATTTTCTCAGCTACAAATATTTTTCTCTTAAAATAAATGAGCCCTTCCAAACCTTTTTCTTACCCCCCCCAACTAGATTTTCATTTTCTAAGAAAATTATCCCGTAACACCTTTCATAGTTCATCAGAGTCCTATAGGTGACATCACATTGTTTTATCCTTATACACGTTTCGGGTATTTATCGTTTATCAGTCATTGACATAAGATTCTTATGAATTACGAAGATACCTTCACTTCCTCTTAAGATTGGCTTCGAAACATGATCACTAATACCATCCATAGAGAAGAGCAAAGGCTTAACGCGTCACCCAAAGCACATTATGAATAATTCCAACCAAAGTACTATACCAAACCCTAACCAATCTTTCCTAACTTTTCTCCACTGTTACGGCAGAAGTTTCGTACGTTGACTACGGCGTTACCTTTCCGTGATAAGTTACTTTTTCTTCATTTACCGTGTCATTCGTCCAAGTAACTTTTCAACTCTCTCTCTGCTTTTAGTTTCGTCAATGGAAGTAGGTTGTCTTATAAGCAAACCAAACGCTATTCTAGTTTCTTCTTTGCATTGGATAAACCATAAAATGAATTACAGTACTGATGATAAAGTGCAAAGGCGATAAAAAAAAAAAATTACGTAACATTTTCTAATCAAGTATCCCTTTTTTACTTTATAAAGGTATCACGTTGCGTCATTCATGACGCTTCTATTTTCGATGTGTTCTCGAATATTTTCACACACACACAAATTTCTAGAGCGTAAATAGGCGAAGCTTGTCAGATAAAATAACGGTATCAGTTACATCGTAAGTTTCCCTCCTCTTGTACAAAGAAGACGCTAGTCAAGGACGATAACTCTCCTCTCTATAAATATACACTTAGACCCGTTCTTCGGGTCCACCTTCTTTGTCTCGGAAAACCTGAGAACACTCTTTTTATGCAAGCTGCAGGATATAACGGTATATCTGTTATACGTTGTCAAATATGAAGGTCCGTTATGCTGTGTCCTCAATTTAATTAGAAATCGGACACCCCCTGATTTGTTAAGAGCTTTGGACTTGTACCTTTCCGCGAAACTTTAAGGTCACTGAGTCAGGGAAAATTGCGAATTATGTGTGTGTGTGTGTG
This sequence comes from Bathynomus jamesi, assembly GCA_023014485.1. NCBI lineage: Eukaryota > Metazoa > Arthropoda > Malacostraca > Isopoda > Cirolanidae > Bathynomus > Bathynomus jamesi. Next base: position 88,697 of record JAJOZX010000649.1, on the reverse strand, counting down.
TGTATATATATATATATATATATATATATATATATATATATATATCGTCAACCCCTTGAAGGACATACCATTGAGATTGATTTAATATTTCTGTGAGATTCACTAATACTTCTGTGGTGTGTATATATATAAACTTTGGTTTTCGCTTCCACCCGAATTGTTCATTCTGATGAAGGTCGAGCTTGTCACTCCCCCTTAAACCTACAGTTTAACGTGGAATCCGAACCACGCCCCACCAGCAGCCCAGCGTCTTAACCACTAGGCTACCCAGGGTACCCAGTTATCTACCAACCAATTTTTTTGTGTGAAAGGATGAACAGCTGGGTTTTGTTGCGCGGCGTCTGCCGTCACCGGGTCTCGATCCTGGGGCCGATGGATTCGTAGTCAGCTACACTAACCACTACACCACCGAAACGCTATTCAATATATATATATATATATATATATATATATACATATATATATATATGATACACACAGACCGTGCATGGAACAAGGAACTCTTCTGGGATAATTAAATCCACTATAGTCCGAATAAGTAATGGTAAATGACAAATACCATAGTTTTTCTTTTTCATGATGCAAGCCCGACGTGGGCAACGGGTCTCTCGCAAAGAGGTCCCATAAATATAGCTTCCCTCACCAGCTATCTGCAAAGCAGACAGGATCCAGCTTTGGGACATGGATCTAGGGTTTAAAGCAGCCTAGCCCCACTACATTTAGAACCTCAATATAAGTAAAAGACTCGTTGCATCCACGTCGGATTGAATAAATCAAAGAAAAAGGGGTAACTATTATATTTTTAGCCAAAACCAAAACTTAAACCTCAACTGGCAGAATTGAGCGTCCACTTTTCAAGGCACATAACATGTCCGTTTCATGATGGGAATGAACTCAGAATGGTTCCCTGAGTTTTTTATGATACACACAGACCGTGCATGGCACAAGGAACTCTTCTGGGATAATTAAATCCACTATAGTCCGAATAAATAATGGTAAATGACAAATACCATAGTTTTTCTTTTTCATGATGCAAGCCCGACGTGGGCAACGGGTCTCGCAAAGAGGTCCCATAAATATAGCTTCCCTCACCAGCTATCTGCAAAGCAGACAGGATCCAGCTTTGGGACATGGATCTAGGGTTTAAAGCAGCCTAGCCCCACTACATCATGAAACGGACATGTTATGTGCCTTGAAAAGTGGACGCTCAATTCTGCCAGTTGAGGTTTAAGTTTTGGTTTTGGCTAAAAATATAATAGTTACCCCTTTTTCTTTGATTTATTCAATCCGACGTGAATGCAACGAGTTTTACTTATATTGAGGTTCTAAATGTAGTGGGGCTAGGCTGCTTTAAACCCTAGATCCATGTCCCAAAGCTGGATCCTGTCTGCTTTGCAGATAGCTGGTGAGGGAAGCTATATTTATGGGACCTCTTTGCGAGAGACCCGTTGCCCACGTCGGGCTCGCATCATGAAAAAGAAAAACTATGGTATTTGTCATTTACCATTACTTATTCGGACTATAGTGGATTCAATTATCCCAGAAGAGTTCCTTGTTCCATGCACGGTCTGTGTGTATCAAAAAACTCAGGGAACCATTCTGAGTTCATTCCATATATATATATATATATATATACAGGGTGGCGCAAAAGTCGCGCATCATAGAAATTTTCAGTGTTGATTATATTTTTTTCCTTTTAGGTAGGGGATGGCTGCGAAATTAACAATAGACGAGAGGGTGAGCTTGGTTTTAGTGTATGGAATACCAGGTAGCCTACAACAAATCGATGAATCGGTACAGAATTTAAATTCTGTACCGATTCATCGATTTGTTGTACCTGTATTCCATACATTAAAACCAAGCTCAACCTCTAGTCTTTTGTTAATTTCGCAGCCATCTCCTACCTAAAAGAAAAAAAAAAATAATATGGTCAACACTGAAAATTCCTATGATGCGCGTCTTTGGCGCCACCTTATCCCCCACCACTAGGATTTGAACCGGAATCTTTGACTCAAAGACGCGATCAATGACTATTAGGTTATTGCAACAGTATAAAAGTTAATAACAACCTGGCGAGATTTCATCACCCGAAGAAACACACAACTTTCACGCTCGGCTGTTTTACGTGTTAACCCCCCCCCCCCCCCCCCTTTCACTGAGCCAATGGACAACATTTAATTCATATATCTTAAGCAAACACAAGGGTATCATTAGATGAAAATATACACACAAAACTGCGCATTTTTGTGTATTCCGTGATCTATTACACAACCGTGAGATAGATTTTTCTCTCAAAGTTCGCGAGTCTCGCGGGCTGATATACTGTATATATAAATATATATATATTCCCTGACGAGGTGTACTTCTGAATACTCCAAAGGCCTTGGAATCATTTTCTTTTTTCTTGCGGGTTTGCATCATTCATTCATTTCACGTGTTTAATTGTGAAATTCATCCCATATATATATATATATATATATATATATATATAATTAAACACGTGAAATGAATGAATGATGCAAACCCACAAGAAAAAAGAAAAATGATTCCAAGGCCTTTTGTGTATTCAGCATTACACCGCGTCAGGGAATGACGAGGTGTAGTGCTGAATACATGAAAGGCATTGGAATCATTTTCCTTTTTCCTTGTGGGTTTGCATTACACACACACACACACACACACACACACACACACTTTTTTATCCGGTATGAACTGCAGTTTCGTAAGAATTTTTTCTCTGAATGTTTTTTATATATTTGTAGGTCTGTATATGAACTTCTGTTTTTTATATCATTTGAGTGTTTTAATAGTTGCTGAATGACTTCCTTGTGGTCGCGGTTTGTTGGTAAATTTTATTTTTCTTAATTCTATTTTAAAGCTATCTTTGATTCACTCTTCATGGTCATTTAATATGTCATAATTAGATTTGTTTTCTTATTTCTTTGAACATTCATAACTTTGCTTATAATTTATTATTATTATTTTGATACGTGTGTTTCTTAATAATTGTATTATTATTATTATTATTCCTAAAATTAAAGGTTACAGTCACGAGAAATAACTTAGAAAATCTGACTGAGATAGGAATTTAGTCAGTCAGTGGTCCACATACTGTAGAGTAACGGTTTTACATCATTTGGTACACAACATTCAAAGAACTCAAAGATTCACTTCCCCCCCCCCCCCTCCCCCCAGTTTACAAAATGGATAATTTCTTCTCTCTTCTTTCCCCCAATTAATTAATATTTAAAAAATTAGTTGAAGAACTCCAAAACATGAAAAATATCTCCACTTCCATGTTGAACGTTGACATATCTTGTCATAAAGTGTCGTTTCATGGCGGAATATGTCTAGGACAGTGGTGGTGAACCTTTTTTGCTGGCGGGTCATTTTTGTCACTTGATTTAAAAAAAAACGAAATTGGGTCACAATAATTTATTTACTTACTATTTTTAGTGAGAAACTTCTTGTTTGATTTTAGCTGCTAATGTTTTGATCCGAGGTTTATATTTAGTTGTCTTTAGTCTCACACATGCAGCACTCATATCTGTGCCAAGGCGATTCCTAGTGGTCGATTTGACAAAACTCATATAGGAAAATATCTGTTCACACGAATAAGATAACCAACATTGTTAGCAGAGCTAATTTTAGCTTTTTCATTGATGCAAAAGAATTTGGTAAAGAGTTCCATTCTGTAAGAATAAGATTCTCTACTCTTTCTATTGATTATTGTTCTCTGGTTACACCCAAAATTGACGACTCCAACTCCTTTTCTCGTAACTTGAGATCAAGATCAATAAATTTAGTCTTCCATACTGCACTTTCTTGGAAGTCAACTAATTCCATTTCTAAATTACCAATGTCAAGCCAATGAAAAGCTGATAACTGAAGATCTTCAAATTGAATAGTATGGGGGGAATAATAATAATAATAATTATTGCGCTTGTTTAACCTCCTTCGCAACATCTAAGGTCATATGACAGAGGGGACCTACAGCTTTACGTGGGATCTGAACTACGGATCGCTACATAATTTAGACGCGGAGGACAGTCTTCCATCCAACTACTACCCACACCCAATGTCGCTTAACTTCGCTGATCAACGGGAAGCTGTGTTACGACATTGGCTACGATGGGGAATTGGATGAATTGTAAGTTGCCATACATACACACACACGTTGAATAAAATAATTTTAAAACTGTAAGGCAGAAAATATAAAAAATTAAATTCATATTTTATTTAAATAAGAGTTCGTGGGTCACTAAAAATTGCCTCGTTGGTCAGTGGTTCGCCATCACTGGTGACTAGGGATGGTTCTGATTAATCAGTTAATCATTGTTTCGAATTTAATCATTAATTAATCAAAAAGTTTTTTTTTTATGAAATTATGGGAAGTGATTAATTTTCCTCATAATTTCAGCATCATTTTACCTTAAATTTTGTAATGTATCATTTGAATTTGGCACCTTTTTGCGTGTGTAAACTGTCTAAATCCGCCCATTCCTGATTTCTTGAACTAAAGCAAACTAAATATTTGAACAAAATGTTTTCTTCGGTCTTATTTCACGCAACAGAAACAATAAAGCTCTTTCTTACTCTCTTCAAAAGTATTTAATTTTTAATAATTTTTAATCAGTTAATCATTGATTAATTAAAAAAAATTTAATCATTCATCACTTTTTCCTAAAAATGATTAATTAACCATGCCCTAGATATGTCCATGTTTTCATATTAAGACATAGTTGCGGAGACGTCAACCTTGAATGAAGTACGAAAATTCGTGAGATTTCTCAAAATGTGCCTCATTTTGATAACTGGAAACATATCCCACATAAGGGAGTTTGGGACATTCTCCCCCCTCCCCCCCCCGATCTTATTATTGTTATTATTATTATAATAACAATATTGTTGTGAGATAGACTTCAAATCCGTGTGAGTTGACACGTCTGTAGTTGTTAGTTTAAATCATAAAACCTTTCATAGTTTAAAAATATAGGTGTTTATGATATGCACAGGGTTTTCCATAAATTCGGTCTCAGGAAAATTTATTTTAAATTAAATTTACAAAATTTACAAAATACATTAGAACTAAAACGAATGTTCAAATTGATGTCTTGTCTTTGGGCGTGGAAGCGACTTCACTCGTGAGGAAAATACCTCCGGAGGCCTCCTTTTCCTCACTAGTGAAACTAGCTTTCATATTAACCATTACTCGTTATTCTCTGCAACCAAAAAACGATCCCAAAACAAGACGTCAATTTCAATATTTGTTTTAGTTCTAATGTATTAAGTTTGTAAATTTAATTTAAAATAAATTTTCTATGAGACCAGACTTATGGAACACCCTATATATATATATATATATATATATATAATATATCTTTGGTAACCTTTGGTTTACTTCCGCCCGAATTGTTCATTCTGACGAAGGTCAAGCTTTTCACGCCACCTTAGACCTACAATTTAACGTGGAATCCGAACCACGCCCCATCAGCAGCCCAGCGTCTTAATTACTAGGCCACCTAGGATACCCATTTATCTACCAACCATTTTCTTTTATTGTGTGGAAGAATGAACAGCTGGGTTTTGTTGCGCGACGCCTGCCGTCACGGGTCTCGATCCCAGAGCTGATGGATTTGTAGTCAGCGACGCTAACCACTACACCACTGAGGCGCTATATATAATATAATATATATATATATATATATATATATATAAGTAAACGCGCATGAGCACCTTTTGCATATGCAAAATCTATCCCGCCAGAACTACAGTTCAGTGAGTAACATGGTATCCCCATAATCAAAATAAGATACTGAAGGCCGGAGTTCAATCCCGATAATATTATCATAATACTTCACTGAGATTCTGGAATCAGAGGTCTTGGGTTCGAATCCTGGTTTGAGATAATTTGCACACATTATATAGGGTGAACCAAATGTAGGTGGACAGTAAATGATAACGTTTATTTTGAGAATACATATTTAATTTTTTGTATACTATAATACAAAATAAAATTTAAATAAAATTAGTTATAATATTTAATATAATATAACACAAACACCATAGTTATAATGAACACCATAGTTATAATATAATATAACACAAACCGTATTCAACCTACTGTCCACCTACTTTTGGTTCACCGTGTGTATATATATATATATATATATATATATATATATATATATATATATATATATATATATATATATATATATATATGTGTGTGTGTGTGTGTGTGTGTGTGTGTTACGAGCATTTTAAAATAAACTGGAAAAAAATTGGAATAAATTTGCAAACTTTGACCCAAAGGGAAATCCATGAAATTGAAGGAAATGCTTACTGCCGAGAATGAGATTCTTCGAACGAACGTATCCTGGAAGGTGAAAATGGTCATTGACTGGGAAACTTGACAAACAAGATTTAGGAATTAGGGCGAGAGAGAAATCGAACGAATAATAAGGGGAAACTCAAAACTTTTCTCTGATATTTTACACGAATTAAGATTCTTATCTCCGTAAATTATGAGGAAATTTAGTTTGAAATTGGTATAAATAATACGGCGAATCACCTTTCTGCGTATACAAGAATACTGTATGAGGATTACCTTAAAAAAGGCTTAATTAGTTCAAGATAATTCGGGAGTATTATACAGGGATAAAATTTAGATTTCCTCGTCTCCTTAGTTTTAAACTGGTACCTGATGACTCGTCATTTATATTTTATTAAGTTTGTGGACGGTGTAAATAGTAAATTTAATTTGAATCGATCAATCTTTCGTTTCCCATAAGTTCAAACCGTTAGTTAACTATTCAGATGGAATGAGATTCAGCTTGCATGAATAAGGTCGAATCACACACTATCGAAAAGAACTGTACTCGTTCACAAAATGTAGAGATTATAAAAAGTTGCTATTAAACGTAACTGACTTTTTTTTTCTTTTTTTTTTTTGATAAGTTGCTGATTCACGACAACATATTTCTTACACTAAATAACTTCCGAAGGCGATGAAAGTTATTAACTGTTAACTTATTGTAATATCTCCTACAGTCTTGTTTTCAAGCTCGACAAGAATTTTGCAAGTCAGGAGAAAAGAAATATGTAGAAATTACAGTTTAAGAAGAAACAGGTAATTAGGATTTAAAACTATTCTATTTATAAAATGAACCTACAAAAACTGTACTTTTTTTTTCACCCTCAAAATGACTTAATTAGGTCACTAACTATCTATCAGTAGCATCGCTGCATGAAGATAAACATTGTCGGGAAGTGGAGCACCAACCAGCATGCTCTACCGTTTTTATATGCATTATTGCATTTAAATGAAAAATGGTGCTTAAAAATGAGGAATTCATGTGGTAAAGATAATTCTCTCAAATATCAGTATCAAGCACTTTACAAGTTATGGAGACGAAGATAGTCACTGACAAGATCATTACATTCACTAACGAAAAGCATTTAAAATTCATGAGTATACATACAGTGCAGCTATTATGACTTCTTTTAACGCAAAAGTTTTCAGACAGTTTCTAAAGTTGAATAGTAGAGATCATTTGGGTATTATAATGATGGAAAAATATTTACTAATGTTAACAGAAAAATACCCAAATCGCTTTCTTAAGTCGATTCAAAAAATTAAATTCGAACACGCTTCAAAAGGCAAAAAACAATGTGTCGGCTTTTGTTTAGTGAATTAATATATTCGCACATTCGTTGCATTTAGACTTTGCTGGAGTGCCAAATTTTAAGTGTACCATGGGAATGGATGAAAAAGCGAGTCTTATAGTGACGGGGTGCCGACAGGAGGGTAGAGCTAGTATAGATATCCCGAGCCCAGCACGCGCCCTAAAGAGAAGACAGGGTGGGACTAGGTTCTTTAAATTTTCTCCAGGCCCAAAAATTTCTGTCGGTTGTCCTTCCTAGTATATTTAATATTTTGTATGGTTCTAAACAGCCTTTCCGTGAAGACTGTGACCCATACCATACGAGTATCGACCTTTTTCTTTAACCTAGTGGTCTGCAAACTTTTTCAGTGACGCCCCCTTTGGATAAGCAAACAAATTAATGCGCTTCTTCCTTCTAATAATCTAACTGGTACACAGTTTTATGAAAGTTTAATTTAAAACTGTATCGAACTTTTTAGTTTACATAAAAAAAGACGGATCACCTGAAGATCAGGGCCCCCAGCCTTCTTTAGTTAGCTTTATAAGGCTAACTAACGAAAATATCACGACCTAACCTAACTAATCGTTAGGTCAACTATACACCCTTGACGATTGGTTAGGTTAGGTCGTGATATTTTCGTTAGTTATCCTTATAAGGCTAACTAACGAAGGCTGGGGGCCCTGATCTTCAGGTGATCCAAAAAGACAAAATTTGTTATAATTTCTTTTAAATTATTCTTTAATACTAATTACCTTCACCGAATTTCGACTTAATTTATCATAATAAAACTTAGATTTTATTCAGGTAAAATGGAACAAAATGACCCTAAATAACACTTAATAAACAACTTAATAAAATAATTCCAACTATTTTTTTATTATTTTCATTTTATATTAATTATTCATCTCCGCTTTTATGATTAGCTAGAAACCTAATCGCGTCTCCCTAATGACTGTTCTCGCCCCCCTGTTTGCGCACCATTGCTTTAACCCAATGATCAGAGAATGCATGAGACAAAAGCATTTCCAGATAAACTGGTATGGGAGAAGTGGACCTACTTAGTATTAAATTCCAAGAAATTTCTCCTTCAGCGCATTCAAGCATTTTTTTTTCTTTTGTAAACTTACGATTAAATTCTTGATACTATTTATTTCATTTATTTTTTTATGTGGAATCAACATTTGAACGTGTCATGCGGTATTTTTTTTTTAGATTTCAGTGTGTTGTTATTAACTAAAGAAGTGTTTATAGACTATACAGTATTTTAATGTTAATATTAATGTTTTGAAAATTTAGAAGTTTACGTCATGCATATATTAAAATATAACGATGTTTTACCGTCGTGTCGGAAAGGGTACATCGTACAGTTCAGTACGGTATCAATATGTTTCCCAGTACAGGGATAAAGAAGTCTTTTAAACTGTATTTGTTACGAAAAAAAATTCGATCAAATTACGGTACTTCCATAAAATTAAAATTTCTGCCTCAAACGATGGAATTGCAATTCTGAATAATAAATTGAATTTATGAGTTTAGTTTAAAATTAATTCTTTTCATGGATTACTTCCCATTTGAAGCTATTCGGCCATTACCATTTCCATCCACCGTCCACAAGTCGGAAGGCTTGGAAATTGGAGTTACAAATTACGAAAAAAAGTAAGAGATTCCTGATTTGAGAAAATGCAAAAAGAAACCGTGATGCAACTGCAGATCCGAAGGACAATTTCTATGAAAACTCTAACAAAGTGTGAAATCCTAAAGTTTAGTCACTGTGACTCAGACTGACAGTCTCGTGCATATTTGCCGAGTCTCCCGCATTGGGCGGGAGATTCACGCAATCAGCTGGTTGTAATAGCAATATTACAACAAAAAATAACCACAATTTTCCCTGAAAGACATCACCAGAATGCACCATATGATGTCTGCTATTACAAAATTTTCCGGGGGAGCATGCCCCCGGAACCCCCTAGTTTGGCACGGTCCATTCCACTAAAATCTACCGCATTCACGATCTTCTAGCTTAGCATCTCCGTCTCAGTAAAGTGGGAATAGGAATACGTCGATTTGAGAATTGCTTCCTTCCAGATTCTCAATGGCGGATTTCTAAATCTTGAACGTAGAAAGAAACGTAAGTGATATTGAGTGAAAATAGACGGAGGAATAACCTGTACGAGTTCTGTACAAATCTGTCAATCATAATTGGACCCTTATTCATACGAGTTTAATTTAAATTGAACACATTTGACTGAAATTAAAAAAAAAAATTTTAAACAAGTTTTTAACTGATAATAATTTTTGGGAATAAAAACTTTAAAAGAATTATTGGATCAAATGTAGAATTCGGACCCCAGCCTTCTTTAGTTAGCTTTATAAGGCTAACTAACTAAAATATCACGACCTAACCTAACCAATCGTTAGGTTAACTGTACGCCCTTGACGATTGGATTAGGTTAGGTCATGATATTTTCGTTAGTTAGCCTTATAAAGCTAACTAAAGAAGGCTGGGGTCCGAATTCTACATTTGATCCGAATTATTTATTTATTTCTTGGGGTTGTAGACATTTAATATCCCTTTTCTGAGTATGTATACTGTAGTACTCGTATATTGAAGTCAAAAGTATATTCACAATTCTCATCATCAAATATTGTATAACTGAGCATCCAAATTTTGAAATTTACACTTTCGATGTTAAAGAAAAAAAATGTACAAAAATTTAAATAATACATTTTTTTATTATTTCAAGTGAAAAATACTTTTATTTTATTAATGTAGAAATTATATTCTGTTGAATATTACCATCTATAGTTAATTTTTAGTAATGTAAACTATTGAAAAATATTGAATGAATACAACGTTTAATTTTTTAACTTTTTTATATCGTAATGATGGGGTCGTTTAGGACGTTTTCCAGTTTATGTATCGTTTTCTACAGTACATTACATACAGCATAGTAAACATTTTTAGATTGAAATTATTTATTATAATGTGGGTTAGGTTAGGTTAGGTTAGGTTATCAAGAACTCATTTTTGATCACTCATTTTTGATCTGAAAAGAAGCAAAAATAATTATATGAAAAACGGTACACAAACTGGAAAAGGTCCATCGTTTAACCTGCTTCGCAATACCTAAAGTGAGTCTTTTCGGTTTGGCGGACTGTTACAGATTTTGGATCACCTGAAGATCAGGGCCCCTATGTATTCTTGTTTTTTGCTTTACAGTACTAAATATAATAATAAATTAAATTGAATGCCCGGTTAGGTCAACTGTACGCCCTTGACGATTGGTTAGGTTAAGTCGTGATATTTTCGTTAGTTTTAACCAGTGTTGGGCACTAAAGCGTTAATCCGATAACAGTTAATTAACGAAGTTAACTTTTTTTAACGGACTATTAACGGAATTTAATTTCCATTTATCGTTATCGGACCAGTTAACTTCCGATAACTCGATATTTAGTCTGTTAAAGTCCGTTAACACGTTAACTGCGAGGAGTCATTCACGGAAGATCACCGCTCCGCGAATGAATTCAAACCGCCATAACTTCAGTCTGCTTCCAGATCTCGCAAGGGGAGGTTGTGCGCTTTTTATTGAAGGTAAGAAGGTTCTTTTAACGTTAGTAAAAGTCCTATAATATTATATATACTGTATATTAATACGTATGGGCCTAACTTTGAGAAGTTGGTCTTTCTGAAGGGCAACCAGCACATTGTGTCAGTCTTTAATAAATGTGCCTAAAATTTAATTTTACCTTTCAGTTCCCGCCATAATAATTCTCTGGTAAATTAAAATTTAGTTAATGGTTAGTGGTTACAAGGGTTTCAAAACATGTAATCAGTACATTTTTTATTAAAAATAAAAAAAAGTTATTAAGCAAAATGTTGCAAAACTTGATAAAAATAGTTAAATACCTATTTATTGTTGGATTTGCATAAATAAACATTTTCTATGGGTTTTAAAGCTTTTTCCTTGATTTTTTTAAATGTTAGTAAAGAAATAGTTATCGTTAACGGATTATCGTTAACTTCCATTAACTTTGTAGTAAAATTATCGGATTATCGTTATCGGAGTTAAAAATTGGGGTTAACGGATTATCATTATCGAAGTTAACTTTTTGGTTAACGGTGCCCACCACTGGTTTTAACGAAGATATCATTTGGTAATTGAGGCTGGGGGCCCTGATCTTCAGGTGTCCCAGATTTATTTTACGAAACTTTGCAAATCAATTATTTACAAATTTTATCCTAAGGAAATGTAAGTTAGGTTAGGTTAGGTTAGGTTTTTAAGTTACGTTAGGAATTAGACATTTTCCTTAGGATAAAATTGGTAAATAATTGATTTGCTAAGTTCCGTACAAATCTGTAACAGTCCGCCAAACCGAAAAGATCCCCTAAGGTCATATATGAGAGGGGGACCTACAGCTTTACGTAGGACCCGAACGAGGAGTACGGTTCCCCATCCAGCTACTACCTGGACCCACTGTCGCGTAACTTCGATAATAGTATATTCCATATTACATCGTACATTCACGCAAGAACTAAAATATGAAGTAGGATTATGTAAATAACTGTACTAGGTATAAATATTAACATTACTAAAACAGGAGTAACTAACTTTAAATTTACCAAAGAAAAATATAATACCAAAGTTAAATGACAATTAAAGATAATCACAAAACAAAATACATTAAAATAAGATAATAATATGACTTTAACGTTAAAACAGTTGCTTGTATAGAAATATTCTCCCATATGGCTGTATAATCCACAATCTGGTGGATATATGACAAGACTGGACAAAAGCTTGAATTAAACAACCAACTCTTTCCAGTTAAAGACCTTAACTCGATTAGGTTAGGTACTCTCTTTCATAAACTAGTGACATTATAGGCGGCACATATTTGAAGAGCCGAACATCTCGAGGACAGTTCTTAACATTCTGAACGCTTCATTGTACAAAAGATTTAACGTGTTTCATTATCTTTTGATAAGATCACCCACCCACAATTCTTAACAGTATATGTTAAGAAAAAGAATAGTATATGGGGTTAACTGGTTTTGATTTCGTTTGTTCATCAGTATTTAAAGCTTCTTATTTCCATGGTATCGATTTCACCAACCAACCAACTAACCAATATAACTGTGCATGTAAAATCGTTCCACATTTTCAAATCTGGATTGCCGTTGAGTGATTACGTGTTAGATTCGGTTTAGCCATCTTTTACGAGCATGCTTTTCTTTTAAACTCTGAATTTAATTTTATGTGGATTTACGAAACTGAGAAAGAAACCTTTTTAAACAGTTTCATTATATATATATATATATATATATATATATATATATATATATATATATATATATATATATATATATATATATATATATATGGTGTTTCAAGTCGACCCTAGAAATATGGAAATTGGCGGAATTGTAGCAAGTAGGTAGTAATTAAGATAGGTTCTACGAAATACAAACTACAAATTCCCCCAATTTCCATATTTCTAGGGTCGATCTGAAACACCCTGTGTGTGTATATATATATATATATATATATATTAGTGATGGATCGAATAACCGCAACCGCAACCGCACTACAACCGCACAAAAATTCACAACCGCAACCGTAACCGCAACCGCCGTTCCATAAGTGCGGTTGCGGTTGTAAAAGCTTAGTTAATTTTAATTTTAGGTTAATTAGAAATATTTTTTTTTAAAAAGAAAATGATGGGTCTCCTTATGCGTGCTTAAACGTGACGTCATACGGCTGCCGTAGTAAAATTGGTTTAAACTGCGCTCTAAGTTATTACTCTGTGAGCTCCATGAAGTAACATTTATTTTTATTTAATTTTCTTCAAACTAAAATCGCCTTTAGTACAATAGTCAATAAAGCAAGAACATATCTTGCTTGCCCTTCAAGTAGCATTCCAAGCGAGCAGCTCTTCAGTGGAGCGGGAACGTTGTACGATGAGAGGCGTTGCCGCTTGAAAGGTGAAAATGCAGCAAAAATATTATTCTTGAAATTCACACTGCCTGTCATTAAGTTTGACATCAGTTTTTCAAATAAATAATAATCCATAACTTTCCAATGGGTGGAGGCTGGGGAAAGTGGTAGGTGGGATGAACAGTGCGATGGGTCCTCGTCCCTCATCCTGGTAACACACTTAGTGCAAAATATGGTTTTAATTAATTTGACCTATTCTTTCATAATAGCTGTATAAGTTGGCGGTACGAAGTTTGGCAATCTGTCGTTCGAGTTCAAAGATGGTGGCGGGCCATTCACGGACCACGTGCCCAAGTGGACCCGAAAACAATCAAGAACTGCCACTCGAAGCTCATGACCACGGGGTCTGTGGCAGATGTTCGAAGATGTGGTCGCCCTTCGACATCCAGGGCCCAGGAGACGGTGCAGGCAGTTCAGGAAATGTTCGCACGGAGTCCACGAAAGTCAACTCGCCAGGCAGCTCGGGAAAGTGGACTCTCCCGCTACTCAGTGCGAACTGTGCTGAAGAAGGAGCTGAACTGGCGTGCGTGGAAGCCGCATTACTGCCAATGCGAGGACGAGGACTGCGACATTCGCATGGAGTTCGGGGAAATCATGCTGGCTTGGCATGAAGACTGGCCCCATCTCTTCCGCAACATCCTCTGGAGCGACGAGGCGGTGTTCCACGTCGGAGGCTTTGTCAACCGCCACAATTGCCACTACTGGGCAGGAGAGGATCCCATGGTTACCGCTGAAAAACGGCAGAATCGGTTCAGTGTAACGGTGTGGTGTGGTATGACCTCAGATCAGGTTGTGGGCCCGTTCCTTCTGTTCTGCGCAACACCATGAATGCTGAGCGGTACCTTGCTATGTTGCGAAACGAGGTCTGGCCGGTTGTCAGCACATTGGAGAACATCGACGATCTGATATTTATGCAAGATGGCGCCCCTCCGCACTTCGCTCTTGTTGTCCGTGAGTGGCTGGATGCCCACTTCCCTGGGCGTTGGATGGGTCGTCGTGGTCCACATCAATGGCCAGCCAGGAGCCCCGACTTGACACCGTGCGACTTCTTTCTTGGGGGTGGGTAAAGGAAGAAGTCTACCGCACCAAACCGAGGACATTGGAAGAACTGGAGGACCGAATTCGGGAAGTCATGTCCTCCATCCCGCCGGAGTTCCTGCTAAAGTCAGTGGACGCCATTCTGGGCGGCTCCAGAAGCTGGTGGAAAGAGTTGGAGCCCACATTGAATTTTAGAGAAAACCTACCATGTATGCCTACCTTTTCATATTATTTCTTCTGAAATAAATGGATAATATACGTATTTTTTTACCAATCCAAAATAGGGAGCTACTTTCCGCCCACCCTGTATATATATATATATATATGTTAAACACAGACCGTGCATGGAACAAGGAACTCTTCTGGGAAAATTAAATCCACTATAGTCCGAATAAGTAATGGTAAATGACAAATACCATAGTTTTTTTCCTTTTTCATGATTTTAGCCCGACGTGGGCAACGGGTCTCTCGCAAAGAGATCCCATAAATATAGCTTCCCTCACCAGCTATCTGCAAAGCAGACAGGATCCAGCTTTGGGACGTGGATCTAGGGTTTAAAGCAAACCTAGATCCCTACATCAGAACCTCTATATAAGTAAAAGACTCGTTGCATTCACGTCGTGTTGAATAAATCAAAGAAAAAAGGGGTTAACTATTGTATTTTTAGCCAAAAAAACCAAAACTTAAACCTCAACCGGGACATTGAGCGTCCACTTTTCAAGGCACGAAACACGTCCGTTTAGTATACACAAACTCAGAATGGTTCCCTGAGAACATTATATGTTAAACACAGACCGTGCATGGAACAAGGAACTCTTCTGGGAAAATTAAATCCACTATAGTCCGAATAAGTAATGGTAAATGACAAATACCATAGTTTTTTCCTTTTTCATGATTTAGCCGACGTGGGCAACGGGTCTCTCGCAAAGAGATCCCATAAATATAGCTTCCCTCACCAGCTATCTGCAAAGCAGACAGGATCCAGCTTTGGGACGTGGATCTAGGGTTTAAAGCAAACCTAGATCCCTACACTCAGAACCTCTATATAAGTAAAAGACTCGTTGCATTCACGTCGTGTTGAATAAATCAAAGAAAAAGGGGTTAACTATTGTATTTTTAGCCAAAAAAACCAAAACTTAAACCTCAACCGGGACATTGAGCGTCCACTTTTCAAGGCACGAAACACGTCGTTTAGTATACACGGTCTGTGTATGCACGGTCTGTGTTTAACATATAATGTCTCAGGGAACCATTCTGAGTTTGTGTATACTAAACGGACGTGTTTCGTGCCTTGAAAAGTGGACGCTCAATGTCCCGGTTGAGGTTTAAGTTTTGGTTTTTTTTGGCTAAAAATACAATAGTTAACCCCTTTTCTTTGATTTATTCAACACGACGTGAATGCAACGAGTCTTTTACTTATATAGAGGTTCTGAGTGTAGGGATCTAGGTGGGCAACGGGTCTCTCGCAAAGAGATCCCATAAATATAGCTTCCCTCACCAGCTATCTGCAAAGCAGACAGGATCCAGCTTTGGGACGTGGATCTAGGGTTTAAAGCAAACCTAGATCCCTACACTCAGAACCTCTATATAAGTAAAAGACTCGTTGCATTCACGTCGTGTTGAATAAATCAAAGAAAAAGGGGTTAACTATTGTATTTTTAGCCAAAAAAACCAAAACTTAAACCTCAACGGGACATTGAGCGTCCACTTTTCAAGGCACGAAACACGTCCGTTTAGTATACACGGTCTGTGTATGCACGGTCTGTGTTTAACATATAATGTTCTCAGGGAACCATTCTGAGTTTGTGTATACTAAACGGACGTGTTTCGTGCCTTGAAAAGTGGACGCTCAATGTCCCGGTTGAGGTTTAAGTTTTGGTTTTTTTGGCTAAAAATACAATAGTTAACCCCTTTTTCTTTGATTTATTCAACACGACGTGAATGCAACGAGTCTTTACTTATATAGAGGTTCGAGTGTAGGGATCTAGGTTTGCTTTAAACCCTAGATCCACGTCCCAAAGCTGGATCCTGTCTGCTTTGCAGATAGCTGGTGAGGGAAGCTATATTTATGGATCTCTTTGCGAGAGACCCGTTGCCCACGTCGGGCTAAAATCATGAAAAAGGAAAAAAACTATGGTATTTGTCATTTACCATTACTTATTCGGACTATAGTGGATTTAATTTTCCCAGAAGAGTTCCTTGTTCCATGCACGGTCTGTGTTTAACATATAATGTTCTCAGGGAACCATTCTGAGTTGTGTATATATATATATATATAATATATATATATATATATATATATATATATATATATAATATAATATATATTATTCATCGATGCATTCATAGTTATGTGGAAGTATGAAGAGTTAAACATCTTTTCACATAGAGCATCATTCTGCCCGTACGCCCATTTCAGGGTACCGGCAGCTCAGAGCAGCAGCAGTGCCAAGCTAAGAAGGGATCAAAGTACTGACGGGTCTTTCGTACGTGGTTTATCACTACTGAAGTAACAATGCTCTGTGTTAGTCTAGTCCAAAGAACATCCATATCGTATTAAATTTATTGTAATTTTCGTTAGTTGTATTGTGAACACCTCCAGTTATTATCAGTCCTGGTGCATGATTGTTCAGGAGCAAGATGCCCCGCAAGTTTGTGTTCCTCTCCAAGGCAGCACAACTGTACCTGTATCAGGTATGTACATTCGTACCACCTTAGGCTTGCTCTACACAAACGGACCAAAACCACAAGTATCCGCATTCGCAATATTTTTTTTATATTATCTGTAGACTCACGAAAGAACAGTATTTGTAAACTCAAACAGCATAAAATTTAAAGAAAATTACGTCGTAAGATAGATAGAATAACTTCCTAAGAAAAACAAACCCCGAATAAAATTTGAAATTTATATATATATATATATATATAATCTTCAAAAGAAGACTAGATGCCTGTCTCAGGACGGTATCAGATGAGCTGGGGTGTGTATGTGCGATGGAAATTGCAAGAGAGCAACTCGCTGCTCTTCAATCAGGCCAGGCCTAGAGGTGCGGTCGCAAGCTTGACTTTCCTGTGAAGAGAGATCAACGCACGATACTGGTACGAGGTTACGAAGTAATATTATGTTACGGGGAATCTGTGTAACTACGGATTTCATGTAAAGTTAAGTTGTGATATTTTCGTTAGTTTTTACGAAAATATCACGACTTAACCTAACCAATCGTCAAGGGCGTTCAGTTGACCTAATTGAGCATTCAATTAACCGGGTATTCAAAAATTTTCCCGTAGGTAACGAAAATATCACGACTTAACCTTATATGAAATCATTGAACATTTTAGGGATTTCATGAAATCTCTAGTTACACAGATTCCCTGTAAAAAATATATACTCTTAACCTGTAAGTGGTTCCGTGGGTTGGTCTTTGTTCTCGCGGAGGTCAGGCTAGTGACCCCACTTCTCTCTCTTCTCTCTCTCTCTCTCTCTATCTATATATATATATATATATATATATATATATAGGGAGAGAGAGAAAGAGAAGTGTATATATATATATATTATAATGTTTTTCTATCTATAAGTTCTATTTATAATTTTTTTTGTGGTTTGTGAACTGAAAATGGAAATAATTCCCGAAACGTTTGAGTTATAAAAACTAAAAACGATGATATCATTTTGCAGCCTTACAAATGCGCAGCGGAATATTTTTTTTTTTCTCAAATAGGTCAAATACGTGACCCCCGCCCCTAAGACTGGCTGACGGTGGAGGGAGTTGCTTCTTTTCTAAAACCAGCCACATCGAGTGTATATCTAATTTCATCAACACCAATTTATGTTCTTAAATAGTTTTCTGAATTAATAATGAGAAGTTCTGGTGACTCTCTCTCTCTCTCTCTCTCTCTCTGTGTGTGTTGTGTGTGTGTGTGTATTTGACCTGATGCCCATCCCAAATAGAAAATTGGAATTAATTCACTACGAAAAAGAGTAAACAAAAAAA